>PVJO010000054.1:0-353847 GCA_004026905.1 Hystrix cristata | reverse complement strand
GAAGTCCAAGTTTCCCGAAAGTGGGCTTGGTGGTCAGATGGTCCAAAGCAGTCTCACAGAAAACAAGGTAGAATTGGCCGTTAAGGGCAAAAGTGAAAGAGCCGGTTTACTGGATCCATAAACCCAATGGAGAGATGTAGATACTTTTAACTTCTGAAGTGATGAGTTGCAGGAGGAGCACGTGGCTAATGGGCCAAGAGGCCTCCAGTTGTAGCAGATCAAACTTCTGCAATTCAGTCAGCATTATAAATGACTGTTGAATTTCTCATCAGATACTCCTCTGGCAATCCTGTAAAGCAAAATGAGCACATTTGTCACTAGCATGGAATGATGAATAATTTTTACCTTAAGCAATGTAAATCTGTTCATTAACTGATTTAACTGAGTGAGTTGGAGTTAAAATCCAGGGATTCAGCTTGCCAAATTTTGGAAAAAAAAAAAAAAAAAAAAGGCCTGAAACCAGTAATTCGAATTGTTTACCAACAACAAAAAGTCTATAAAATCTAAATTAACTTTTACAGGTAGTTTTTCTTTCATCCGTTGTGCTGAGCTTAAGCTTCACTAGGAGATATACACATGTGCATGGTAAAACATTTTTAAAGTTTGAAAAGTTACAATGGAAAGGAAATACGACTGTCCCTATATAGTCCAATTTACCCTCTCTAAAGGTAACTGCCAGTTTCTTCAAACGTGTTTACTCAGAAACATATTTGCTTATAAAATATATCTACATCAGTATAGATACAGCTAGAGTTTTGTGGCTTTCTTTTTCACTGTTTTCCATTATAAAAAAAAAAAGACTTTTCGAATATTCTGGGACATAAGTCACCTAATTCAAGGCCAAAGGACTTACTGCCTTGGAGAGGTGGTAACAGGTCGATCTCTAACTTCCTTGATTTCTGTCATTTTTTGACTAAACACAAAAGGGAGGAATCTTTCTCATTCTGAGTAGCCCCATTCTCTCTTTTATTCTCTTAACTGAGAGAAATAAAAAATTGCTTTATTTATAACTAAAGGTGAAGAAATGGAATTACAACAAAACAGGGTATGTACATTTTTAGTCTTTATAATTATTGCCAAATTATTGTCCGGTTAACAATCCCAAGGGCAATTTATTAGAGTGTCTAATTTCTCTCACTCTTACCAATACAATGTGTTTTCAAATATTTCTGTCTTTTCTAATCTAATAGGCAAAAATGATATCTTATAGTGAGGTTCATCGCTTTTTTGTATACTTAGCCATAGCATATATTTCCTTTTTTATAAATTGTGTATCCTTTTTGTTGATATTTTTCTTAGTGTAAATTGCAGATTTTTATACACTTATGTGCTAGGCACTGTTCTAAGAATGTTACCTAAATTATTTTCATCCTCTTAATAGCACTACTAGGGAAAATAGCAACCCCATTTTCTTAAATGAAGAAATGAGAGGCTTAGTAATTAGCCCAAGGTCATACAATCACAAAGTGGCAGAGCTTGTATCTCAACACAAGCAGTATGACTTCAGACCCAAAAGTTAGGGAGGATCTATGCAGTACTGCTCCTTAACACAATGCCCCTTCCTCCCTATCTCATGTCTTCATGTACTATATGGCCCTGGATGAAAAAAGTACAAATTAATATTTAGCCCAGTGGGGAGAAGAGAAGAGAGAGAATGGGGATGCTCAAAATGAGAAACTGTCCCCACTTGTGCACAATCAAAAAAGGACAGAAATTGGGAAACTTAGTTTAGAGGAGGTCAACCTACCACACCTCTTCAAGCCAATGAGTTCTCAGGCCCTAAGTAATTTACATGTCTTGGAATTCTTTACAGAATACTGATCTAATCACCAGTTTATAGAAACTGCAGGAGAAAGGGAGCATTTTAAGCCATAACACAGAGATTCAAACAGCAAAATCTAAAGCACAAGGAATTATAGGAAAAAAATTTCATTATTTCTTCAATAAATACTTTTTTCAAAAAGGTACATTGAAATAAACCTATTCAATAATATAAAGATATGAACTATTAATATATCCAACAACATGGGTAGATCTCAAAAATGTTATGTTGAGCAAAATAAATTAAAAACAAAAGTGCATTCTAATTCCATTTGTGTCAATACTCAAAACAAATCTACAGAAGTAGAAGTCAGTGTAGTGATAATTTCTGAAGGAACCTTGGTATCGACCAGAAAACGACAAGAGGAAACCTCTGGGGCCATGGACATGTTCTAATCCTTTTCTGGGTAGTAGTCACGTGGGTTTATATCTAAATTAAAAATGTACTACTCCAGTTACTTAAGACTTGTACCTTTACTAGATATAATTTATTCCTTGGTAAAGCAGTATTTAAAAACATAAGGGATAAATACAGAAATACATCAATTATTGACAGTATGATAGGGTAGGTACTTCAAAAAAATTTAGGCAGTAGATAATTGATAACAATGATACATTTAAATGCAATCAAATCAGAAAGAATATGATAAAAGTGTAGAGAAGATTGAATCATTATATAGAAGTGCATGGAACATACAGAATGGAAGGTGAGATCTGAGGATTGGAAGAGTTTGAAGAGAAACTAGATGTGAAGAAAAATGGCAGCAACCTGGAAGTATTTCCAGCAATAAATCCATGAAGCAAGGAATGGTCAGTGGGTATTTAGATCAGTGATAGCTGTAAGTCGTTGCATGTGTTGTGTTATGCTACAATCTCTTTCACTGTGCCAAGCCTTTATTCAAAGCATGCTAGACACATCTTTTCTTAATATGCTTTAAGGAAAATTAAGAAAGAAGAGCAGCCAGGCATGGTGGCACATGCTTGCGATCCCAGCATTCCAGGAGTCTGAGGCAGGAGGATGGAAATTTCAAGCCCAGCCTGGGCAAATTATTGAGACTCTGTCACAAAATAAAAAATAAAAAAGGATGCGAATGTAGCTCAGGCATGAAGACCCTGGGTCCAGTCCCCGGTACTACAAAAAAGGAAAGGTGAGGAAGAGGAAAGGAAGGAAGGGAGGGAGGAAGAAAGAGAGAGAGAGGAAGAAAGAGAAAGAAGGAAAGAAAGAAAGAAAGAGCGAGAAAGAGAGAGAGAAAGAAAAGAAAAGAAAAGAAAAGAAAAGAAAAGAGATGGAAATAAGGGTGATATGTTGCACACTCAAGAAGATCCAGACAAGAAGAAAAGTTAGCAACCATGAAGTCCTATGATGGTAGAGAAATAAAAAAACAATTACCCAGCCTGACCATCATATACACAAGTACTCTCTGAATACTAAAAAGATATGATATAGTTAATTCAGTAGCCATTCACTTTTTTTATTTCTGAGAAATTAACTGCTTAAATTTGATGAAGTAACTAGAAACCAGAAATATATATCCAGTTAAACAGACGTATTGAAGACGTTTCCATTATAATCAAGAACAAAAAGGTTGATTGCTATCCCCACTGTAACTCAGCATTGTTTTGAAAGGCTTTGGGTTAATGCCAGGAAACAAAAGAAACACAAAATTTGTGTGATATTTGCAAAAGAGACACAATGGTATCATTATTTATAAATGATATCATTTATACTTCGAAAAGCCAAGTGACTTTTAAAAGTATATTATTCACCATTCTAGTTAATGAGTACACACTATGTTCAAAAAATTGTTTTAGAAGCTGAGGATACAGACATGAACAAAACAGAAATGTACCCTTGCCCTCATAGAGCTTTCATTCAGCTAGTAATGGGAAATAAAATAAGGAAAAAATATCAATTGTCACTTGATAAAGCCTGAAAGGAAAAAATATACAGGGAAAAGCATTAGTGGAGAAGGTAGTGCGATCTATTTTAAAGAGAGAGTTGCCAGAATCCTCTTAGACAGGATGGTGAATGAGAAGGAAGGAATTTGAGGATGACTCCAAGGCTTATGCCTGGTCAAATGAAAGAACAGAATTGTCACTTATCGATATAGGAAAGATGCAGGTGGAGTGGGTTTGGAGAAACAGATCCAGAGGTCTGACTTGGAGACCCTGAGTTTAAGATGTCTCAGATAGACAGTTTGATGTGTGTGTCTGGAATTCAGGGAAGAGATTGAGGCTGGGGATATAAACTATGAAGTCATTAGTACATACACGATATTAAGGGCAGAGAGCAATGGACAGTTCAGGGGGCGAGTAAAGGCTGCAAAAAGTAGTACGAGGGCTGACACCAGGTGTGAGAGGTTAAGATGACCAGGAGATCCTCAGTAAAGGAAAGGGGGCCATCTACACGAAAATAATTCACTTCTCTCCTTATGACAATCCATTAGAAAGGAAAACAGAAGAACATTCTCGCATCCATTAAATACTTTGGAATAAATTTAACAAGAAATGTATAAAGTATATATAAGAAAAACTACAAAGTCTCATGAAAAAACATAAAACAAGGTCTAAGTACAAAAACTTACCAAGTTCCTGAATAGGAAAGTTTTATTCACAATATAACAATTTCCATACTTCCCAATGCAGTTGCAACCCAAATAAGTTTTTTGTCTTCAGAAATGATTTCACAGTATATGTCAAAAAGTGGAAACTGCCCAACAAACTTTTGTAAGTAAGAATAGGAAGAGGAACCTGCTTCACAGATATTAAAGTGTTCTACAGTATATCCCTCTTTTCACCTTTCTTTCCCTTCTCTTACCTAACAATTCAGTGGAGCTAAAGCAAGGCATGCATGCGCGAGGGGAGTCATGGTGACAAAGTGGGAATCGGAGCCCACATTGGGGCGTCTGACAGCAGGCAGACCATCACAAGAGAACCAGGCCCCTAGGGGCAAGGAAGCCTCACACAGGGACGGGGAGGAGGCCATCCCTACAGGGGAAAGGCCTCGCCTGGAGCACAGGATGGGTAGAGTTCCGGCAGATGGGAAGGGCTTCACAGAGGACATGGACCCACTGCACACCAGAGCTCAGTCAGGTTGAGAAGGGTCTGGCTGTGTAGGAAGTCTGCTCGGTTCAGAGGGCCAAAATCTAAGAACAGTGAAGGGCAGCCAGCAAGCTGGCACAAGTGTTGCCATGTCATCAGAGAAGGGTGTCCATCTGCGAGAGGGAACAGGGGACCAGCCCTGCCTGAGGTGCCAAGGCCCTGACGTGATGAGAAGAGGCTCCACTGGAAGAGGGGATGCTGTGGCCTGAATATTTGTGTCCCCACCAAATTCACATCTTGGAACCTAGTCCCTCTGCTGGTAGCCTGATGAGGTGGAATCTTTGGGAGGCTACAAGGGTAGAGCTCAGTGCCAGGGCCTATATAACACAGTGTTCTCAAGGGCTTCTGTATGGTGGTGAGAAAAAGACAAACAAAAATGGACAAAAGTGATGAACAGAAGAGGAATGTAGGTGGCCAATATAAATGAAAATCGTTCTCAGCTTCACTAGTGATAAAGAAAAAATACAAATTAAGACAATAATTACATGCTCTCAGATTGGCCAAAAATATAAAAAGCAATAAAATCCAGGGCTAACGAGGAGATGAGAACATGATCCTCCTTCTACATGTCATTTATGTAGATGAATTGCTGTCACCTTTTGAAAATACTCTAGGGATATCTAAAAAGTGACACAGTAATATGCCACAGAGATGCTAATAGTGAGAGATTATTATTTTTAAAAAGAAAAAAATATTTTAAAGATCATAATGTGAAGAGTTTCATTAAAACACAAGCCATAGAGACATGACGTTTGGCAGCATTTTTCACAAGTGTCCCCCAAGAAAATTAAATCCTTCAGAAAACATTCTTAGTGAGCCAGGTATGGAGGCACTTGCCTGTTAGTCCCAGCACTCCGGGAGGCTGAAGCAGGAAGAGTGTGAGTTCAAACTCAGCCTGGACAAATTATTGGGACTCTGCCTTAAAGTAGAAAATAAAAAAATGTTGGGGATGTAGCTCAGTACGAAGGCTTGGGGTTTAATCCAGTACTGAAAAATAGAAAAAGGGAAGGAGGGAAGCAAGGAAGGAGGGAGAGAGGAAGGGAGAGAGAGAGGGAGATTGAACAGTGGTACATAGTTCTTTACTAGATATGATGAAGAGATATTTATCCATTATGCATCATGGATGCTTTACACCATTGGGATGTAATTCCTTCATGGAATCCAGGAAAAGGGTTTTAATAGAGAGATCGAGGAAGAAGAAAAGGTCAAAAAGAAAGCACTGATTTATCGCTTGGGACCTGAGAAGCCAGGAGTTCTCTTTATTGATGGGAGAAACACACATATGCCTACCTCCACTTAGCATAAAAAGTCCTGTCATATTTAGAGTGCTGTTTCTTGTCTTTGCTGCCCAGTCTACCTAGATTTCCCACTGGCATACTAACTCCTCACACCATAAAGTCAAATTCTAATTTTTCATTTCCCCATACCTCCTCTCCACCTTCAGGTGATGAGGCTTGAGCCAAGAGATGAAGGGAAGTCAGTGTTTCATCATCATCTCCCATTGCCAGTGTCTGTGTAGATGTATGTCTGCAACCTCACACCCTAACAGAGCCCCTGCCACAGAGCAGGTGTTCACACCTAGTGAGTGAAAAACTGGGAATGTATTTATGATGACTAAACCATTCAGGACTTCTTACATCAATCAAGCAACTTAAGACTCGTGTTTTAAAGTGATTACTCTAGCTACAGTGCACAGAATCTCCTAAAGCAAGATTTCTCAACCTCAGCCAGGATAATTCTTTATTGTGAGCAATGTACTGTCTCTCATAGGATGTTTAGAAGTATCTCTGGCCTCTAGTCACCAAATGCCAAGTAGCAACCCCTCTCCCCCATTATGAGAAGCAAAAACATATCCAGGCATTGCCAATGTCCTCTGTTTCACCAAAATTGCCACTGGTTGAAAATCACCATCATGGAAGAAAAAGAAGATGAAAGACCAGTCAGAAGGAGGCCATTCACCAGAAAATGTTATAAGACAATGAAGAAAGTGAGCTCACATTGATTGAAAATGTCTACTATGTGCTGGGCACTCAGCATATGTTATGTCAGTTTACAGAAGGGTATGAAACAAGTCCCATACTCATCCCAAGTGCCTCTGAAATTCTCCCAGGGTTACCTGAGGTCAAGCTCTCCAATGATTAAACCCTAAAACGACACCATCACTTTTCCTGGCCCCGTTTGAGGGCAATAAAGTCTAATGCCCACACACCATGTCAGAAATGAGTGTTTGACATTGCTCTGTGGATATTAATTTTAGTTATTCTGGGGAGGCCTCAAAATCACTTTTCAGTCAGCTCCAAAGGAGAGCAGGGCAGAGGTTCTTTGACACAAAGTGGTCAAACTCCGGGACCTGTATGTCTGCTTCCTTTGCTCAAGTCCTTGGCCATCCCTGGGGAGTCTCTCCTCAGGACCAAGCAGTGGCAGGGCTGAGAGCTGAACGCCATAGCTGGTCACTTTCCCTGCTGAGGTCCAGCTCACAAGGTCCTGGCGGGTGCCCCTGCCTTCATTCAGCAGCTTGGGGACTTGGTTTGTGCTTCTCTGCTCCCACCAACGCCCGCTGGTTGCTGCCAGTATTAATAACATGAGCAGCAGGAGGCTTCACATCAGAATGGGGGCTGTCTGGATAATTATCCAGTGGTCTAGGACCAGTCAGTAAATTACTCCGTGACCTGGGAATTCAGCAGGTTACTACCATCACTCAGGCCTGCTCACTTTATTGCTCTCCCCTCCTGCTGCACTGATATTTATTTCGCTAGTTTACATTCAGAGCATTGATTCCATGCCTTTTTGTTTTCTCTCTAAGAGGTGAGAAGCAGCCCCTTTGGGGAAACTAGTTCTCGGGTCAGTGGGATGGCTGTGGTGACGTGCGGAGGGGAAATATTGGAGTCTTTGTCTCGCACAATCATTTAGCGACCCCGCATGTCAGCGTTTGTTCTCTGTGGCACTCCTGAACATATTTCAATCTTTTTATGTCAGGTGTGATGCTCATTAGTAAACTGCCTGTACATGTAACCTTGCATATGGGGAAAGAAAGGGCAGAGAAAAACTCTCACATCCCTCCCAACTCACCCACTATATTGACTCAAGTTAATTTTCCCAAACTCGGTGGTCTCTCTCTTTAGGACATTTGCACAAACTCTTCCCTTTACCTAGAGTAACCTTTGCTTTCCCCTTTACCACATTCTTCCCTTAGATGTCACACTCTCGAGGAAGCTTTTCCTAACCCAACCAGAAGATAGCCAGGTTCTCATCCCTCCTTGCATCCTATGCCAAGTTTTATAATCGTTTGTTGCAATTAGCTGTTTATTTCAATTACCTGGATTTTTTTTTCCTGTCCTACATTTCGGATTGTGGGCTTTGTGAAAACAAGAATCAATCCATCCTTATCTGGCCCTATTTAAAGCGGCCAGGGAAAATAATAGACAGAGAAAGATATTCTGAACTCCACCTTCCAGGCAAAACTAATGCCTAGCTGGCTTTAGCAGATCCAAGACACCAACTTACATACCAAGTATCACTCACCAAAGAGAATGTCACCCGGATTCCCGATGGGGAACCCACATCTTCCACAAAGGACTTCACTCCCATTCTCTGAAATTATCAATTGCATCTCATCCTCTTTTCAACTCACCAATCTCTATAAATTCATCTGGAGATAATCCTGTAATTCTCATTTAAAGTTCATTTCAACTCCATAATTCATCTAAAAAGCATAGATATTCCTGGCTTGCTGGTTAAATTGCTTTCTAACCTTCTTTGTGACATTTACATGCATTTGACTTTGATTTGCTTTGGCATAGAATGAACTCATGATCTCTGAGGTGCCTTGACTTCAAGGTTTCCGATTCTAAAGTTCGGAATATGTATTTTGTGATTCTGCAACACAAAGGTAGCAAAAATTCCTACTTTGCTACAAAACCCTTTGGGCAAACAGAATATAAATAATCAGTTAAAATAAATAGACTACTGTTTTCCAGAAAAGTGCAGTGAGAGAGATCATAATCTGGCCTCTGCTTACTTTCCAACTAGTTCACTCTACCACTAATAACAATCTGCTTCTCGTTTCTCTGTGCACGACACTTTTCTGAGCAAGGTGTTTTTACCTGTGCTGCCCCCACTGCTAAGAATGCCCTTTCTCCTCTGGACACCTGGCATGCTTCCAGTTCTGTGCGGGAACACACCTCTGCTCACCTCCTCTAGGAAGTCTCTCTTCACATGAGATACATCATGGCACAAGAGGCAAGAGTTTAGACTATGAAATCAAACAGACCAGCACTATTGGCCCACCATTTCCTAGCTGTGACACTGCAGGAAAGTGATTTACTTGATCTGACAGAGTCTCAGCCTCCTCTCACCTGTGAAGCGAGAGGATAAGAATTTCTGTCCTCAAATATGGAAAATTAAGAATGAACCTGCTCTAAATGGGGAGGGAGGGAACAGAGGGGAGGGGCGGGGAAGAGCGGGGAGAACCAAGATGCATCATGTACGGGTACAGGATAAATGTGATGAATGTGACCATTGTATGTAAAATGTACCAATACATGTTCTTGGTTTTAAAAAAAAAAAAAAAAAAAAAGAACTTCTGTCCTCCTGGACTGTGGAGATCGAATAAAGTTAAAAAAAAAAAAGCATTTATTCAGCTAATAGGCACTGTATAAGGTTTAAATATTATTGTTAATGATCCCAAGTTATAATTAATCACTTGTAATACATATTTTTCAAGATATATTTTATACCTCTGCCTCCCTAACCAGATGGTTACTTTAAGTCAGAGATTTATTCATCTCTGTCCACAGAACTGTGCAAGATATCCAGCACAAAAGTACTCAGCAAATGCTTTACTGAGTTAAATTATACATTTAGAACAGTATTCTTAAGAAGAATTTCAAATTTTAAATAGAGTGAAATTAAAAATAAAAGGGTACAACATGGTAAGTGATAATGTTGCAGATTAGCCATGACACTTTCGAGTTTATGTTCCCATTTTCACTGTGATTCTAGTAATGAGTTTACGAGGCAGATAGTATTATGTCTAGTGCCTGAGAGAACAGGTTCTCTGAGGATTTAATTTTGGCCCAAAATCACAGAGCGGACTGCAGAGCTTAAACTGTATCACCTTTCTTCTCTATTATGCTTCCCTTGCCCACCCCAACCTCCATCCCTACCCCAAAACAGAGTAGCTAAGATACTTTTTCAACCCAGGTATAAGATCATAAATGTTCACAAGCGCTCTGTCAACCAGCACCAGGAACAGGCCCTTCTCCAAGGTGCCATTGCCAATGGTGACCATAGTCCTCGCCTTTGAGGATGCCCTGGAGAGAGCATGCAATGGGCTGCAAATCGTGCTCTTCACATTCAGAGAAGATGCTGCTTTCCGTCAGTACTTTGGGCTCCTCCAGGCTTTTCCTGTGCTTTTGTGCAGCTCAGAAGGTGAAGCATAAGGGTATCAAAAGCTGCAAACAGTCCCTACCTCTGGAGACAGGCATTTACTAGAAGAAAGAACGGACCAATAGCTTCCCAGAGCATTGTTCAGCCACATTAGAGAAAGGATTAAGCAGATACATTCAACTATTCTAACAGATTTTCTTTAAGCCTTGAATACGCCTCTCACACTCACTCAGATAATCACATTAGTTTTGTCATTAAAAGATCCCTTTATAGAAAGTACCTAAACCGCTTAAACCACCCAGAGAGGTCGCATACATTATCAAACACCAAGACAAACAAAAGGGATTTTTTGGTCCCACATCTCAGTTTTCCTTCTTCATCAAAACATGTGGGGAATCAAGGTAGAAATGACTTTGCAAATGGTCAATGGCTGAACAGCAACTCTTTTCCCTAGCCAGCTCCTCTGCATTCAGAATTAGGAAGACAGAAATCTCCTTCAGCCCGGAGGCCAGCAAAAAAACACAAGGCAGAGATGAAGACAGCAGAGCAAGGAAGGGAGGAAATAGTTGTGCTTGCCTCTCTGCCACAGGAAATTGCACTGGGGAGCCAAAGAAAATTAGAAATGCACACAATTTGGAATCAGACAACTGCCATTTACTAGATCCTTGGTCATGGTTGGGCTAGAGAAGAATCACTTTATTTCTCTTGGCTTCAGAGTCCACCTTTGTACAATGGAGGTAGAATCCGTCCTTCCTCCTGCCCAGAATGGTTGAGGGATTCAGATGAGAAAAGGCAAGCAGAAGAGTTCTGAGGTCTATAAAGTATGACCCAAGCATTAAAGGAGTTTTTCTTGCACTGTCTTTCTATAGCCCCAATAATGATAGGAGCTATGTCTGGTTTTGTTTTTTCGCAGTAACATGATTGGTGCCTAACTACTTGTATATGATGGGTGTTTAATCATTTATTCAATGAATGGTGCTTTTACTGCCTTCCCCTACTCCCACCCTTTCCCCAGCGGCCCTGCAAACTCCCCTCACTCAAATCCCAGTTTGAATGTTACTCCTCTTCATCACCACGACTGCCTTCAAGTTTCATAGCATCCTGAATGCAACACAAATTTTAAGCCCAATGCATTTAATTACTTGATCTTGTACTATTTTTCCCGTTACCTTGAGTCCCTTGAAAGCACTGTGCTTTACTTTTGAACTCTTACTTATCATTGTACCCGCACAGAGTTGCTGTTAAATAAATGTTTGAATTAATAATCATAAGAAAAAACAATGACTCAAAGGCTTGGAGTTATTTGGCCCATGGTAAAGGAAGTAATTTAAGAACCACTCTCCAACATAAAGGTTATTGAATTTTAGAGCAGGTGTCTGCACTAAACATTCATTGTACTATTGTGCTGCTGAGAGGGTAAAGTGTAGGGCTATTGGATGAATTGAATTAATAATCAGTTTTTCATCTCCTTTGAAGGGTAAAACTTGAGTAAAGTTCTTTAAATTGTGATGGAGAGGATTTGGGTTAGATTAGATTAACATCAACACTGTTCCAATCTGGGGCCTGGTAACTCTTTGTGATGGGGGTCGTCCTGTTTCATGTTGTTTAGCAGAGTTCCTGGTTTTCACCAGCTGAGACAACTGAAACAACTCTGTCGTGGCCAAGTGCCCCCTTCAGCGCAAACTGCCGCTTACTAGCGGAGAACCTCTGGTCTAGACCTAACGAGCAAAGTCCTATAGCTAGTTTTGTGGCATCAGAAAAAGAGACGAAAGGGATGATAGACTCTGACTCTAAGTTCCTTAAAATAAAGCAGATGCGTATTTTCCTGGTTTCTAGCGTACCTCCCATTCTGAAGGCAGGTAGAGAGACCAAATGAACTGACATGATGGTAACCTATAAAATATCTTCTGTTGGCTGTAAGGGAGATTTCCGAAACAAGAATAATCTGGGAGCCTTCGATGATGAGAGAAGGAAGTCATTTTTCAAATCATCTGACTTCTCTTTCTTCAAAAATCTTACTTAAGAACACTTATTGTACACTCTTGGTGTCAGTGCAATTAATTGATCGCCATAACACAAATTTTCAGAGTTTAGTAGTTCAGAGTTATTGATCAGTGGTTTTGTTTTTTTTTTTTTTTTGTAAACACTTCTTTGGCCTTGGACTTCTATATTTCAGGAGTGACAAAACAACAAATCACTCTCCTGAATCCACAGAGGAAGCCTGCCAACAGACACCAGCATCTCTGTGGAAGAAGCACCTGGCTCCTCGTCTCCACTCTTCCTCCACATGCATGGAGCCACCACTGAGTCCCTAGTTCACCTGCGGGCCAAGCTGGGCGATGGAATATCCAGGCGTATGACCTCATTTTATTAAAACTGCTTCACCTGTGTTACAAAAGGTCATTCTTTTCCCTCATTTATCTACTGGGGCACTTAATCAAGCTCAGAAACATTCATCTAGCAAAATTTTGTTTGAGAATGTCCCTTCAGACACTGTAATCTATTTCTAGGTTAAACCACATCAGTAAAACAAACAAAAATGAGGTATCTGTAATACTGTATATTTCCTAAATTCATTATAGAGTGTTGTTATATATTCTATAAAGAATGGTGTTGTGTCTTTCATCTACGCTGAAGGATCATATCAGGATAAAGTCAATGAAACTTTGCAATATGTGTAGGAAAACCGAAGATGTCATTCATTACATCACACAGTCTCCTTTTTCTGAGGTTCCTACAGAAAGAATCTTCCTGGGCTTCTCCAGATTAATTGGTTTGTTTTTATCTTACGTAAAGTGTAAAGTGTTTGATTGTTCTCCTCTTCGTTTTCTGCTACAAAGTTTACAGCCAAGATTCTTGGCCCTCAATTTCAGAAAAATAAAGAATTCCAGGACAGCACTTCCCACTGGATGTTTGGCAGAGCACTAGTTCATCAAATGTGGCATGAACAGAGATCCAGAGAAAATAAATGTGGGAAATGATTTTTGCAGATTCACAATGCACATGGTAAAGGTTTGAGAGATTCAGTAAACAGTAAAGATAACTGTTTAAATTTGCTTCAACCATGTTCAAACATTTTTTATCACAGTACCCTTTTTATGTAACACCTACTGACATCTGGCCTCACTATCGTTCCACAGAAACGATTTGATAACTGCTGTCTCATAATTTGCATTTCTAGACCAGTTTTACATCGCTATCCCTTTTAAATAGCTTGTATCCCACTTGTGCCATGTTTAATGTACATTTTTAGATCACCTGAAATCCTTCAGAACTAGGTGTGACAGAATACAGTAAATGAATAATAAATAAACATATAGAGCTGTATGATCTTGAGAAAGTAAGTTTACCATTCCAGGCCCAGATTTCTTGTTAAAGATGTTAGCTATGTTAAACACACACATAGAGTTACATGATACTAGGATTGCTTTCTAGCTCTGCTGTTGTAAGGTTCTATCTTCCAGCCCCAATATTAAAGTTGGCCAAATCTTTTGGAACCAGCCTCTCCTCAGCCTCCGAGATGGCTCTGTTTTCTGGTCAGTGTTCTTCTATTCCCATCTGATGGGAAACTTCCTTGGCTAAGAGCAGAAGGCTGACACAGTGGGAAAGGCAGCCAAGGGCCCATGCAGCTGGAGTTAGAGTTAATTGGGAGGTCCAAGTTCCAGAGGTCCTGAGGATGAGGAGATCCCCTTTCCAAAATCCAAAGACGCCCGCAGCAGCAGTCACATGAGCACATCAGAGCTGTGAAAGGTGCTTGGCTACAGAAAGAGATTAATGAAAAAACTTTGTCTTCCACCCTGAACTGTGTTCATTACATCTAAATTAACTGAGGGTCTATTGTCCAGTAGTGGCCAGGACTCACACTAGATGCTGATGATTAGAAGGAACAAGACATGGTCTCTGCCTTCTGAGGGTTTAATTTTCCTTAAAAAGCAGGTGAGAACACTGACAGCATTTTTATTAGGATATATGCACTAAATTAAAGGTGATGAGCTACTGCTGAAGGTGCTGAAGATGAAGACAATCCTTACCTTGGTGTTTAATCTAGCTGACACAGTATGTATGGGCCTAGTTCTGTAAGATTATAGAAAAGGAACAAGTGTCTTTAGGAAAGCTGGAAAATACTTCACAGAAGAGGCAGTCAGATTGATCTGATCCTTAGTTTTTTGAGACAGCATCTTGCTATGGCCTTGAGCTCACGGCGATCCTCCTGCCCCAGCTTCCCAAATGCTGGGATTGCAGGCATGTGCCACCAGGCCTGGCTAATCCGGGCTTTAAAAGATGCACAGAAGTTTGTCGTGAAGATATATTGGAAGAGTTTACTGAGAGAGGAATTTTGGAGAGAGGAACAATATTTTAGCATGATAAGTTCATTATGGCTGAAGTGCAGGGAATTAGGAAAGTGCAGAGTGGCAGTAAGAATGAGAAGTGAGTTCATGGAACTAGATCCTAATTGGAGCCAAAGCTACACTAGATTGCAAGTGATTGTTTGGATCAATGGAGTCACAGAGTATTAGAGTGTGTGGGTATTTTTTTAAAAAACAAGTATAGTGGTAGGCACAGTACAGTAGCAACGCCTAAAGTACATTTCTCAATCACTAACTAGTTCCCTGAGTCTCGAGCCTTGATTACTATCCACCCCTGCTACACTGTAGCCCAGACTGAGATTCAGATCTTTCTATTCAATAGTCCTTCTTGATAGCTAGCTTCACTCAGATTAAAACACAATATGTATATGGACCAACTTCCCGTGTTGAATGTAATTTTTAGGTACCACAAACATATACTAATTTTTTAAAATGAGCTAGTAGGGCTTAGAAAAACCCCTTCTCTCTGAGTGACAATCACATCACCTAAAAAATAACAGAGACGAACTGAACATCTGAGCTGCCTTCACCTTAAAATGCTGGCCTGGACACTGGGTCCTCTGGATGACCTCTTAGCTCTACAGAGCCCCTGAGGAAGGCAGATTAACAAAAACAGGAAACAAAAAATACTAAATTCTGCATTTCTCTCTTTCTGTGTATGTTAAAACATAGCCCAATAACTGGAGGGATAATAGCTCTTTTTTTTTTTTTTTTGCCCAGACTGGTCTTAAACTCTGGGAAACAAGTTATCCTCCTGCCTCAGCCTCCTGTGTAGCTGGAACTACAAGGGCACACCACCATACCCAGCAGTAAACTTTCAATAAGGCTTACTTGATGTTCCAATTGCTTTTCAATTTAAAATTAAGTATTAGCACATTTTACTTAAACTAACTTTAGGCTGCTGTCTATATGCATAATATGGCTATAGTGATAGGTCCAAATTATACTTGCAGAAAAAAAGACTTATTTCTTCAAAAAAGTGTAACTTATCCAAACGGTCAATATTAAATGAAATGACAAAGTATTTCAAAGACTCAAAACAAGTAAAAAGTTTTCAAGGAAAAGAGTCTAAAATTCTAAAATAAGTAGTAAGAATATTATCTTCTATTAGGTCTAAAACTTTGCATTACATACTTATTAGTTAATACAGAATAAGGACTAGTATTGTTTTAACTTTTAAATTCCCACCCCAATAGGCTGTTCTCTGATGCTGAAATAAAAATAGAGCCCAAATGCTTCAACGGACAACTCATTACAATAAGAACTGAAGACTTCGAAAACAAGACAAAAATGTTCCTGTATCTCCTAGATGCCAGAGAAAGGGAAATATTTCAATCTCCCACCCAAGAATGAACTCCAAATCTGCACTTGTTAAAAAAAAGTAACTGCTTTTGAAATGATCCAGCTCAAGGTATAGTTTTTAAAAGCAGAAAATGTTCCCAAGGCAGGGTAAAGAAAATTAACTGAGAGAAAATTTTAAACAAGGAAGAAGAAATCTTTCGACAAAGTAGGAACTGTTAGTCTCTCTCTGTGTCCCTGAAAGGTTTTGATCGAACCCTATTTGTTATCCTAGAAAAGCTCTTCTGAAGAAAGGTCTCAGTGTAAGAACTGCTGAAAGAAGCCAACCTCTTGGAAATAGGAACGGCTCAGCCATTTATTAATGTCAAATATGCTGCCTGCATGAATTAGTCAGCTTGTCTTTTGGAAGCCATACAGAAAAGTCCTCTTGCACCTGCTTCTCAGCATCCTGACACTTCTGGCTTTACTGACAGCAGTAACGATCACCAGAAAATGAAATGTTTTTAAAAAGCTGAACATAACTACATTCTACTTACTGAGTAGCCAATTCTCCAACTTTTAAAAGGCATTTTCTTGAAGTATCATCAGCGACCACAGCATAGAACTCATTCTGATTTTAAGTGAAAGACAAAACAGAGTCATTTTCTTAAACTGGAGAGAATATAACCAAATTACCACAAAACTAACCTTCAAAACAAAGAGAATAGAGCAGGAAAAGGCCGGATTTCTTACTGACTGTACCACAGTGGCAGATATCCCAGAACTAAGAAAAGGTGCCAAATGGCAAAGGAAAATTAAAGGACTTTCCAAAAGCAGCCAAGCCTAAGACACCCTGCACTCCCCACAGCTGGAGTGAGCTTCAGAAGCAACACACAGGTATAAATAAGGTCCAGCCTTATTCTTTATTTGCTGCACAGTTCAAAGTCATTAAATCAAGCACAAAAGAAATGAGCCCCATTTCCTGGACTGGCACCAGAGGTCCTTCCTACCAGCTGCAGTTACATCATTTTTTATCTGTCTTCTGTTTTTCCTTTGTAAATGGTAGGAATGAGGTCTTACAAAGGACCAAAGAGATTTCAACCTCAAAACAAAGGCGAAATTCCTGCTTGGAAAGAAACAACGGAAGTGAGTCTCTTATGAAAGGCCGTCAGGAGCTTTACAACAGTTCTAAGGGACATTGATGGCACTGAAGGTGTCGTGATTACATTTTCCCTGGAAGTACCACAAAGACGGCAAGGACCTAGGCATTCATAGTTGTGGGATGCTGCTTCCACTTCCACCACCCTCTCTTCTGCCCCAACCTCAGCTCCACCAAATCTAAGGACAAATCAGAGAAAGTAACGACATGTAGAAAACCAAAGTGAATGGGAATGTGGGTAGAATGAACATAACAGAAATTGAGAATGATCAAAGTTGTTCAGTGTTGCCTTCTTGTATTGTCATAGAAGTCTCTGATCCACTGCTTCATGTGTCTAACTTCCAAGGAGCGGGCTAACAGCACGGATGCAGGATCGTAGGCATTGTTGGCTCGAAGATCTAAATGATGGGCCCCATCTGGGATGGTGATTGCAACCAATGTATCTGAGATGTCTTTGGTTACTCCACCTCCTGACCAGGGATCTAGGTCACCATTGCTGCAAATAAGGGAAAGAAGAAAAACTAAGGTTATTCATTTTTCATATTTAAACTCAAGTAAAATAGAAAAATATCCAGTATATGCCTAACACTTAAAACTATAAACTCATAGCCTAAAGGACTTGATCTAAGGATCTAATTAGTCATATAGAAAGATGTTCCAGGGCTGGGGATTTAGCTTAGTGGTCAGAGTGCTTGCCTAGCAAGCCCAAGGCCCTGAGTTCGATCCCCAGCGCCACAAAAAAAAAAGAAAGAAAGATGCTCCATTTTTATCATCTGAAAAACAGAGATAACAAAGTCTACCTCATACGGTTGTAAAGATTAAACCAAATGCTGCATGTGGAAGAATTTAATAAGTATGAGACTCAGGCAGGTAGGAATTCTTCAATTAATACTGGATTTCTTCTTTTATAGAACCCAACTACTAAAGTGCTAAAGAAAAAAAATCCATGTTTAAAGTTCAAATTATCCCTCTGCCAAAAGAAAAAAGAAAGAAAGAAAGCTGCATGTTTTGTTCAATAGGTACAACATTTTGCAAAACCGGATAGTAGAACTGTAAAAAGTCCCCAGGATCTGGAATCAGAAAATGTGGGCATTACTCAAAGATCTTCACTTGATATTAGTTTCAAAGTTAAGAAAGTACAGTAATACTAGGTTAATTAGTCTTGACTGGTTCATACAACACTTTCCGAATGATATAAACAAGATCAGTCATCGAAACAGGTTGTTTAGCAGAATTAAGAAAAAATGCAAAATGCAGATAATAGCCCTAATAATATTTTTGAACAAGTTTGAGATGAGTCATGTACCACAGAATTCACTCCTTTAAAATGTGTGGTTCAATGGTTCTTAGTATATTCAGAGTTGTGCAACCATCACCAAAATTAATTTTAGGACATTTTCACTGCCCCCTTAATTATACTTATTAGCAGTCCCTCTACATTCCCCTCACCCACACTTACCTCATCACTGTCAGTCCTGAGCAACCACTAATCTACTTTTTGTCTTTCACCTGGTACAATGTTTTCAAATTTCATACATGTTGTAGCATGAATCAGTATATCATTCCACGTTACTGACAAATAAAGTCTATTGTATGGATCTATTGTATGGATAGATCATATTTTATTTATCCATTCATCAGATGAGGCCCATTTGTGTTGCTTCTACATTTTAACTATTATGAATACTGCTCTTACGAACACTCTCACATGCAAGTTTTTATATGGATGTGTATTTTCATGTTTCTTGGGTATCTACCACTTGAAATCACCAACAGAAATTTTTTGTGTGTGTTCTGACATTTTTTTAATGTACACGTCAATTTTTGAATATTATTTACAAAGCTTGAAAACTTTCTTCAAGGTCACTTATTTTCAGTTGGGGATTTAGTTCAGTGATAGCGCATTTGCTCAACAAGCCCAAGGCCCCGAGTTTGATCCCCAGCACCCCTCCCCACCAAAAAAAGAAATTATTTCCATAATGTACACAATCATAAAAAAAATTCAGCTATAAGTACAATCTATATAGAGATGACCACTGCTATAGTCCGGATCTTAAATGTTCCCCAGAGGCCCATGTATTGTTAAAGGGTTGGTTCCCAGTTTGGCATTAATGGGACATGAAAGATAAGTAAGAACTGGGGCCCAGTGGGAGGTTTTAGGTAACTGGGGGCCTGCCCTTGAAGAACTTTGTATGATCTGGTCTCTTCCTCTTTCTTCCATTCACTTCCCAGCCATCAGCCAGTGAGTAGCTTGCTCTGTCATGCACTCATACACAGCTCTCAGACCAACCATGAACTGAAATCTAAAACTGCAAGCCAACTTTCCTATTTTTAAGTTGATTATGTCAGGTATTTTGTTATAGTGACAGAAAGCTGACTAACAAAACTAACAAATACTATATCTTGCCAGGATCTTTCTGGAACACCTTAGAATCAAAATTCATCTGCCTACTTAACATTTTTTACAAGGACATCTAATCAGATATCTCAAACATACAGGTTCCAAAACCAAGTTCCTGCTATGATCCAAGCCCCAAGTAGCCTCCCACCACCACCATCGTCCCAATTTATTAATGGCAACTCTATCCTTTTAGTTGCTCAAGTTAAAAACTTCGGTGTCCCTACATACCCAAAGGAATAAAACTATTATTTGAGCACAAAAACCCACCCATGCATGTTCATAGTAGTTTTGTTAATGTTTTCCCAAACTTGGAATAAGCAAATACCCTTCAGTAGATGAATGGATAAATAAACCACAGTACATCCAGACAAAGGAATATTATTCAGTGATAAAAAGAAATGAACTATCAAGTCATGAAAAGACAGGGAGAAAACTCAAATGCCTATTACTAAATTAAAGAGCCAATGTGAAAAGGTTACATATTGTATGATTCCAACTATATTCCATTTAGGAAAAAGCAAAACTATGACAGTAGTTAAAAATTAGTAGTCCCTGGGGGTAAGGAGAGAAATGAGAGTAATGTACAGGCAGAGCATAGGATCTGGGGAGCAGTAAAAATAGTCTGTGATACTGTGATGGTGGATATATGTGATGGCATATTTGTTTAAACCTATAGGACGTGCAACACCCAGAGTGATAATGAGGTGTTACAAATCCATAAGTTATGACAAATATGCCACTCTGAAGAGGGATACTGATACTGAGGAGGCTGTGCATGTATAGGTATGAAACATTCTCTAGTTCAGTGGCGCAGCCATTTTCAGATGGGAAGCATGTGCTAACTCGCCATACTCAGACAAGTCTACATGCAGAGGGACTTTTCTTGCTACTGATACAGGAACAGGTTCCAGTATCTTTTTCTACAGTATCTTTCTCTCTCCAGACTATACTGTATAAAGGAGGGAAACAGGCTTTTAAATAAGACAAGCTTGTGTCAGAATCCAGCCCCATCACATGACCTCTCTAGACTCAGTTTTCTTCTCAGGAAACATTAACTCCCCTTGGCCTGGGTGTGGCACCATTCAGGGACATGGTACAAGGAGCCACTTTTCTCATATGCATCCCAGACCAGAAAAGATCATATTCAGATCTGTCTTTATCGCAGACGTGTGATGGTAAAAAAAAAAAAAAGAAAGAAAGAAAGAAAGAAAAACTTTGGTGTCCCCCTTTAAACTAATTTTTGTTTAATACCCCATCTGTCAAGAACTTATGTCAGCTATATCTTCAAATATGCCCAGCTATATCTCATAACCTCCCTGATCCAAGACATCATTATCTCTAGTCTGATTTACTGCAATAACCTTTCAACTATTCTCAACTATTCTTTCTCCTTCCATTCTAATACCTACAATCTAATATCGATCTTTATAGTAATCAACTCCATCTTGTAAATTTGAATCAGGTTATGTCACTCCTCTGCTCAAAACACTCCAACTTTTCTCATTTCATTCAATACAATGTGTATTAACTGTTGTTATTCTCTTATTATTTTTTACGAAATTTTGTTTTACTTTTTCATAAAATAAAAAAAAGAAGCCAAAGTCCTTACCAGAACTTGCAAGTTTCTGTATGAGCTGGGCCCTCAGATGCCTCTCTGCTAATCCCCCTTCTCTCAACTTCACTGGAGCCACGCTGACCTCATTACTCTCCCTGAATGAGAACATGCTGGGGATACTCACCTCTCAAGACCTGTGCCCCTGCTTACTCCTCTATCCCACTAACTTCATGGCTAACTCCTCACTTCCTCCATATCAATTTGCAAAACTCATCCTTTGGTGAGGGCTTCCTGCTCACTCTAAGCTAAAACTACAATACTTTTCCCTCCTCCTGACAGTTCATTGACCCTTCCCTGGCTTATTTTTTTCTCCTGGCACTTACATCCTTGTAGCATGTTCATAGATACTATTTTGTTTTTTACCTATCTATCAAACTAGAACTCCACAAGGACATAGATTACAGGCTGTTTTGTTAACTACCACATCTCCAGTTCCTAGAACCACGCTCGACTCATAGTAGGAGTCAAATATTTACTGAATGAATAAAAAATGAATTTAAAAGTCTAATTTTCTACAGCCTTGTACTGGATGTCCCACATAGAGATCTATAAATACATGTATATAAGTCATGAACATGTAAATCTCTTTAGTGCTTTTTAACAAGGGAAAGCATAGTTTATATAAACTATTAATACAAATATACACATCAACCTTCAGTTATGTGTAGTAATGGAAAGAGCAGTGAACTAAATCCGAAGATCTAAGTTGTTTTGATTCCTTTTTTTTGAGACAGGATCTCACTATGCAATTCAGACTGGCCTTGAACTCATTATGTAGCACAGGCTGGTGATGATCCTCCTGCCTCAGCCTCCAGAGTGCTGGCATTAAAGGCATGCACCATCATGCCTGGCTTGCAAACCTAAGATGTATACCCTTATTAGCTATATGACCTCGGGTAAGTTACCTGACCTCTGTGAACCTCTGTGAACATGTACTATAGAAAAGAAAAATAATGCCCCTTTCTCACAGAGACATTGTGAGACCCAAGTTAAATAACATATATGGAAATAAGGTAAAAACTATGAAAGACTAACAAGTATGCTGTGTAACCGTATTATGGGGACAGGGGGTGGCTCAGTGGTAGAGCACCAGCCTACCACATGCAAGGCCCTGGGTAAAATCCCTGGCCCCACCGAAACATAAGATCGTATTATAATCATATTCTGTAAGTGTGAGAAGTGTTAATACTTCCAATAGGTAAATGAATCGTGAAAATGGATGTGAAAGAGTTTCTCATAAAAACTTCGGATATGGGCTGGGGATTTAGCTCAGTGGTTAAAGTGCTTGCCTTGTAAGCACAAGGGCCCGAGTTCAATCCCCAGCACCAAAAAAAAAAAAAAAAAACAACTTCAGATATTTACATGATCAACTTTTTCTAGGCAAATGTACAAATTAAATGAAAAAAATAAATATTTAGGTATATTAAGTATATGTATGAAATACAATTTTAAATTCCTTGTTCTTTATCATGTCATTTTAAACATGATCTAATCATAACTTAATAATACCATTATTTTTAAAAACTTACTTTAAAAATGCATTTTGGGGGGTTTTATTAAAAAGCAAAGGGAAACCTCCCATGGAAAATAAGAGTAATAGTTTTTAACTACCAAATGTTTAAAGTAAAATAAACAAAGGTTGGATTCTCTTAAGTGAACAAATAGCTTTTATCATTATTCCAATTTGACAGGCCCAACCCAGATAGGAAACTCTCCATTATTTGCAAAACAAAAAAATCTATCCCAACAGCCACATAATAAGCAAACTGCATTTGATTTAAAAGGTCATCTGAAACAACCTAGTGGCTTAGCAACAGTGTTTGGGGTTGCTGAGAGACCTAAGATGCACGTGGACTTGAATTTCTTGGTTCTAGACATGTGAAAGCTAAAACAACCATTGGAAAATCTACAAAAAAGAAAAAAAAAATACTGGCTTTCATGAGGGAATCTAGATGCCTGGGTAAAATTCCCAACAGCCAGCCTCACTTAATCACTGGCAACAATTAATTTGCCAGAGAAATGATGTCAACTGGCCTCTTCCTCAGGGCCTCCTTCTGAATTTGTATTGAAATAAGAAGGGATGGCCATCGGTAAAATGATCTAAGAGTTGGGGGGGGGGGTTCATCCAAACAAAACCATTGCACAATTTTTTTTAAATGTGCTTAAATGAGACTATTAACACCTACTATTTATTAAGGCTTCACTCACCCTACAAATGTTACTGAGTGTCTCCTATGTCAGGCACTCATTGGGCACAGGGGACTCAACAAAGAACAAAACAGACAAAATCTTTGCCTTCGTGGCATTTACCTCTATGACAATCCATGCACTCCTTAAGTAATGCTGTTAGGTAGTCATTATGATTTCCAAATTACATACATTGGCAATTTGCCCAAAGCTGTACAGCTAACTCAAGGAAGAAGTCAGAAAGACAACACGGTCTATTTGACTTCAGAGCCTTAACTGCCAAATCTTAAGTGGCAGATTGAACTTTCCAACCCAAACGACAGACATACATGGATGTATGAGAGGCAGGCTAAGGCGAGAAGCTTGAACATTTTCCACGTGGCCCCTCAGACATTTTCTTACTCAAAGCATATAGAGCGGAGAAACCTGAGGCTGCTCTTTTACTTCAGGGAAGGGGTGGGGGAGGTATACTTTCTTCAGAAAAAAATAAAAGAATTTTGAATTTTTTGATAACTTAAAATTTTTTACACTGGAATTTTCATACCTAGCAACCTGACGTAAAAGATTTCTTTGTGAAAGCAGACTTGCGACTACAGAACAGTAAACTAGCATCTTCACACAGCCCTGCCTTTAAAGCTCCGCATGCTCCTGCAGCCTTCTGTACTGTGTATTTCATTCCTTGTGCTATCAACACACACATCCACGGACCTCTGCTATTGCTAGTCAGGCAGCGAGTGCTAAAGGTACGGAGACAATTAAATGAAGGTCTTGCCACTGACATGTTCACAATCTCCTGGGGCAGACAGGATGCAAACAGAATTTCCACGCACAGAGGTAAGAGGTATTTACAGGTCCTAGAGGAGCCCAGAGGCTGATGGATGTCTATGCTTCCTGGAGGAATCAGAGAGGATTTCTTAGAGGAGGCCTGAGTCTTAAGAAAAAGAGGAAGAAATGGGGACATTCAGGAAAAAATACACAATTTCCTGTGGTTAAAAAATAAGGTGCAAGGTAGAAAATACACTTCCATTTAACAAATATTCTTAGGCTACATTTTTGCCAGATTTGGGTCAACAACTCTATGAGGTGCGTGGTATTATTATTTTCATTTTACAGAAGATGAAACTGAGGATCAAAGAACTTCAATAATTGTATTTACAGAAGCTCAGTCTACCTTTACACAGTTTTAGAGAGTCGTTTCCTACACTGAGCTATCATCTCCATCTACTGGCTTCTCTTCTATTTCTGACATTTTTCTCACAAAATCTGCCCCTTTCTCCAGTGAAGATGCTACATGATGATGTTAATTCTGAAAACCTGAGACAAATACTACATAAAAGGGCAAATCGTAACTAAAATACTTCTCTCTAATGGCTGAACCAATAAGAAAGGAAAATGTACTTGACCAAAACTCATTTAGTAAAACCTCATACAAAGAGTAAAGACTCCAGTTAATTTGACTTTAATTTGAGCTATAATAAGGGTCAAGGCAAGGAAAAAGGAGCTTAAATTTCAGAATATTACAAAAACCCATATAAACACTCTATGGAAATAAGCTCCCAAACAAAAGCAACAACCTGACATAGTACTTCTATCTCTGATAGAACAAAGATGAGTTTGGAAACTGCTATGATCTGAATGTTCCCCAAAATCCATGTGTTGAAACTTAATTCCCATCATCATAATAAGAAGAGGTGGGGCCTTTGGGCAAGTGATTAGCCTCTGAGAGTTCCACCCTTGTGAATGGATTAGTGCCTTACAAAAGGGCTGAAGGAGCTGAGCACGGCGGCACATGCCTGTAATCCCAGCGGAGGTGGGAGGATCGCAAGTTCAAACTTAGCATGGACAATTTAGCAACTTAGAGAGACATTTTCCTAAAATAAAAAATAAATCAATATTCAAAAGGGCTAAAGATGTAGCTTAGTGTGAAGGCCCTGGGTTCAATCCCCCAGTACCACACACACGCAAACACACACACACACACACACACACACACACACACACACACACACACAAAGACATTTACAATTTTAACAACAGCTCTAGTTAAGAGCTATGTATTGGTATCTCTCTCCTATTTCCACACAGATTTGGGGAAAATTTTTATTAACTGTTTGCTGTCTTAATAGTTGACAGTTTAGCCAAACACAAATATTTTGAAGTCATACTCAGATACCTATAGAGTCAACTCAATTAATTCTGATATGAGCCAATATTGAACGTGTCGTATCTTACGCAATAAAGTAGAAAAACACCTATGAAGTTTGTCATCAGACCAGTCAAGGCAGAAATCTGGCTTTATCACATACTTGGTTGGGTTTGACAAGTAACTGAACATGATGACTTTCAACTTGCTCCTCAGTAAAAAAGAGACTATAACAATTACTCTAGAGAATGGTTAGGAAAATTCAACTAGGTCATTTATTTAAAATGACTCAAGTAGTACTTGGAATAGAACACAGCGGATACTCCAAAAGTATCTATTAAATACTGAGAAATTTGTATTATATCAGTAATACAGCATAAAACTGAATCTCTTCTCAGCATCTTGTCTTTCATAAAGAAAAAAAAAAAACCTAATGGGTACCACTGCTGTATTTCTATAGTTTTATCGCCTCGTGTTTTTCTAGTTCAAGTTTATCAGTTATTCTACAAATGTCTCCATCAATGAACACTCCTGTTTGGACCAGTGAGGCTCACCTGAAAATGATGTTCGAGTGTGAGCTGATGTTTTTGCCTCCATACAAGGTAGTGACCCAGGAGGGCCTCGGTCTCACATCCCACTGACTGAAACACTCATCGGAGAATTTCTTCAGGTTCCACAAGAAAGGTTCAAACATATCATCAATGCCATTAGCACAAAAGGGCATCACCATTTCTGTGCAGGCCTAAAAGGAAAACAAGTAAAAGATCCAGAGAGAAAATGAGGCACAAAGAGATGAAGTAAATTACCCAAGGCCATCCAGCTAGTAAGGAGCAAAGCCAGGATTTGAACTCAGGTACTTAAGCTTCAAGCCCCCTGTTCTACTTCTGTGCTGTACGACCCCTTATAATTCACAGAAAGACTTGATGGAGAAGTCACAGAAATTAGAACTATGTATCCTTTCTTTACAAATTTTCTTCTTTCACATCTGTTACCATATTTAATCTTCAAGACAATTCTGGAAAGAAAGCATTATTATTATACTATTAGTTTTACTGGGTCGATGAAAGGATGGACACTCAGAGAAAGTTGAGCATTATTATTATACTATTAGTTTTACTGGGTCGATGAAAGGATGGACACTCAAGAGAAAGTTGAATCAAACTCTCTTTTTTACATTTATCCATAAAATGTTTCGTTTATAGGATCCATCAAGATCTATTACAATATCAGTTTAGTTGCCTACCTTTCTTACTGGGCTATATTTGATGGTGAGATCATGTATTAAATATGTTTGTATCAGCCAGGCATTATGGCACACACCTGTAGTCCCAGCACTTGGGAGGCTGAGGCAGGAGGATCACCACAAGTTCGAGGCCAACCTGGGCTACACAGTGAGCTCAAGGCCAGACTGAACTACATAGCAAGACCCTGTCTAAAATATATATATATTTTAGATATATAGATAAAGATTTATATATCTAAATACAGATATATATCTATATAGATATATATATCTAAATATAGATAGATATATCTTTGTATTTCTGAAGCATGGAAGAATTCCTGACGTATGGCAAGCACTCGCTATATATTTGGTGATGATTAAATACGTGAATGACTGAATAAACAAGGAGAGTTAACCCTGGTCTCACAGAGTAAAGTAAAAGAACTGGGTATAGGTTAGGTGACATCTTGTTAGCCTCTGTTACAGCACAGCTGAATCAGTGAAAAGTAAATTCACACATGCCTACCTGATAGCTCCAGCCCAGGATTCCCAGACTGCTAGTTGCTGTTTCTGAAATATTCAGGCATTTTGCCTGGCCTGAATAATTATAATATACATTCAGAGCTTGGAAAATATTCTGCAGCAGCAGTGAATCAGATACATCAGGATTTTTCAAATATTGGCACACAACCTGTCATTTTAGATAAACAGGGGAAAAGTCAGAATATGAATATAAAACTAGAGTTTAATAACAAATGAAATAATCTTGATTTAATCATAAAACATTCTTAAACATCTTAACTGCATTGCTTGAAAATTTTCTGTCTCTTGAACATAATCCCCTTCATAAAGTAATAAACATTTTAAATTCTTCCCAGTCTACAGGAATGAACCAAATCAGTCATGTAATATGCAAAACAAACCACTGCAACTTCATCTTCACATCACTTGCTCCAGCCTAGTGAAACCATTCCTCACCGTATCACGCTCTTCTCTTCCTTCCTCTTTGCCCCATCCACTCCTCTCCCATTCTCCTACTCCACTAATGCCTAGAAACACCAACTCATCTTCTGCCTCAATTATCATCTTCTTTCTGCAGCTTTCCATGTCTCTATTCAAGCAAATATTGAACTCTAGTTAATGATATTAAGGTTTAATTATTTAGAGGGAAGATGTCTACAACTTTGAAACGCATTAAAAGTAATATGGATAAAAGACAGCTATGTGAATAAATCAAATATAGCAAAATATTATTTATAGAATTTAAATGGTAATAAATAGGGATGTAGCTCACTGGGAGAGTGCTTCTAGGATTTAACACCAGAGAGAGGGAGAGAGGAAATTAGGTAGTAACTTTATGAGTGCTCACTATCCACTTAACTTTTCTGTATGTTTGAAATATTTCATAATTTAATGTCAATGAAATGTTAGGGAAAAATCACATGCAGTAGAATCAGCTGAGTAACAATGACAATAGCTATTGATTATCAGGCCTTGAGTTTACGACCATTATATTATTTAATCCCAAAAACCCCTATCAGATAGATTGTTATCCTCCATTTCACATTTAGAAGCAGATCCTTAGGTTAAATCATTTTATTCAAGGTCACCCAGCTAGTGAATGGTAAAGCCTAGATCTGGGCTCGACTGTCTCTGGTTATGATACTCATTTCATCCATTATGATATGCAGCTTAGAAAGTGTCCTTTTGTAAAACTGCGAATGGTCCCAATGGCAAGGAAAAGACATAAAACTCACATGTTCTACCAGAATTTTGGCATGAATTCAATGATCTTGTCTTTTCCCATTTCATATGGAAAAAAATACATACAATAGGCAAGTTCCAAGGGGGGAAAAAAAAAGACGCATCCAGGGAAGAAGCCAGGAAGATTAGAATGCAGTTACTGCACCCTGTAGAGCGATTCAGGGCAGCAGGAGTGATAAGGCCAAGGCTGGGGATACCCTCCCAGTCAGGAATGGAGGGCAGTGAGGACAAAGGTAAGATGCCACAAGCAAACCCAGCCCTTCATCACAGTTCTGTCTAGGACCAGCTTCCAGCAATACCTTCCTGGAAAAAAAAAAGAAACTCAAAAATGCAGGGAAAATTTGATGCCTCTGTCCAAATATATATATTTTGAGACAGTCTCAATGAGACAGTCTCAATATGTAGTTCAGGCCAGCCTTGAACTCACTATGTAGCCCAGGTTGGCCTCAAACTTGGAGCGATCCTCCTGCCTTAGCCTCTTGAGTGCTGGGATTACAGGCATGTGCCACCAGGCCCAGCCTGTCCAAATATTCTGCATGACAATATTTCTATGGAATGTCCATACTTTGTGAAAAGACTACTTAGTCAAATAATTTCAAGAACTACTGTATTAGCAAATGTGAAGAGTTTTACTGACTGCAGGATTGCTCGGAGGTTTTAACGTGCTCGATTGCAACGTGGCTTTCCAAAAGAAAGACAGAGTGTGCATTGATTCCAGTCAGTTTTTGGAAAAGTTGAGCATAAGGCAAGTCAGAAAATAAGATGTCAAAACACAAAACAACTGTGTACCCCTTTTACAAAGTACCTGAGTGAGGTCATAAGCATAATGTACACCCATGTTCAGGATATACATGAAGAAAGAGAATTGAAATAAACTGAGAGCTTCACAAATCTATCATACCTTAAGCAATAAGGAAATGCCAGGTGAAGATAAATGAAGTCAAAATGTTTTATTCTTTTGACAACTTACCTATTTACGGTAAATCAAAAACTACCTGACATTTGCATAGTACGTAAAAAATATTTCTAAGAAATATGGTAACCAGAAATTCTCCAGCAATGTGGAAATCAAGAACCAACCAGGATGTACTAAAGTACATATTGCCAACAGCAGACCAGTATGTTTTCCTGAACCTGAACATCAAGCAGCAGACTGAGCTTTTTCAAAATTCACCACAAAACTACAGTGCAGACACATGAACTGCAGAGAAGAACACAATGCTGCAGCACAGCACAGTGGAAGAGGCAGGAGGACAGAGCAAGCTGGGCAGCGGAGAGAAGGCACTGACGTGCAACCAGGGACCTACAGCTCTGGACAGGAACAGTAGCAAGTGAGTGTGACTCACAGGCTGGCATCGGATTACCTCTTAGAGCTGGAACACTGGGCTTCTGTCAGGCAAAGAAAAGGAGTCCCCATGAATAGCCATCTCTACAAAGAGCAGTTACTGTCACTCCTCAAAAGACACAAGCATGGCTGGAGACTGGCACCAGCTGACAATACTTGGGCTTTGGCAGCCTCAGAACATCATGGTCAGAAACTTGGCCTCTGCTGGCAGAAATTCTGCGCCACATCAGGAGCGATCCTGGACGCACTGTCCTCTGTGAGGTCGGATCCCCCTTGGAAGGCCGGGTCTGCTGCTAAGCACCACACCTTAATAAGGACACTTATTAAGCAACATCAGAAAATTCAGAGGGAGCAGTCAGGATCACTGAAGCAACCCTAAAACTGGTTATTTGGGTCATTCTCAAGCTTTCATTATTACAAATAAAGCTATAAAAAATAGCCCTAGGGCTAAATCTTTGTTATTTTCTTGAAAGCCAGGAGTGATAGCTCACACCTGTAGTTGTAGAAAATTGATACTTACATATACTGCATCTTGATCATTTTTACTCCCCTTGCCCCTGCCCCACCCTCTCTCAGCTTCCCCAGACCCCCTTCCCATTTCTACAGATTCTACTTCCCTGATTCTTAACATGGCTCTTCTTTTACATTTTAAATTATTTATATTTTGACTCTGTCATATTGGAGAAACCATGGTATATTAAACCCTTTGTAAAAGACTTAGTCCACTTAGCATTATAACCTCAAAAGCCATCCATTTCCCTATAAATGACTCAAATTTAGGCCTTTATGGCTGATAAAGTTCTCACATTTTCTTTATCCATTCATCTATTGGTGGGCATCCAGTCTACTTCCATGATTCAGCTATTGTGAGTTCTGCAGCTATAAACATGGTTAGGCATGTATCACCACAGTAGGATGACTTTAGCTCTTTTAGGAAAATACCCAGGAGAGGTCAAATAAAATTTTCATTTTTAGTTTTTTGAGAAATCGCCATACTGATTTCCAAAGTGGTTGTACTGGTTTACTTTCCCACCAACAATACAGAAGAGTTCCTTTTTTCTCACAACCTTGCCAGATTTGCTGTTTTATGAGTCTTGGATACTGGCCATTCTTGTTGAAGTAAGGTAGAATCTCTTTGTTGTCTTGATTTGCATTTCTTTAATGGCCAAAGATGCTGAACAATTTCTCATGTACTTATGGGTCATTTGTATTTCTTCTTCTGTGAAGTGCCTATTCATTTCAGTTGCCCATTTTTAACTGAGTCTTTTATTTTTGGGGGGGGTCTAATTTTTTTAGTTTTCTATTATTCTAGACATTACTCCTCTGTCTGAGGAATAGCTGGTAAAATTGTTTTCCCATTTTATAAATTGTCTCCTCCTCTGTTGGTTTTCTTTGCAGTGCAGCTTTTTAATTTGATATACTGTCATTTGTTGATTCTTGGTATTATTTGGGGTTTCTCTCCAGGTAGTCTTTGCCTATGCCTTTGTGTTCAAGAGTTTTACCAATTTTTTTCTCCCACTAGATTCAGTATTTCTGTTTTTATATATAGGTCTTTGATCTACTTTGACTTGATTTTAATACAGAATGAAGAAATATGGATCAAAACTGATTCTTCTGCATGTGGACAACCAGTTTTCCCAGTACCATTTGTTAAAGAGGCTATTTTTTCTCCAGCATATATTATTGGACCCTTTGTTGAAAATCAAATGGTGAAAGGTGCTTGGGGCTGTTTCTGCATCCTCTATTCTATTCAATTGGTCAATATGCCTGTTTTTGTGCCAGTGCCATGCTGTTTTTACTGCGGTGGCTTAGTAGTATAATTTGAAGTCTGAGACTGTAATGCCTCCTGTTTTGTTCTTGTTCCCCAGGATTGTTCTGGCTATTCTGGGTCTCTTCTGGGTCCATATAAATATCAGAATTATTTTTTTCTAGTTCTGTGGGGAGAAAAGCTCATGATATTTTTATGGAGATTACATTAAACCTGTATATCATTAGGATACTATTTAGAAGGTGTGAAAAATACCACTTACACTATTTTCTGCAAAATATTTACAAATTTACCATGGAAATTTTATTTTAGGTTTTTTTTAAGGTTCTTCCCTAATTCTTCAAGCATTACCCTCTGGCAGAAAAAAAACACATTCTCTACATATGCCTATGGACTTCTTTAGCAATTCTGGTAGTAGAATTAATATTTTCAAAAAAAACACTAGACTGATACTGGCAAAACTGCAACACTATTCTCATGTTTCTTCAAAGACTTTAGTAATTCAAAAGGAGATATTCACTTTCTTTTTTCAGATCTAGAGGATACATAAGACACACAAATACTAAGTTGAACCATATGAAATTGCCACATTTATAGGTCAAACAGTCAAATATAGGCAATTTTGGCGTGACTTCATATAATACTTCTGCTTAACCTTCGTAACTTACAGATATTGCCCATTTGATGAGGGGGAATACTCAGGTAGCCCCTGTATTCCATTTTTTATTTTGTGGCTTCTTCTAAATAATCTCAAAATAAGGCCATGAATGCAGTGGAATGGGGACAGTTGGAGCTGACACTGCTGGAACAACTCCTGAAATTCCTTGAACCTGAGTACATTTCCCACTATGACCCAGAGAGCAATATAAGCTCAGAGAGGTCTGGCTACAAAATACACAATTTAGAAGCTATGAATATAGGCTTTGAATCTAGACTTTGACCACAAATAATCAGTCTTCCTGATATTATATAATAAGAAGATATTGCTATTATTATATAACTAGCATTAACTTAATGCTTAGCATATATCAGATCCTATGAAACACTCATAGCAACCTCTATGAGCATTATAGTTGTTACTCTCCCCATTTACAAGAGAGGAAACTAAAGCACAGAGAGGTTAAGAAAATTGCTTAAAGCTACACATCAAGGAAATGTCAGAGCTGGGATTCAAATGCAGACTCACTCAGTCACTATACTACATGTACTCAACTTTGAAAGTTATAACATAGGAGAAAAATAATAACACAAACAATGCCTAAATATGCCTATAATCTCAAGCTCACTTTTTTGAACAAGTATTTTTTATTCTTATATTGTATGTTTTTTCTACATTTATTCATTTTAGATAAAAACCTACAAGGGGTTCTGTGGCAATATAAAATCAAAACTTTAAAATATGCAATGGTAAAAAGGAAACAACAAAATAGAAGGACCTATGGTTATAGCTCCAGAGGTAGAGTGCTTGCCTAGCATGCGTCAAGCCCTCAGTTCAATCCCCAATAAGAAAAAAAAAAGGCCTGGGATATAGGTTTGATTCCCCAGGACCGCAAATAATAATATAATAAACAATAATAATAATGTAGAGTGATATGCAGTAAAGAATCAACATTTGAAATGGATAGACTTAATTCATTTTCTACTTCGAAGTGTAAAAGTGAATAATCAGGAAACACTCAAAAAGAACATTAATATTCAGGAAACACTCAAAAAGAACATTAGAAGTCCATTTTAATGATTCTAGTTTTAAAGAGTACAGAAATAGTGTAGGAAGTACCACATTCATGTAAATTGGAACCAAGATCTGCACCCAAATATTTAGGCTCTGACCTATGACTCCACATATGCCAAAGAAAGTAATGGTTTGTTTAAAAGCTTTAAGTGTCGCTACCTACGTGGATAAGCATTTAAATAAAAGAAAGAAAAAGAGAGCAAAGAGAATTTTTTAAAAGAGGAAGGAAAGAGGATAGGTTAAAAAAAAAAAAAAAAAAGACCAATCTCCTCTCAGAGAGCATGGTCCATCCACATTAGCAAAAGGATTAAGCAGATACATTCAGCTTTTCTAACAGATTTTCTTTCACTAAGGCTTCAATACCCCTCTCACACTCACTCAGATAATCACATTAGTTTTGTCATTAAAAGCTCCCTTTCACAGAATGCACCTAAACCGCTTAAACCACCCAGAGAGGTTGCATACATTATCAAACACCAAGACAAACCAAAGAGATTTTCCATCGAATGTCTTACTATTTCACTGTATCTATCTGAATGCTCAGAAAACTAAGCCAAAATATTTGGTAAGGTATCAGCTCAAAAATGATTCCAAAATTTAAAAACTACTGTATCCTTTGAAATGTCTCTTTGTGCTGAAAAGAGATAGTGATTTTTATGCAGACAGAACAGTCAAATGACGGAAGGGTTTTCTATTTCCCTTTTCTCTTCTTCCTTGTGTTCTACTGGCCAAGTCCATGATTATTTCTGCATGAATGTTGCAGCTTCTGTTAACAGTAAACAAAAGCAAATGGGGTTTGAGTGTGCAGAGCCCAAAGACAAATTAAAAAGAATGATACTTGAATTGACACGGAAAATGGCATTTAGTCACTGCCCATGGATCCTTCAAAACTGTACAAGGTCCAGGCAGAATTGGAAATCACCTGCTTTTTTTCATAACCCAACTGTTACATATTATCTCACCATCCTAAGCCTGAGTTACAGACTCAGAAAAGGACGGCTGTTTGTCAGCCCTTTAAAACGGAGGAAGTGTATCAGAGGGAGGAGGAGTCCTGGCTAAATGGAACTATCCAAGTGAAAGAGCGGTCCCCAACTGGGTAGTGTTCCAGGGATTAGTGGGTTGGGAGAACAGAGAGGGGGTCAAGAAAGGAGAAACAGAACGAGCAAAGAAAGTGATCTGAAGCTAAAAGTTTGGGAGGCATAAGGAGGGAGACATAGTGGAAAAATTCTGAAAATCAGAGAGGAGGAAATTGGAAACAGAGGCAATGGAAGTTTCTGAAGCAAGAGACAAGAAAGATTACTTTGGGTGGCTACAGGCAGGAAACAGGATCATAAATTATTATAAGCAATCAAGAATCCTTAGTGTTAGACTGGGGATATAACTCAGTGATAGAGCATTTGCCTAGGATGTGTGAAGCCCTGGACTGCATCCGTGGCATCACCAAAAAAAAAGAAATTTTTCTTAAAATAAGCAGAGAAAGAATAATGTTGGTATGAAATACCTGAAGAAAATTACAAGAACTAGTTCTGGATTTAAAAAAAAGTAAGCAGTGATCATGAGAGAAAGATATAAAGTTATCTTACCTTAATAATACATTTTCAGATATATAGATATGGATACACACAAAAGATGAAAGAAGGAGTTGCGAAAAAAATGGACAAGATTTCAAGTGATTATTTAGGAGAGTAAAGAAGAAAAAATTTATTTACATTTAAGACAACAGCAAAATACCTAGAAGGAATATGAAATTAATGGAGAGAGAACTAAAGTTAGACTACTCACTGCTTGAAAGCATGATAAACCAACTATCACTAAAATGTTGTATTCCTCTGGCTCTTTTCCTAGATCAGGGGTCAGCAAACCACAACCCCCAGGCCAAATGTAGTCTACTGCCTGTTTTTATAAATAAAATATTATTGAACATACTTGTTTATGGATTATATATGGCTGCTTTCAAGCTACATAAGCCACAGTCCACAAAGACTAAAATATAACCCTTTATGAACAAAGTTTGCCAATCTCTGTTCAAAATAATAAGGAAATTCTCTATTGTTTTCATCATCTGACCACTCACTTATTTGTTGAGTGGGAATAAAGATGCAAATGTATTTTTCACTGTATACACTGATATAGTACAGTTAAATCTGATATGTGGATCCAGGTTTTATTATATGAGAGAGATCTGCTTTTTTAAATAACTTCCTATCACCAATATCCAATTTAATTCAGTGTACATTTACCTCCAGCTTGCTATGCACAAGACACTCTGTATATAAAAGTAATTCTAATAGTGAATGTTTTTTTTTCACTTCAGTTACAAACTATTAAGCAAGCTGTACATTTAATATTTCAAAGTGACAGTTAAATTAAAAGGACATCTGAAACTTGGCTGTTACATTACCAATTTTGTTTTAATTTCCAGCTCCCAGTCTAGCTATAGTCAGTTATATTCTCAAATAAACCATCAAGTAGGCTAGACTTTGTTTCTAAAACTAAGAGGAAAGTTCTTCAGACACACACACACACAAAAAAAAAAAATGCTTAAAGAAGAGCATATACAATAAATCATATTGACATGGAAAGAACTTCAAGATTGCAAAAGAACCTAAAAATGATATGCTGTGTCTTTACACTCCTCAGAGCGTTTCACATCCAATATTTTATTTGGTTCTCAGCACAACTCTTAAGTAACTGTTGCTATCCTGTTCTGCAGAGGAAGACATGGAGGCTTGCACAAGAACATCACCTTGCCCAAGATTATACAGCTTGGAAGCAGCAGGTCTGAGTCAAACCCTCATCATTAAGTCAGCGCTCTTTCCACTCTGCCACACACTCCATAAGGATCACCTTTAACAGTGTGTGCAGCACTCAGACTGCATTAGCAGCTGACTTAATCATAGTACTATGATGGCAGCTGCCATTTATTAAGCATCAAACATATATTACATAGATCTAGGCTTTATGAATATATCATAAAGATTAAATATGTATCAAAGGGCACAGCCCAGGATTTGGCACACAATAATTATCCCATTAGCAACAACCATCAGTCTTATTTCTAATTCATACAACTCTAACAATTGATGCATTTTATTTCCATTTGTCAAATGAGGAAATTCTGTTTCAGAAAAGCTAGGGAACACGTCTGAGGTCACACAACAGAAAGTGACCAACCCCAGGATTTCAGCCCAGATATCACTAACTCCATAGAATCCCTATAATGCTGGGATTTCCTGTGATGCTGAAAGTCAGAGAAGCACATGAAAAATGCTACTAAAAATGATGATAATATATTTTCCTGTTACCTTGATAGGCCAAGCAGGCAAAGGCTGCATAAAGTTAGACTCATAAGGGTAGTCCATCATGGCCAGATTCACCCATGTTTCAGAAATCCACTCTTTGAGATGTTGGATGTCCTCCGAAGTTAAGGGGCTACATAAGCGAAGGGCTTGAGTAAGCCTCTGTAGGCCACTGCCTGGGAATACAATTACATTGATGGAGTCTAAGAAAGTACTAGTTAACAGAAGTCTTTACAGATCATTCATTCTTCACTTAATATTCAGAAAATTAAATTTTCTATACCACTTTATCCAAGAATGTTTTCAACATTTGATAAAATATTTTTAGAGTAATGGGATAATCTCATGTTGCCTATCTTCACAGAATATACCAGACATTATTCTGGTTTCTGCATTATTCTGCAGAATTCTGCAGAATAGCATTCTACATTATTCCTCTGCTTTAAGATACTATTAAAATAGGTAAAGAGGAATATTGTAGAAAAATGAGAATAAACTAAAACTAAATAAAACAGTATGCATCAAAAATACAGCATTCAGCAAGAGACAAAATAGGACATATCATGCAATTCCAATTATTTAAAAAATTTATCTATAGTTTAAGGAGTGAGGATAGTGATTACCTGGACAGGTGTGGAGGTAATGACTTAGACACTGGGAGATTTTTCAGATACTGTTGTTTGTTGGTTTTTTTGTGTGTGATCTTTTTTGTTTGTTTTGTTTTTTGTGTTAGAAATAACATGATTTTTTTCTTTCTTTGAAACAGGGCCTGACAATGTTGCACAGACTAGGCTTGAACTCATGATGCCCCTGCCTCAGCCTTCTGAATAGGTGGTATTACAAGCATGCACCCTTATGATATTCTTTCTTGTCCTGCATGCTAATTACACTAAGTACTCTGTGAAAATTCATTAAGCTATGCATCTCAATTTGTTTATTTTTCTAGATCTTTTACTTTAATAAAATGTTTGCTTAAAAAGTGGAAATGTCAAGCTGAGACTATACCTCAGTGGTAGAGTGCTTGCCTAGGTTGCATGAGGCCCTGGGTTCAATCTATAGTACCACAAAGAAAGTAGAAGTGTTAAATTTTAAAAACAATGAAAGGCAAAAAGAAACAACCACAAATCCATTCTCTCAATTAAAGCTTACCTGTATGTGAGAGTCGGTTAATAGCATCCCAGGACTTGCGGATGCTCTCTGAGCAATTTGGACCACTTTTCCTAAAATCTGTAGTTACAATCTTCATAAACACATTACAAGGAACCAAATCCTCAAACTGCCAGATAGGAGCAGAGGCTGCAAGAGCTCTACATAGTAAGAGAAACAAGAGAGGAGAAAAGAAATATATAACTTCTGTAACTCAAGTCTTACAGTTGAAATCGAGACTGAACAAAAAGGATGAAAAAAAAATACCTGTTAATGAGACAGAAACTAGAAATCTCGGTACAATAGAATGGAGTATGTTTTACCCAAAACAAATCTCTAAATTTCCCTCGACAATCACGTCCAGCATAAATACACTCACCCAACCACCACGTGAGGATATTTCATCCTGAACCAGGCCGCGAGCATGCCACCGTAAGAGCCCCCTATGGCAATGACAGGTTGATCTCCGGCTCCTGGTATTGTTCTTTTCAAGTGTTTGATTAACTCTGCAAAATCAGCCAGAGCTTGTTCTGATGTCAGAAAATTCAAGTGTCTGGAATCCTAAAGAAAAATAACAAAGAACATGGGTATAAATGTGCACATAATAGCAGCTTAGGCATAGCATAGGTGCAGAAAAGAGCCAGAGTCAGATTAGTTTTCCTCCAAATAGAATTTCTAGGCAACTGAGCCAAAATACCCAGTCAAAGGAAGAGCTAGGCTGATTTAAATAACTCATAAAAGTTTGTGGAGGAACATAATATATTTTCAAACGTAATTTCTATGAAATGCTATTTTCTGAAGACCTTGTTGAGGCTGTAGAAATAAAAGAAACCAAATTTAAGTAGCATTTAACACCAAACATGATAGAAAATAAAACTAAGCATAATAGATAACTGTTATACTATAACTTTTATTTCAAATCTTGATACTTTAAAATGTCCACCATGTAATCAAAGAAAAACTAAATCTTACGGACAAAAGAGGTAAGGATGACCACAAAAAGTAAAATTCATCCTTCCCTATCAAAATGATTAAACATCATGCTGACCATACTAACAACTAGAACAAATCAGGCTGCCTGTCATAAACAACTAGAAGATTGAAAAGGGAAGAAATATATTTGGGGGCCCTGGAAAACAGAGAGCACAAGACACTGATCCCTGAGAGAAAAAAACTCATTAAGTCCCATGATCAAGCTCACTGCATGGGTGCAATTTCTCTCTGCAGGGTAGGAAAGTGAAGTTCAAATGGAGTCCTGCTGAACTGAGGAGGCTAAAACAGGTGTGGGGAAGATATCTCTGTAAGTTATTGACACTCCTTAAAAGGTGAAGCGGAATTCCACTCCCTTTGAACTTGGGCTGAACTTAGCAACTTGATTCTACCAAATAAAATGTGGCAGAAGTAATGGTAAGTAACTGCCAAGGGCGTGTCACCAAAATAGCACTGCCACTTCCACTTGCCCTGGTCTCTTGGTCTGCCAAATGTGAGGGAAGTCAGCTGCCATGTCCTGAAGCCACTCACGCAGGCCCTTCAAGAAGCCCAGGAGCAGAGGAAATGAAGCTTTTGCTAACATCCAGCATAAACTTATCACTCCTGTAATGACTTCCATATGAGTGGAGAAGACATACCAGCTCCAGTCTAATGTACTGGTGACAACTACAACAATGGCTGACACATGAGCCTCAGGAGACCCCCGAAACAGAACCACCCAGCTCAGCCACTCCAAATCCCTCATCTAAAGAGGCTGTGAGGTAATACATGTTTCTTCTCAATTTATAATTTTTTCTATTTTTATTAGTACATGTTTACAGTACATAATGATTACATTCATTCTGGAGAACCGGTACATGTACATAACCGATTTTAATTCTTCTTACATCTTCTTCCTCCCCACACTCTCCCCTCCCTCCAGCTCTTGGCAACCTTCCCATCTGCGAAAGATCTATGTCCCTGTTTCCTACAATCTATCTTTTATTTTTCCCTTTATTTATTTATACTTTGGATTTCTCATATAAGAGAAACTACGCAATATTTAAGCTTGCGTTTCTAACATACTTCACTTAACATTATGGTCTCAAGGTACATCTATTTTCCTACAAAGGACTCAAATTTATCCACCTTTATGGCAGAGCAGAATTCCATTGTGTATAAATATCACATTTTCTTTATCCATTCATCTGCTGATACGCATATATAGGCTGCTTCCAAGATTTAGCTACTATGAATTGTGCTGCTACAAACATGGATATGCAGATTTGATAATTTGTTACATACCAATAGGTCCTTCACGCTTGGATCTCACCACTCTGACTCCTTCCATCATGCACATTACTGAATCACAAAGTTTCCATCTTTCCTCCTGCCCAAGTATGCCGCCTACTCCTTTAGCCTTCTCCATCCAAAATGTACGCTTTCAGATTACTTACCTCCTCTCTCACCTTCTATCACTATTCTTTACTTCCAGTATCTATGGCACTATGTATAGGAGAGTGCCGTTTTTTTCCTAATCTTCAAATATCTGTGACATCTTTCATACTACTGACAAATTCGGTAAGGCCAGAAAAAGAAAGAGCACATCAAAGAGAGCCCTTGGCTCCGTTTTGCTAATACACCATCAATTATAATCATGTAGAAAAAGTTTCATTTCTATCTGCAACAAGCCGGCTGCTTCTCAATGATCTCAGGGCCTGTCAGTTTCCCTAATCAGATATGTACTGTATACAAAACACTTAGCTAACAAATACAGTTCCCCATACAGCCCAACAAATATCATTAGCAAATACCTCTGCTTTTTATTTAGTACATAAAGATATGGCTTTTCTTTTTTCTTTATTACTAATGATTTTATTTATGATAAGACGATAAAACCTCAGAAAGTTGAGAATAAAAATTTAAAACTCCTCTCAAAATAGGCAGTCTGAAAAATGGTCCCAAGTTCTGAGAGCTCTCCAAAAGCGTGATATGTGTGTACTGATAGTATACTAGATGATCTTAGGTAGTCTGCCAACATTTTTAATACAACATTTTATTTTCATTTTATTTTAGTATAACATCTTATTTTACTATAATATGGAAAAATATTTAGAACATAAAGCCCTTGGTTAAAATAACACCGTTTGCAAATAAGAAAAGGACCAAGAGATGGAGGGAAAGGAGGAAGGAGGGGAGGGGAATGGGAAGTAAAAATAATTAAGACGTGTTACGTAAATATTCCAAATTCCCATGATGAATGTAGTCATTATGTACTACAAACATATACTAATAAAAATAAAACTTTTTAAAGTGAGTTCCGTATCTTTATAAAGTAAAATACTAAGTAATAGTACAGGTAGCAAATTACTACAGCCAGAATCACAAGGATAGAGCACAAGGGCAGCGGAGGAAAAGCGCACTGGCTGATCGGACACAGAGTCGATAACTAAGGCCGCAGCTTCCTGTGAGGAGCGAAAGGCAGACAGGAAGCCAGGTCAGCTGGCCTCACTGTGTAGGAGAGCTTATTTGTCCTTACTTTATTGATTATATTTTATTGACAAACACCTTATTAGACAAATATTTATGTGCTTGTTATATTTTTTGCAATGACGGGTCCAACAATCAAAGTGCAGAATTGATAAAGCAGAACTGCTCACTGGCCTTTCTGAAAGAAGGACAAGACACCGCCAGTCTATGCAGCAGGCCCGGGGCCTGGATACTGAGCTCGCCCGGTCTGCTCAAATTAGACATAGAAAGGAAAGATTAAGCACGAATTTCTGTGGTTTCGGGCAGCTCGAGTTAAAACTATCTCACAGAAGGATATGGATGTAAAAAACATTCTAAATTTTTTTGAAAAGGGAAACAGTACACTTACCTTGAATGAGTCAGGCCCAAAGGGGAGGGATTCTCCGTAGTATCGATGTTCGGCAAACACCAACATAGCTTTCAGCTCCTCGGCCACGTCCCACATGAACCCCTGGGGACAGTTCACGGGTCACAGGATAAAATCGAGATGTGAAAAAAAAGTCACCAAAGCTTTTCGCAAAGTGTATGAAACAAAGCCAGACCAGAGAGAGCTCTCTGAAAAGCTGCACAACTGAACACTATATTAGAGCGAAACAAAAGCCAGTCCAGGTTGCTTATCCACTCGTCAGTCATTTCAGCTCTTCTTATCCTGAACCTCTAGACCTGGAATCAACCTTACGTCTCAAGTAGCCTTCAAACTGCATTGTACGTCAGAAATTCTAGGACACTGCTAAAGATAACTAAATTAGCCACCGACTCGTAAGTATTTACATCAAAAGGAAAACAGTACAAATAACCATATTAAAATCCCTTGAGGTTTTAAATCTTATTTACTGAAAACTAAATAGTAGCTAACAATAGCTAATATTAACTGAGTGCTTACATGTGTCAGGTGCTATTTTAAACACTTCATATGTATGAATTCACTACATTATCACAACAAATAATGAACAGGCACTTTGGTTATCCCCATTATACAGACAAGAACACTGAGGCACAAGATTTGAAATAAACTTCGAAACTCACAAGAGAGTAAGTGACAGAGCCAAGATTCAAAGATAGACTATATGGCTCCACAGCACAATCATCAAGTGCTGTTAGACTGCCCTGTTGATATACCCAGAGCTAATCATTATTCATTCACTGAATTTTAATCTTTCACAACAAAGCATTAGTCCAAGCAATGGATAGATTAGATCTAGCAAACATTGAAATTATTGCTCCTAAATGCATCGTTTTGCTCTTTATTAGGTTACTACTCCCAAACAAGAACTAAGAACCTTAAAATAGTTTTTGTTTGTTTTGATCATTAAGAGGACAATTAGAAGAACTGTATGGGAGAAATAGCTCGGTAGTAGAGTGCCTGTCCAAAATATACAAGGCCCTGAGTTCCATTCCCAGTACAAAAAAAAAAAAAAAAAAAAAAATCCTGCATCCATGTGAGGAATGTGAGAGTAGAGAATTTAACCTGATACCAGTGATGATTTCAATAACAACATTCTCGTTCTAGGGCTTACTCATTCCCTGTCACACACCTACAAATCCAGCCACAAGCATGCCCTTCTCTGCCGCCTCACTCTGCAGTACTGGTCCCCCTTCCTTCAACACCACTGTGCTACGTACACATCTCTGTTAACACACTGTGATATTTGCTTACGTGTGTGTCTTGCCCTGTGAGACCATGAGTGTCTTAAGAGTAAGAATGCCCCTTCAGATCTCTGTGGAGTTGGCTTCAGGCTTTGAAAGGAGGCAATTTAATTGAACAGATTCACAATGTAATAAGTGATTATTTGCCTACACCTATTTCAGAGGTATTTTTTTGAGAGGGCCACGTGATATATTAACATTATGTGTCTACAAGCTCCTTAATCTTCGAAACAGCCTAAATGCCCAATGACCAATGAATGGCTAAAGAAGATGTGGTTTTTCTACACGATGGAGTACTACTCTGCCATAAAAAAGGATACGCTAGAGACATTTGTAGGTAAGTGGATGTACCTTGAGAACATACTCTTAAACAAAATAAATCAGACATCCATGAGGACACATCAAATTGTTTCTCTGATATGAGTAACCATAAGGATAAATAAGGACAAAGAGGTGTAATAGATGTTATACAAAAGGAAGGTTATAGTCAAAAGAGAAGAGAACTAGAAAGGGAGAAGGGGGAAAAGAAAGAAGGGGAAAAGGAAAGAAAGAGGAAAGGGAAAAAATGGGAAAATATAAATAAACCTGCTATAAATAGGGAAGGGGGAGCAGAAGGGAGGGGTGGGGAAGAGGGGGGAAAACCAAGATACATCATGTACATGTACAAAATAACTATGATGAATGTGATCACTATGTATACAATGTACCAATACATGTTCTTGGTAAAAAAAAAAAAAAATACAAGCTCCTTAATCCTGTATTTTCCCTTAATCTTATTTAGTCTTCATAACAATTCTCTGAACTAAAAATTTTTATTATATCCATTTAACAGATGAGAAAACCAACGCACAGAACAAGAAACTTGCCCAAAGCCACAACAAAGTAGCAAAAACAGAATGTGAGCCTTGTCACTGTTGGTCTTCACTCTTGACCACGAAGCTATACTACCTCTCAAAAAATGAATATCCAGAAGTGAATGTGCAATTGGAATATTTTAGTAAGTAAAGAAGATGTGTGAGACTACCCGGGGCCAGGATCTGCCCTTCTAGGCTACACCTCTGGCGGGCTCTCTGGAACCCTCCTATACTGAATGGCTCCTTCTTCCCACCATGCCTCACAGTAGACACTCTCAGCCAGCCTGGGTCTCTGCTGAGTGCCTTCGGATCAGTGTCTGAGGCAAGAACAACTCCTGCCTGCGGGAAACAACAGGAACCAGGAAATCAGTGGACTGGAGAAGCTGCACTGACACCTGGCCTAAGAAGGAAGTCACACAAGGGACAGAGACAGGGCTGCGGCTGTCGTTCAAAATACAAAAGAGCAGGAATCTGAAGGGAAAGAAATCCTGAGTTCACCTGCCACTGATCTAAAGGACAGGGACACCCTAGGATCTCATTTCTCAGGGCATTGTTTTATTTTCAACTAATGTATTTAGATTCTTAACATCCGCAAGGAATAATCAGAAATGAGGAGGGCAATAACAGTACAACTGGATTCATATCTTTAGTTTCCATTCAGTTCAATGAGCGTTTGCTGAGACCTCCCGAATACCAGGCAACATGCCAGATACTAGTTTTGGAGATAATACAATTAATCCCCACTTTACAATGATTCACACACTAGCTTTTTGGTAGAAAGTTGACATTTTATAGTCAGATCATTAACATACTGAAAAGGAGACTTTCTTCTTTTCATGTGTCCTTCTAAATTAAATTTTGTTAATGGATTCAAGTATTATAAAAGGTGACAGAAAAGCAAGCTTAACTAAATTATACAATTTTCACCCTCACAAATACAAGAAAAAATGGTAGAACAGGAAAGCTAAACTTCACAATCTGTCCATTCCTATTTGACAATCAAACATGTACATTTTTTATTTGCACTGGCTTTGTTTGGTTTTATTTATCCATACATATAACCCATATTTACTGAGCACCTACTACATGATGAATATAGTCCTGGACTTTGAAAATACAACACTGAATATAAAAATTCCTGCCCTTGAATTTACTCTCCAGAAACCCTAATCAATACAAACTGTGTGCAATAACACTTCTATGCCTATTTTCATCATATCCTGTTTGCTCTAGAAACAAACTGGGATATACAAAAAAAAAATATTTTTAACTTCAATTTTCCAAGAAAAGCATTTGATTCTTTTCATTTGTAGTTGTTAAAGCTGAACATGCAAGCTTCTTGAATGTCTCTATGCATTCTTCGGTGAACTGTCTATTCATGTGGTTTTGCTATTTTTCTATTACTAGCGAGTTTGTCTTTTAGTTATTTTTTTAAAGAACTTTACAATTAAGAATTCAAATGCTTAATTCAGCATGGTGGTCACACCTGTAATCCCAGCACTCTGGGAGGCTGAGGCAGAAGAATCACAAGTTTGAACCCAGCCTTGGCAACTTAGTAAATTAGAGAGACACTAGCTCAAAAACAAATAAATAAATAAATTGTAACAGGTCTGGAGATGTAGTTCAGTGCAAAGGTCTCGGCTCAATCTCTACTATAATTTTTAAAAATAGTAATGCTCGGTCGGGGTTGGGTATTTAGCTTAGCGGTAGAGCCCTAAGGCAAAAAAAAACAACACCAGCACCAAAAAAAAAAAAAAAAAAAAAAAAAAAAAACAGTAATACTTGGTCATTTATCCTGCAAAACATTTTTTCTAGTTCATTGGAATAAAAGGCAAATTGTGTGAGCAAGGGAATTTTACATTCCATATTATTGCATATACCATATTGTTGTACATACCGTATTATTGCAGAACCAGACAATGTCCCCTTCGTTCCCAGTGTAGAAAAGTATCGATCCACCATCTTTCTCCCAGTGTTTATCAGATATTAGGTAACGCTGTTTAAAAGTTTTGGGATTATTAAATCCAAAATGATCAACCTATTATAAAAACCAAACAGAGAAGACATATTACAAAGAAAATTAATTAAATGAGATCAACATAAAAGTAATTAATTCTTCCATTAAAGCAATCTATACAAAAACATCAAAAGAAACTTTTAAACTTCATCTGGTTTTAGTACTAATTTTATTAATAGTAATATTGGTATTACTTTGAAAATATTTTCTTTATATGGTTAGATGAAGCAAAGTCTGTTATTGGTGGTTGGGATTTTCAGTGTGAAAGAAAAGATACAATTACAAAATCAACTAGCTACTTGAAAACACAATAATGGCCAGCTGTGGTGGGACATGCCTGAAATCCCAGTACTTGGGAGGCTCAGCAGAACAATCACTATGAGTTCAAGGCCAGCCTGGGCTACACAGTGAGTTTAAGGGCATCCTGAACTACATAGTGAGAGCCTGCCTCAAAAAAGAAATAAAACTAAAAATAAAAAAAGAAACACAATAATGTTAGAATTAAGGTGGAAACATAAGTATGAACCCATTTTTTGCACTTATTTTTAATTAATTTTTAACTGATAAGTAGAAATTGTACATATTTCTACACTTGATCTTAGCCAAAAGGCCAAGAAGCAATGTGTACATATTTATAATGTATAACATGATGTTGTGAAACATATGTATATAATGTAGAATGGCTAACTTGAACTAATTATTATAAGTGGTACACAAAACAAATCTTTTGTAAATAGGGAGGGAGGAAGGGGTGAGGGGAGGGGAATGGGAAAAAAAGAAGCAACAAGATATATCATGTACAGGTACAAATTCCCTATGATAAATGTTATCAATACGTACATCTAAAATGTACCATTAAAATAAAATTTAAAAAAAATAAGCGGTACACAAGAATAGTTAAAATCTACTTTCAGCAATTTTCAAGTATATAGTACATCCCACTGTTTTTCAAAATGCAGATCTTTATTGCCTGAATTTTCATTATCCAAACTTTCAGTATCAAAATTAAAAACTAAACAGATGATTGAAAAGGTCTATGAACATTGTCACTCTTATACTAACAAATATTTCAAATCTAATACCATTCCCATTCAAAGGAACTAGAGCTTGTTAGCCAAGTGGCTGACTGACTTTTGGAACAACGAAGTTACAAGATAAGCCTATATGTCTCGCTTGGCAAAGAAGCATCCTAATATTAACAGAGATACATTAATGGACACAGGAGCCAACTAACAGGGCCTATCCTTGGCTAACATTTTAATAAATTGAACACAGACAAGCTGAACACTGAAAGAATAAACACCATAACTGATTAAAACATTAAATTCGCAAACATCCATTAATGCATAAAAATATTTTTTAAAACAAAGAAAAAATTCATTTGCCACCATTTAAGAAATCCATTATAATAAATTTCTTATTCTGAAAGTGGAAATTAAAGAATAAACAATTCATTATTTAGCCTGCCTTTCCATGGAACTGTATTCCAGGGTACCAGTTAGTCCCGGCTGATGAAGAATCGATCAAATGTCAGGTAATGTAGAAAGAAATAATTAGGAAAACTATAGTTCCTCACAGCTACTGATTCAAGCAAGAATTATCAAGTGGTGTTAAATGGATGATAGAAAATGAACATATATATGGTATAGCATCAAAGTGATACCACAGGGACTATGCTCTTGTCACAAGGGGAAATGTAACTTTATAAGGAAGGACCAGACTGTCAAAACTTTAGCCTCGCAATGGACATCAGCATCACTAATGGCCGGAGTGATGTAGCTCTTCCCACATGCATCATGGAACACATATTACCTTACATTCTTGAGAAAAAATACTCAACTTGCATGTTACTCCAGACTTTAGATCTAAGGACCAGATTCCAAGAAGCACAGAGGGAGGATGAGTAAGTTGAAAACACTCGGAAGAGGTAATCACACAAACTTGAAGTTGAAACATCCTATAAGGCAAGGGCAAGGCAATATCACTCCCTTTGGAATCTTTCAGATTAAATGAATTTAAATGAATATATTAGATGCAATGCATGAGCCTGGATTGGAGGATTTGAACAAATAAAGTGTAAGTGACAATGTGGAGATAACTGCATTAATTTTTAAATGGACAAAGTATTAGATGACACTAAAGACTTTTTGGGAGTAGTCATATTATTTTGGCTACACAGGATAATGTTTTTATTTTTTATAGTTGTACATCAAAAGATTTAGAGATAGACTATCACATTATCTTACTTTACTTGAAAATACCTCAGTATAAAAAAGTAAAGTGAATTTAAAAGAGCTGAAACTTTATCAATACGGAAAGAGACAAAACATACAAAATACTGAGACTTTGCAAGAAAGATAATATAAAACAGTTCAAAACAGACAATAATCTTAGACTTATGCTGAACGTCAGATTTTTTTGAGTTTTTTTTACACTTTGAGATTTTTTTAACTCATTTAAAATATAACTATCAAATTCTTTACCATGGTAAGATTGGTATACAACTATCTGAATTTACAGGGTTTCCTCACAGGACAGAGCCACACTGAGCCTCCAGGATCCTGGAGGCTGAATTCCTCAGTGTTCCGTAGGCACCAGGATGCAAACATGGTGCCTGGTCTGCAGAAGATAAAGGCTGCTGTTTCCAGCATTGCTCCAGCCTCCCCCCAGCAAGAGTTGTTCTGACCTTAACTAGAACCTGCAAGAATTCCCTTGGGCAGCCAGCTCCATCTACACACACACACACACACACACACACACACACACACACACGTTTCACATACCACAAGTCCCAAATGCCTCAAAACTGTACCTGTTGCGTACTTCCTGACATATGTACTTCTAAAACACAGACTGCCTACTTCTCAGGAAAATAGCAGTTTATATGGGTTAGGTATATTACAATGATGTCTGTATGTTATACGCCCCTCCCATTATGTACATTATTCATTCAGTCACTCATTCAACAAGCATGGACTGAACTCTTTTTCTAGACCAAGTACTGACCTAAGAAATGAGATAAAGAATAGGTTGAACCACAATCCCTGAATGTATCTTAAATTAATTCAATTCATCCACTCAGCCTAAAAATAAGTGGGTAAGAGAAACGACAAACAGCAGAGGGAAGATATGCAAGTGATGTCACCTGCTTCCATTCACTTAGCACAGTGATTCTCCATGTGAAATACCTAGTTCCCCATGTGAGGCCCCAGTTAGCAGCGTTACCCTCACTTGGAGAGGTGTTAGAGAGGCCATCCCTCTTGATGAGTCCCAGACATACAAAATCCAAAATTGTGCAGGTAGAACCCAGTATTCTGTGCTTTAACAAGTTCTATAGGTAATTCTGATGTACAGCTGAGGTTCTGAAACTAGTGAATTAGAATAAGCAGCAAAACAAGATATCAATCTGCTTTTCCTTCTCTTGCTCAAGGTTTCAGAAAATCTCCGATAGTGTAAGCATCTCGCTGTGCTGAATGAGCCTCTGGTATGGGCTAGTAACACCTGACACAGCCCCCAAATACAAGTCAACTGCATCATATGAAGCTCAACAACAACAACAAAAACATAATTTCAACAAGGAAGAATAACTGTTAGGTCATTCCAATAAGATGTCTTCACATAGAATTTTCAAAGACAACTTGCCATACTTCACCTACTGACCCTGAATCTACCCTTCATGTAAGACATTGTTGTAACCTTTGAAACCAGCCCACAAAGAATCTCATCTCAATAGTCCAGTCTAAAATTTTCAAGTTTGCAGATTTGGTTGTTATGTATGTCATGTTAAATAGAAGTAGTAAAAAGTTCTTGCCAGGAGAAAACCTGTCTAGAATTACAAGTTCCATCTTTCACATTCAGAATCAAAGAAAGCCAATTTCCCCTATGTGGCACACCCAAGGCACTCAGCTCCTGGCCACCAGCCTTAACTGAGAAGACTGGGGAAAGAAGGACAAATCCTCCCATAGTAGAAAGAAAGCGAGATTGTGCTGGGAATTACTAGAACTGAATTTCAGTTCCTACTAGTTGAAAGCCAGCAAGTCACTTAACCCCTCTAAGCCCCAGTATCTTGCTAGATAAAATAAAGACAGAACATATCATTAAAAGAATTGCTGTGAGACTATGGATAAATGTACCTAAAATACCAGACATAAATTTCTAATATATAATATTTTCAATAAATGGTAGTCCTCTTCTCCATCCCATCTGCACACCGTTCCTAAAATGGAGTGCTTAGACAGGCAAGGGATAATGATGGTCTTCAGAGAAGGCAGGAAGGAGTCTTAGAATGGCAAAATCTCCAATATTTTGAGTGTTTCACCTAAATAACTTGACACGATGAAATGTCCTTTCTGCACAACGTGAATTACACGATTTTTTTTGGCTCCTTCCTATGAAACTAGTTTTTAATACCAGTCAGGCACACAAGGGGCAGTGTGCCCTCTGCTGTTCAGGACTGAGATCCACATGCCACTTTCAGGTCTACGCTCCTGAATAGAGATTTTTATAAATCATGACATAAAAGGGTCTTAGAAACCATTTGATCCGTGTTGTTCAACTGAGGAAACAGGGTTGAAAGTGATCAAATGACTTGGCCAAGGTCAAAGTGGAGCTGGAACTGTAAGTCACTTTTGTAATTTGGTTTGCTGAAATAACTGAAGTAACCACCAATAGAGCTGTAAAAGCAACATAGGCATGAACCCAAAAAGGAAAGCTATCTTTGATTAAGCACAACAGTTCCTTCTAGAATACAGTCCAAGAAGAGATGATTCCCTCCTTTGCGCTGTGGAGGAGAAACAGGCCTGTGAGAATGGGTTGCCAAGAAGGAACAAAAAGAGTATCATTTTAATAGAATTTATTGTGGCAAAAATAGTTATTTGGATTTCTAAACTGCTCAAGAACAAGGCCTACATCCAGAAAAACTGGTGATAATATTACATTTATTATGCATAGTTTGGGTGCCAATTTGGGGTGAAGGGGTGAGAGAAAATAACACAGCGCACCTACCACATGCTGGCTGTGGGTGTTGCTTCACACACCTCACGGGGCTGTTCCGCAGTCACCTGGGGGCATGTCTATAACACCAGTCTTAGGTGAGGATGCTGCTGATACTCAGAGAAGCCAGGTAATTTATCCAAAGTGAAATTACTAATAAAAAGGGATCAAATGTAATCCTCTTCACGCACTTTTAACACCTACCCAATCCTGCTTCTAACGAAACCCAGATCTGTGCTCTTTTCATAACAACATGCTACAGGCTGGCAGTGGTGGGGTGTGCCTGCAATCCCGGGACCCTGAGGATGAGGCAGGAGGGTCACCATGAGGTTGAGGCCAGGCTGGGCTATGTAGTGAGTTCAAGTAGTGAGCCTGAACTACACAGGAAGACCCTCTCTCAAATAATAATAATAGATAATAGTAATAGTAATACGCTGCAGCAGACAAGACCTGATAGTGAAGGGCAACCTTTAGCAGGAGACACTAGAGTAACTTTCTCTTAACTTTGCAATATGACAGATAAAACCACCAGCCGTTTATTGACAGGTACACTAAAAAATACGTAAAATGCTGGTATTTTCACTGTTGTTACTCAATGACCATTACTATACTACTATTTTAACTCATTTAATTAAGCCACTGCTGAAAATAAAATGACATTAATTCTTTTTCAGCAGCCTTCAGTTTTAGAAAACTTGCCAAACAGTTGGTTTCATTTAGTCACCCAGATATATAGTAGCTAACAGAAATTTTACTCAAGATAGGAAAAGCATATTCGGGACAAAAAAAAAATGGACTCACACATCAACAAATCAAAGCACCTTGAAGGATGGCTCTCTGATGTCTCATTCTAATCTAGAGATGCTGAAGTAAGATCCTCTTTCCTCCATTTGATGTGTCTGTCCTGTATTTGTTTGGCAATTGTAGCACTGCTTTCTATCAGAGCTCTTAAATAGAGACTGACAACATCTCTGCTGAGTTTGATCTCCCCTGAAGGAGTGAACACCTTCATGTTGGACAGCTATAAATTTCCAGAGAAGCACCTGGAAGGAAAGGGGCGTTTAGGCAGACCCTGGGGCTACAGTTGGAGAAGGGTGGCTGTCCAGGGAGGGGGGCATACTAAGTTGTCCTTCAGTTAGTACTGGTCTGGATAGCCCCAGAGCTAGAACAAGATCACAGGGATCACAGAGCATGCCTTATCTTACAAACCAAATAACCAGTTGTTGAATGACTCCCTCATTATCTCCACTTTATTATGTTAAGGCCTTTCAAAACTTGCTTAATGTTTTGGGAATACAGGAAGTACTTGACACTAAATCTGACTTAAAGAATTACATGGGAAATAGCATCCTTTGATGACAATGTCACGGTGGCAGAGGAAATGATGACAAGTCCTGTCAACAGAAAGATGAGTCTGAGAAACAGGAATTGCCCTTCCCTTCTCAGTGCCAGCCCTAGAGGTCTAGTTTCCACTTTTCGCTCTGGTTTGTTTTGTTTAGTTTTGCTTTGCTCTGGTGCTGAAGCTTGAACCCAAGGCCTCTCCCATGCTAAGCACATGCTCTGCTGCTAAGCTACATCCCCAACCATAGTTTCTACTTTAACAAGAAAAGCAAGAGTTTCTTTAGATACCCTCAAATGAAATCATCTTTTTAAGTAATAACACACTACTCTTCTTCACATTACCCCTTTGTTCTTACTAAGCAGGAGATGCAATTGCATTCCCTTCCTCTACACTATTTTTTGTAATACACCTAACTCTTAAAAAGGGAACTCATAGAAATAAAATATTTATTTAAAGAGGAAATGCAACGGGGAAAGGGAAGAAGTGATACAAGAGAGTCCATCGTGGAAGAAAACTGGCAATCCAGCCTCCTCTACTTGTAAATGGATAGGCTGAAAGGCAAGACAATAGTTATCACAGTGTCTTTATATAAGAAAAATACTTATAAATAATTATTAAGTGAATGCAGTTCTAAAATCGGTGGTTCTCCATATTTCTGAGCATCAGGTCCCCTATTGTCAATTTTTATAGACATGTTATATTTTAATAGTGCTTGAAAATATATGAGAAATATAAATTCAATATTTGTTAAATACCATCCAATTACATTTTTTAAAAACAGTTCCTGCGGGGTTGGGGATTTAACTCAGCAGCAGAGTACTTGCCTAGCAGGCGCAAGGTCCTGAGTTCGATCCCCAGCACCACCACCCCAAAAAGTATCTGCTTGATGGGAAAATGGATTCAAACACTCTCTCCAGTAACTCCACAGTGCTCAGTAACCTTTTTTTGGCAGGGGGAGGGGGTGCTGGGGCTTGAACTCAGGGCCTTGCACTTGCTAGGCAAGTGCTCTACCACTTGAGCGAAATCCCTAGCCCCTCAGTAACCTTTTTTGACCACGGATTGAGAGCCCCAGTGGGGAAATCACATTCTAACCTGCAAAAAAATGCTGTGGAATCAAAATACTCCATGCTGTACTGCTGAAACAGAACTGGAGACATCCTTCCCTTGGGAACCCCTCAAGTTCCAACAGGCCAAGAAATAACATATTGTGCCAAACAGCAGTTCACAATTTCATCAGAAGATTCTGGCATCACCCTTCGGCTAAACAGCTCTGTGAGAGAAGCACATGGTGAACAACTTCCGGTGGCTTTGGGAAGCTTCCCCCTAGTTGAATAACCTGAGCTCTCACAGTGAAGCGCCACTGAGATGATTAAATACATAAATTTTAGGAAATGTTACACCGTCAGAGGGCGCTGTTGCATAAGCATTCAGGTGGACAGACCATTAAGTTCTGAATCAAATTCACAAAATTTAGAACATGACGGGAACTTAGATCTTAAGCCAAATTCTTGGATAAAACACTGAGACAAAGAGATACCGATTGTTTTGTATCTTCTTTCCTAAATAAAGATATATACACTATTCACATCGCTGAAATATGGCAATCATCTCGTGTGTGTGTGTGTGTGGTGAGCAGGTGTCCTCCACCAGGCCCTCTGCCAAGCCGTCTCCGCCCTGGACCAACAGACCAGGGACTCACAACTACAAGTTGGTCTTGAGTCCCAGAAAAGACTCTGGACATGGCCTTCTCAGCACTGCTGAAAAATGTTCAGACTTTGGCAACTTTTAGAAATGGACTTAAATGCATTTTGCATAAAGAGATGCACATGAATCTTTTGGGGGCCCAGGAGTAGAATGTTATGGTTTACATCAAGAATGTCCCCCAAAGGCCCCATGCGCTCACAGGTGAGGCTTTTGGAGGAGGACTGGACCATGGAGGTGCCATAGCTGACTTACTGTTAGGAGGTGGGGCCTGGTCAGGGGAGGCCGGTCACTGAGGGCATTACCTGGAAGGTAAGCTTCCTCCCCGGCTCCTCCCTTGGCTCTCTGGCTACCAAGACATAAGCAGCTTTCCTCCCCCCAGGCCCTTCCACCATGCTGTCCCTATGTTTAAACCTGCTGAACATGGACTGAAACATCTGAAAAATGAGCCAAAATCAACCTCTCTCCTCTTAAATTGTGGGTATCTGGTATCATATCCCCGTGATAAGAAAGTGATGAGGATCTAGGGATGGAGGGAAAGGTGTGGGGATACAAAGGGGAAGTAAAAAGGATTAAGATATTATATAGATATATACTAACTCCCCGTGATTATGTATTACAAACCTGTATTGAAAAAAATTTTTAAATAAGAAGACCCCTTTGAAAAATAAATTTTAAAAAGACAAGCAACATGTTGACAGTTATGGCTTAGCTGTACTTTTTCACTGTTATTAAGGAATGTGAGCTGAGGTGTCAGGATGGCCAAGGGTCTAAGGTGCCAGACTCAAGCTCCACTTCCTGCATGGGTTCCACTGGAGGAAATTTTTTAGAAAGGCTGAATAGTAAAGGGAAGACTATTGAAAGGTCCAAGTGGGAGATGATTATACAAGAATAGCAAGGCAGGTTTCAAACCAAGATTTCTCTTCAATTGCTACACATACAGCAATGCTTATTTTCCAAAATCTTAATATATTCAAGAAGAAGTACAGTGAAAAAAAGCCCAGGGTATGATTTCAACAGTACTAATTTAACAGCAATCAACAAAAGAGTATCTTTTGAGCAGTGGCATTCACCATTATCAACAATTCATAAGTGATTCTTCAAGGCCTTCACTGTGGACATTCTAAACATTAAGGCCACTACTCAGCTGAAGAGACTTACAGGCCATCAGCCTCTCCCTATCATTTGATGGAAGTTAGTAAATCATATTCTATATCCATTCTTTTTCTCCAAAACGGTTTTTTTTTTAAATTGATAGAAGTGATTACCTAATTATCCTCAAACTTTTTGGTCACTTTCCATTTCAGTGACACAAAGGACATCAAAGGCCACAACATCCAGCTAGTTACTTTTAATGAATTAATAAACTACCTTTCTTAAAAGAAGTATGACACACAAACATAATACTACATCATCATGATAAACTGTAACTGTCCTCCTTCAGGGAGTATCCTTTGTAAGTCACATTTTAAGAATCACTGAAATAGAAAATCTACAACATTCTTTTCTTACAGATTGATTTAAAATGAAGTATTTTTATTACTGAAAAATACATGATTTTTAAAGCACCCTGAAAAAGTTATCCTCACAAAACCCCCACATGTATACCATCTGCAAAAAGAAGCAACTGAAAGTAGTACCTAAGATTTTTTCCTCCTAGGAAACTCCAACATCGAATTCTCAATGCTGATTTCACTACAAAAAGGCCTCCAGGGATTTTTTTATCATCATCTTAAAAATACACTCCACAAACTACTCATTGTTTTAAGCACTGTAAAAAAGATAAAGGAAGGGAAAAGGATATCCTGAGCTGAGACCGAAAAGCTCAGAACAATAACAGCAAGTTTAAATGCAACCAAGTTTCCTTTGATTACTTTCAGGTGCTTTTGCCACTGTATCACTGCCTTGGGTAACAACCACCAAGAGCTAATAGGATTACCAAGAAACGTGGTTACATGCATTCACTGAACAAGTATTCCTTGAGTGTCCGCCATGGGACAAGTGCTATAGATACAATAGTGAACAAGTTCCATATGGTCACTGCCCTTGTCATGCTTATAGTCTAGTGATAGAACACAAGAAACAAACAAAGAACAAACACACAAAGAAGTACTTAGAAACTATAATTCTACAGGTCTCATTCTGATAGAAAGTGACAGGGGCAGATGCAATTTTAAGAGTGCTAACAGAAGGGATCTTGGAGCAGGGAATAGTGATTTAAACTCTGAATCTCCACAGCCCTTGAAGGATGTGAAAAATCTCACCGATTCTGTTCAATACCACTTCCTACCTCAGGCATTCCTGCTATAGTATCTGCTATCCTATTACAAAGTCCAAGACAGAAAGAACCTTGTGTGTGTGTGATAAAAGCACCTGTGGATTACACCATGTGCATTATCTTGGCTTGTCTCTGTGAATCATGTATGGGCTGCACTAGGCTATATGCACGTTATGGCCTATGAAATAGAGGGTGTTCTCCCCAACCCCCCGCCCCGGCCACACTGTCTTCCCTTTCTCCTTCATCTCCATACCCGCACAGTACAAAATACCATGCACATAGGCCGTGCTCCATCAAAGACAGCTGAAATGAACTGGGAAGAAATGAGAAGTTTGATGTGATACCAGAAGATCAGTGACCTAGGACAGATTTAAGTGACATAGGTGAGCTCTGCTCTGGCCCCTTGGGGCCACCAGCAAGACTGTTATCTTTCCATCAGAAGTATGTCAGCCTAGAATATGTAAACAGGTCCTGAAATTATCAAATTAAAATCCAGCTCAATCTTGAAAGGGCTGAAGAGTGGTAAACACACAGGTGGCTGGGATTAATACTGCAAGGACAAGGGCCTTTCATCCTCCCACCATTTCCTGAGTGCCTAATTTGTGCTCCCAGCTACATTAGAAACAAGCATAAATGGCACACTTCGCTCTCAAGGAAGATTTATCTTGTGAAGGAAACAGCAAGCAATTATTTCAGTGCAAGAAATGCACATTATGAAAATGGGTAAGAACTGGGTATTTGTTATGGCAGCAAAGACGAGACACAACTCAGTCAACTGGTGATTCAGCAGGCTACAGGGAAGAAAAGCCAAGGAACTGAAAATGTCTGCCCGGAAACACTGCCCACCTCTTTTCCAGTCTCGTCTTCTGACTTCCCCTTCTCCCACTTCATATTTCAGAAATTCTCTGGAATAATATGCTTTCTCAAGTCTCCAGACTTCTACACATAAATTTCCTCCAGCCTGAAAGGTCCTCCTCCATCATATCATTACAAAGAACTCTGACCTCTTCCTCCAAGTCTTTGTTCAAGCGCTGGCTCCTCCACAAAGCTTTCTAGGACAACCCCAGACCCAAAGAGAATGATCCTTCTCTTCCGATTCTCAAAGCTCCTAGCACAGGAGGCGCCAATGTGTTGTCCTTCTTCTGAAGGTTGGCTGAGTACAGTGCAAAGAGCCCAGTTTTGTAGCCTGAAAATTCAGAATTGAAATGCTAATTTTATCACTTCCCTGCTAGATGACTTCCAGCAAGTTTTTTACATCTCTGAAACTCAGTTGCCTCATCTATAAAAGGGACTTCTAATACCTTCTTTACAAGGTTGCAAAGATTCAAGGTAGTATATGCACAAGTCCCTGACCACAGCAAGGGCTCAAAGTGTGTCAAATTATAGCAAGTAATCTTGATGATTGATAGACATCAATAATTTTGTTTAGTATTAACAAAGCACACACACAAAAGTACATCCTAACCATATATATCCTAACCAAATATGCGAAAAGTACATCCTAACCACACGCCAAATGTGCAAATATTTTACATTCGCACATTTGGTATGTGACCCTGGACAATCTAAAACATAGCTTGACGATATATTTCCCTAGATACACTTCTGTCGTCACTAAGGCAATAAAAATAATGTAAGCTAACTAGTAAGTAAATGATCTCCTTCAAAAACAAAGAATTCACACACACACACAAACACATACATACAAGAAAAGGTTTACCAGAAAGGCTCATGTCATTAAAAGGAAAAATCAGGCAGATGTTGTGGTGTAGGCCTATAATTCTAACACTTGGGGAGGCCAAGACAAGAGGATTGTGAATTCAAGGCTGCTTAGATTGCACACTAAGATTCTGTCTCCAAAACAATTAAAATTTTTAAAAAATAGATCCATGGACATTCTGAGACAAACTGAGTCAGGGAAATAACTATAGTCTGCTACCAGAACTTACGACAGGACATTCCCTTCCTATAAAGCTATAATCCAACAGCCAACAATGAAAAACAATTATAACTGTTTCCAAATAGCAGTGTTTTCTTCCAACGGCTCATAACTCATAGAGTTCTGCATTTTTAAACAGTCTTTTTTTAATCAACCTCAAAATGGATGACTTTTGCACAAGAGATAAATCTCCCTCACAGTATCCTGCTTTGGTCTTGTTTAGAACGAAGTGTGAGTCAGAAAACCTCAACAAGCCCTGAAATTATGCAAATGCATAAACACTAAGAGGGAAAACAAGCTGCCAAAGAGATAAAAGCCTAAGGAAAATAGGGAGGAAGAAAGGAGCGTGCATTACACCCACCTGCCATTGTGAAAATGTCCCTCTACAAGGAATGATTTAATCAAGGGAAAACCTATAAACTGTTAAGAGATACCCAAGTCCCTCCTCCCAAACAAAACTGTCTTCCTAAACTAGGAAGTCATTTTACTATGCAATTTTCCCTCCTTGGATCTCTCCTCCTTTAAACTCACCCTAGAGTGAAAACTTACTTCCAGACCTTACCTTTCCATTATGAAATAAACACATCACTTTGTAAGGCCTGTATGATCTAAACTAGTATTTTATAAAATGGAGATTTATCAATGGGTTATAAACTTGATTTAGTAGTTAAACTGCACACCATTGAGCAACTAAGCTGCAGATTTTTAGTGTAATTCTATCAAATAAAAATTTAAAAATCTAATCAGTATGGTGGCATGTGCCCATAATCCCAGCTTACTCAGTAGGTTGAGGCAGGAGGATTTTAAATTTGAGGTCAGCTAGCAACTTAGCAAGATTCTGTCTCAAAATAAAAAGAACTGGGAATGTAACCGAGTGGTAAGAGTGCTCATCTCACATGTGTGACACTGGGTTCAATGCCCAATACTGAGAAAAAAAAATCTAAAGGGTCTAAATTATTAAACTCCTATTACACTCACAGTAATAATTTCACTTGAAGAACAACTGCCTGTTAAATCATGTGCCAAGACGTAACTACAGTGCAGGCAATCTCACAATGCAGAGCACAGTTAACAGCGCTATGAATGCTACAGACAATACTGGAGGAGCCAATGGGAAGGACAGCTCGTACCAGGCGGGGCCAGTTGTAGGTTTCCCTGAAGAAGAAGCGTTAAATGAAGCCCAGTGAGTCTCGATTACAAGAGAAGAAGAAAAACTATGGTGCCAACTGACCCGGACTAAAGCTGACAGAGCAGAGACTGAAGAGGCTACTGTAATAATTTAGCTGGGAATTAGGTAGTACACAGGGGTCACATTGGGAAATGTAAAGCAAGAGCAGAAAACTAGGAAGGACTCATGGAAAGGTCTTAGTGATTGACTGGATTTGGGTATGGATGTGAAGACACAAGAATCAGATGATTCCAAACTTTTCTAACTTTGGTGACTAGGAGGAGATTTGTGCCATTAACAGTAATGTAAAAAGCTCAGAAAAGTTTAGAAGTGTTATGTAATAACATTAGTATTTATTATAATTTTAACCTGTTTTGGATAACTAAGTTGCACTGAGGTATCCATAGGAGGGACAAAAGCAGTACACGCAATATTTTTTTTTCAGTTTTTATTTTTTGACTAGTATACATTATTTGCAGTACATAATGATTACATTCCTCATGAGGAGTTGGTACACAACTTAAGTTTTCTTAATTTTTCTTCACAGTACTCTATCTTAAGGTGCTCATTATGTGGGAGAATCAAAATTGATCCTCAGCTAGTTCTTAAAAACTAAAACACTTCCATACCGGTTGGCATCTAAACCTGAGCACCTTGAGTGCTGTGCGCCACACATACCCACCATACGTGCACGCGCACGCACGCGCGCGCACACACACACACACACACACACACACACCCCACACCCCTGCCCTATTGCCCCAGTCCCTTTACAGACCGTCAGACCTCTGCACCTAACCCGCAGCACTACAACAGGCCCCTGCTGCATGACCAGCTTCTGACAGGGCAGTGTATGCCATATTGGCAGTACCAGGCAAAATATGCTAAAACAAAATGCCAGTAGCATTCAAAAAGGCTGTGGAGGGTACACACTGAGGATATACTGATGGATGTGAGGACAGCAACTCAGGCTGCTTAGTCTAACAGGAAAACCAACATAAAAATAAGCCATTGCAATCCAGAGCAGTAGCACAGAAGTATCTATAAAATGCAAAGGAAGGCACAAAAGAAAGAACGGCCAATTACCCAGCCAGTGGGGGAAACAAAGATGTTCCACAGTGTCACAGGGAAGGTGATATAAGACCTGAGCTATGAAGGATGAACAGGAATCTGCAAGGCCAAAAAAGGAGAAAGACAAACCATTCCAAGCATGGAGATATCAGCATTACATGTGTCACATCCCAGTACAGTGTGTATAAAACAAAGACATGTGCACTGTGTAATGCCTGGCACACAATGTCAATAACGAGTAATAACTACTAGAGACTTTTTTTCCTTTTTGCAGTCTCAGATTATGTTTTTGAAGGTTGATATTGAAATTCATTTGTATTATCTAAGCCTATACTTGCTGAACAAGAGATGAACAATCAAGACATTTTGGGAAGCAGGGGTCAGTCAGTTTAGAACTTAAAAACGAAGCCCATGGAACCCACAACATCAACTAGAGTTGCCTGCACTTGTGAGACAGGTTGAAGCAAGGATGAGCCTTGGGGCTGCAGCAGGGCATCCAGATCCACAGAGGAGCAAGATCCAAGGTTGCTGTCCTCAAGACGCCATGGAGAGGTGCTCATCACGTGTGAATCCCCTTCTCTTTTAAGGGAGTCAATTTTTAGAAATTAGACTACATAAGAAGACCCAAAATAAGTTTGTTTTAGTCCCCATAGGCTGCACTGCTCATTGTCATTTAAAGCCAAATGTTCAAGGGAGAGGTAGCATTCAGCACCAAGGAGAAGAGGATTGTCGCCACTGGTTTTGAGTATTGTTTTACGAGCTGCCCTCAGCGGATGAGGCCATCAGCGGCCAGGAAGTGAAACACATTTCCGACAGTGTTAAAAGACAGTGTCTGCAGTGTGACCCACGGTTCAAACTGTATAAAAATAAAAATTCACTCACAAAGGATAACAAGTACTTCCTTACTTTCCTATCTGATGAATCAGAGCCATTGTTTGGTTTGTAGTTCCTTGTTTAAATTGGGTTATTAAGTCACAATGATGCTGGCCAAACATACTAGTCACATGCCGCGAGGAACTTACCAAAGGTACCAGTTGTGTCAAGGTTTCTTTCTTTTTTCTTTTCCATTTTCCTAGGTGCTGGGGATCAATTTGTTGAGGCTTAAACATATACATATACACTTTTGCATTAATAAAATAAAATCAGTACCAAACTTTTCAAAATGTTTTTACTTCCTTCCCCAAACCACAAATGTTCTGAGATGTAGTGGACAGAGAAGGGAGTATGAAGAAAAGCTGAGACTGAGTGTCAACTCTGCCGTGTATTAGTTACTTGAACAAGTTATTTCATGCCTCTGAGCTTGTTTCATCATGTGTAAAAAGAAAAATAATACCCACTTGTAAGATGAAGGGGTCTTGTGGTGATTAAAGCGGGTAACTGCTACGTGGAAGTGCCCAGCAGGAAATGGGGGCTTTATGTATTATTAATATATTTTCAAGTCAGAAACCAATGCTGAACATATGCATAAACATATATAACAATGTATCTTATCAATGTCTGTTATGGTTTGTGTCTAGATGTCCCCCCAAAGCCTCATGTGGTAAGAGATAGCTGGATCTAGAGTGTGTGATTACTAAATTGATCCATTGATCAGTTTGGTATGGTTTTGCTGGGATCAAGGATGTGAGACTGAGATTGGGGGTGGGAGTGCGGGCTGCCCTGGGGGCAGGTAGCCTAGATAAAAGATACAGGAAGAAGCTAACTAGCTGCTTGTTTGCATTGCTTATTTGCATACATTCCTTGCATTTTCCTGACTTTACTTTGCTGCCGGTGGGCTGCTGGTCTGCCACGCTGGCCTGCCCTGCCTCTGCCATGCCGCCCTGCCTCAGACCCAGCAGACTATAGACTGAAACCTCTGCAGACTGTGAGCTAATAAACCTTTCTTCCCCTAACTTTGGGTGTCGAGTATTCTGTCCCAACAACGAGAGAAAAGTAACTAAAACAATGTCTAATATTGCCACTTAAAAGTAAGAAAATATGACACAAAACTTTAGCAATTTGTTCTATTTATTCACTTTAAAAACATGACTTGCAAAGTCAAATTTTTAAAAATTGCAACTATCGGGGCTGGGGATTTAGCTCAGTGATTAGAGTGTTTGTCTGGCCCTGAGTTTGATCCCCGGTACCAAAAAAAAAAAAAAAAAAAAAAAAATTGGAACCAGCAATCTTCAACAAGGCAGGATCTTAGTGGCAAGAAGAGACCTGTTCTGTGATATATTTTTTCTTTGGACTTTGTGTCCACTTACCATCTCCAATTGTTATAACTTGTGTAATATACCTTTAGTACTCATTCATTGCTAAATAAATTACAGATTTTTGAGGAATGATACAAATTGCAGAAGTAAAACATCAAATGCTTTGGATATTTTATTTATAAAGACTTTCTAAATAATCCATGATATGCTTTCATCACTTCATATGGTGAAGATTATAAATACATGTTTCAAAGGATTATTTCCTCTTAGATGGCAGAATAATATAATTACATAATCCAAAAACCAGGCTTCCCATAAAAGTGGTTGAGGCAAATAGCTTAAATTTTCAGTCTAATATTCTTTATAATTATAGTCCTTTATTAAAAAGAATCATGCAATGTATAGGTACAGAATAAATGTAATGAATGTGACCATTGTATGTAGAATGTACCAATACATGTTCTTGGTTTAAAAAAAAAAAAAAGAATAATGCAGTTATCCTAAAAATCTTGTTTAAAGATGATAACAGTCTCTAGGCTTTTAAAGAACCCAAAATAACTAGGTACAGTTAACTAGACTAGGGACTGACAGACTTTCAAAAGCAAAATGCAAAAGGAGGCTAGGAAAGGATCTGTCCAAAAAAGACTGGAAAATGATATACAACAGTGACTAGTCCAGGCAGCACAAATTAGGGACACTTACATGAACTCTTATTCCAAGACAAATTTTGTACACAGACTATTAAGAAAGCTTAAAATGCAGCTTTTCACTAATGGAATTAGCATAATTTACAGAGCACCAAGTCAAGGAGACAAAACTATCATAGTGACTTCATTCCTGCCTTACCATTTTAGTCCACTCCATTATTCCCTTGGGTAGTACTTTTTTTGTGATCATGGATGGCAATCTCTTAACATCCTTTACCTAATAAATGTTAGATCTACTCAAAATAGCTCATAGTAAGTTTTATCTTAAAAGGTTTCATAACCCTCTTTGGCTGATAATCTAGTTTTAATTTAAAGCTCTTCTTTCTGTACAAAGCTGAAGACTGAAACTTCCATTATGATTGTCCAAAATTACCCAACCTGCTGTTAGAAGAACTGAAATTCCTCTTATTCTTCAACTACTGTCTAACACAGGACACTATCTTTAAATTAGCCATGAACTACATGAATTGCATGTATGGTATAAATTCCAAAATCTTCTTCCATTCCAGAAATGCAGCCAGTAGAAAGCCAACCTGGTACACGGGTTCTGATGCCAACAAAGCTGGGTTTAAATCCTGGCTCCATCACTTATTAGTTATGTGATCTTGCATAAATTACTGCCCCTCTGAGTCCTTTATTCCTCTGTAGAAGTAATACCTCCCTGCAGTAATGCAAAATGAACTCAAAGCTACCATACTCTGAGAGCAAGTGTTCTGCCTCATACCAATTCAACACTGAGTTATTTTCTTATAGTCAAGGGAAGCTACAGCAAAGGACTATCCGTATAACATGCATGTGACTGGAGATAATTTCAATACTGGTATGGGGAGCCCACCTCCAGCCTTACTGCCTCCCTCCTGCGTCCCAGTCTCACTGTCCTCTTTTTAGTTCCTCTAATATGGCCTACTCTTTCCTAGTTTAGGATCTCATACATGACAGACCTTCTGCCTGGACAGAAATCTTTACTGTCTCCCTTCCAGCTAACCCTGCTCATCTTTCTGGCCTCTGTGTCAACATTATTGCCACCTGGAGGATTCCTAATACTCCAGACTTAGGACACCACTGTATATCTCACATCTTGTACTTTCTTAAAATACATATCACACTTACAATTACCAGTCACTGTCTTCTTTTCCACTGAACTGGAAGGTTTACCTTTGTTTTCTACTTACCTCAGCTATCAACATAGTGTACGTACATAGGAAGCGAAAGTATACATGCAAGAGCAAATAAAGATTTACAAATATGTGCCTAATTGGCTTGTGTTTACAAATGAAAAACTGAAATCACAAGACAACTACTTTAGCTCTCTAACAAATATGGGTAGTATAAAATTACCAGAGTAGTTCAAATATTTGTTGAATAATTATATGACTGTGTTGCTTTAGACTATAAGTGTTAGATATTATACATACTATATTTCATTGTATCTAGAGGAATCAGAAAATTTTGCCCCAAAATATGGCTGGTATGCTTACTAGTTGAAATTAGAGGCCCTGGAAGAGACTTTATTTTGACGTTCCCTTATCTGTAAATAAGTCCAGATCCTACAAAAAGAACACAATTGTCTTCCATCTCCACCTTGCAATCTTATTATCTATCACAGAAAAGAACAATGAGGACTGTAACCACACACGGATGGGCTTTGTGACAAGATAATGTCTGTCCTTCAGATTGATTCCAGGGTCACTTAACAAGCTAATTTGTATTTTCAGGTTCATTTGTTTTCCTAATAATCATTTAGGACCTCTCAAAATTGTCTAAATTCCCTCATTTACCTCTTCTCTTATGCAGAAGAGTATATAAGTATATATGCAGAAGAGTATCTAAATCTCACCAGGTGGATGAGGTGAGATTTACTATAATCCAAGCCACTCAGAAGGTTGAGTCAGGAGGATTCCAGGGCCATAAGAGAAGTATAAAGAAAGATCTGACTAACCATGTACTTTCTAGGAGGCAGTGTCTGAGATGCGGTTTTAAACAAGGATGGGACTGACAAGGGAACAACAGAGACATTCCAGGCAAAGAGAACAATGTGAGTTTAGGAATAGAGACAGGAAAGTGGTGAGCATGTATGGAGAATAGATTAGAAAACTGGAAAGGTCAGTTGAGGCCTCAGAACAAAAGGCCCCAATGCTACAGAACATTGTTCTTAATAAAGCAAACAATAAGGAATCATCAGAGGTTCTGAGAAGAAAAGTGATTCAAATGGAGTCAAGATGAGTAATATGACCAGGCACAGAGGAAACAGTAGACTGGGATCTGCAGGAAGCTGGAGATCTACTCCACCAGCAGTTGGGGACAGACGCAGAAATAGGGGCTGCAACGAAGGTAAAGGCCACAGGAGTGAAAATAATATAGACTGAGGATACAATCAACCCAGCTTGGTAATTGTAAGTACAGGAGAAAGAAGAGCTAAAAATAACTGACATTTCAAGCTTCAGAGACCATGTCTTTCTATTCTCCATCAAATCCAGTGTCCATTCCGCATAGAAACCTTCCTGGTATTTAGGCTTTTCCATTCACTGTACCTCATTTTCATATAAGTATCATCCTGCTTATTTCTTTCAAGGCAATCTCTACAATTTGTAATCTTCTTTACTTAACATTTATTTACTTATTATCTTTTATTTTCTCAGCCAGAAAAGTAAGCTCCACAGAAGCAGTGTATTTGTTTCTCCAGTACTTATCCCTGGCACCTATGCAGATCCTCAATAAATATTTTTAATGATAATTGGGTTACCAGGAGGAAGTCAGAAGAAGTCATCTAACCAGACGACCCTGGTCCTGAATCGGGCCTATAGAACCTCCACAAAGAAGCCTCAAAAGGCAGATTGAGGTAGTAATTAAAACACATAACACTCTGTGCCTCTGTTTCCACATTTATAAATTAAAGATAAATACCAAGATTTCATAGGGTCACTGTGAAAATGTGCTAGTACATGGAAAGTAAAGTGTTCAGAATGCTGCCTGGCACAGAGTAAGAGCTCAATAAATAGTATCTATTATTACTATTATGATTATTCTTAGAAAAATGGGAATTGGAGGAGAGAAAGAAAGATGAAGGTCCACAAGTATGGATTTGGGAGTGATCTACGAAGCAGCCCCAAAGGCTACCAGGAAGTAGTACACAAGTTCTTTTCTACTACAGGCAACAGAAGGAACTAAAAGCAGACAAACAGGAGAGGTTACAGAGTTAGAGGAAATACTATGGTCTGACCCAACTCACGTGACTTTAATTCTTCTCCCTCTCACACAGACATAAATTTCTCTTTTAAAAAAAAAAAAGCGTAACTTTCTTTTCTTTCCTTTCTTCCTCTTCTCTCCTTCATCCAATAAAACCATAGGGAGAAACGGTGTAGAAAAGGACATTATTTTTTTCTCTCCTCTGCTCAAATGAGTTCATCATCACTGTCTCAGCTGGACACAGAAGACAAATATATAAAACACTGCAAGGCAAAGATGGAAAAGCAGTCACTGAAGGAGAAACATGAGCAGCCTGAGTCTACTCAGAGGCCTGGTGCTGGTGGAGCAGAGTCCCAAGGCCTGGGCTCTTCTGATGCTCTTCAATCTCACGGTGATCTTCTTGCATCAGCCTCCTGAATGATGGGATTACAGGCTTACGCCACCATGCCCATTTTGAAATTACATTTTAGCATTAGCTGGAAAAATGTTATAAACTTAGCTATCAAAACGACAGCACTAGATTTAGTATTGTTATGAACAAGAGAAGATAATTCCAAAATCCGTATTTTCCTTCTACATTTTGCTAAAACTCAAAGTAGCATACAATAGAAATAGTTTCATATGCCTCTTTTTATGTGTCAGAGTCTATGTGAAAGAAAATTATCTCAAGCAAGGAAAAAGTTAATCCCTATGCCATTAAAATATATCCCATCAATAAAAAGTCCCATACATATTATTTATGTAACAGAAATGAATTGATACAGATTTTCAGATTTTTTTCAGAATAACTATTTTAGCTATACAGAATATTTTCTTCTCAGTGGAGAAGGAGTAAATAAAGCATCAAGAAACTGCAAGATAAAAATAAACTGTTTAGCATTTATTGTGTAATAAGTTCTATGAATTTTGCTAGATAAACGTTTGGCACACGCTACCTCATTTCACAACAAACCTACAAGGTTGGTAGTATAATTATCCCCATTTTGCTGATTACAAAAATAAGATGATGACTCAGATTAACTCAAATTACTCAGGGAGTGGCAAAAACAGAACTCATTCTCAAACCTCTCTGTCTCTATAATTAAAAAAAAAAATTTCAAACCTCTCTATCTCTAAAGGTAGTGTTTTTGTTGCTTTTGAGACAGGGTAGTGAAGGCTGGCCTCCTGCCTCAGCCTCCAAAAGTGCTGGAATTACAGGCACACACCACCACAATGGTCTAGGCAGTGCTCCCACCTACCACGGTATTAAACAAATTTCAGCCCTCCATAACTTAGATCAAGGTCAATCTATTGTAAAGAGATGGGCTACATCATCCCCAAGACCCTTTCCAAAACGGAGGCGTAGCACAAAACACAGAAATCTGTTCAGAATTCATGTATTTGTGACAGGCTGCCCCAGGGTTAAGGGGAAGACCATCAGCAGAATCCGATGATGAGGTGTTACGGTTTGGATTGGGAATGTGCCCCAAAGGTTCTGGTGTTGAAAGCTTGATTCCCAACTGGTGGCACTATTGGAAGGTGGTAGAAACTTTAGAAGATAGGGCCTAATTGGAAGAAGCAGGTCACTGGGGGCAGGGATGCTACAGCGTGTTCTCCCTCACTTTCTCTCTCTCTTCTGTCTGTCTCTGTCTCTCTCTTTCTCTTTCTTATTTCCCTCCCTCCTAGTTGACACGATGTGAACAGCTGTGCTCCATCACACACTCCCCATCGGGATGTGCTACCTCACCATAGAACCCAGCCAATCATGGACTAAAAACCTCTAAAATTGCGAGCCACAGTAAGGCTTTCCTACTTTTGTTCATATCAGGTTTTCTAGTTTTTTGGCAGGTTTTTTTGTTTTTTGTTTTTTTGAGACAGGGTCCCAATATGTAGTTCAGGCTGCCCTTGAACTCACTATGTAGTCTAGGCTGGCCTCAAACTCACAGCAATCCTCCTGCCTCAGCCTCCTGAGTACTGGGATTTCAGGCATGCACCACCATGCCTGACTTATCTCAGGTATTCTGTCACAGTGACAGAAAGCTGACTAATGCAAAAGGAGTAAAAATTAGAGACTGAAAAAGATCAATACTGATATGTTCCTCCAAGGGACCCAATACAACTACATTTTAGCAAATATCAGGGCCACAATGGCAAAGTAGAAACAAAAGTAGGAACTGAAAGCAGAACTGGGTGAGACATGCATATACTGAAACGGCTTGGCCCACTCATGTGATTGTGCCACAATAACTAAGGAAGGAGTTGTGGGAAGGCCCTGCCACAGTCAGCAGCCATGATAGTTCAGTGCTGAGCCAAGCCAGACTCTAGCAGAAACTGTTTGGCAGTTAAACAGGAATCGTTGGGTACAGATGGCTGACCACTAGTTTCCAAAAGAGGCGTGAGCATGGCATTCAGCACCTGGATCGATTTGAAATTCATGACCAATACGGAGGGTGATCTTAGGACAGAGCAGGGTGGGAACTAATGTTTACCTTGTTAAATTCCTTAAATCTTCTCCATGTTCCAGGCACGGTGCATGTGCTTACATGTGTTGCCACATTTAACCCTGACAAGCTCTTTGGTAGACGTAATGGTTAATTCTATGTGTCCACTTGACCAGGCCACAGATATTTGGTCAAACATAATTCTGACATTCCTACAAAGCTGATTTTATGGATGAGATTAACAACTAAACTAGTGGACTCTATTTAGGTAGGCCTCGATCAATCATCTTAAGCTTTAACCGAAGACAAGACTCCCCTCAGCAAGAGCTAATTCTGCTTTTGCCTGTGGATTCAAACTGAAGCTCTTCCCTGGGTGACCAACCTGCCTACCCAGCAGCTTTGAGATTTATTAAGCCTCCATGACTTGAATTTACTAGTTCTCTCAATCTCAAAATTTTCTCTCTCTTTCCCTCCCTCCTTTCCTCCCTCTCTCAGAGAGATCAACTATTGGTTCTGTTTCTCTGGAGAACCTGACCAATGTAGATATTGCTCTGGGTTTTGTTTTTTTTTTTTTTTTTTTGGTGGTGGTGGTGGTGTTCTTGTCCCACTATGCTGCCCATGCTGGCCTCAAACTTGCTTCAACCTCCCAAGTTGCTACAATTACAAACGCACAATTCCCTGTTTTTTGTTTTGTTTTGTTTTTCTTCTTTTTAACCACTCAAGAAAATGGCAGCCTGACAGGATCCATTCTTCTTCTCTACTACATTACATAGTAAATTTAGAATTAATTTATTGTAATTAATTAAACATAACTGTTTATTAGAATCCAGACAAAGATTCAGTCTAGTTTGAGGAGCCGGGCGGGAGAAGAAGGTTGTAAGCAGTGAAACACTGTAATCACAAGCCAGGGATCCCCAGAAGCGCTTTATGACAAGGCATTACACATGTACCCACAGTCTTGATGTGCCCAGGTGATACCTTCCTCTGGTCTCCTGATTCAGTTATTTCAGGTTTAAAAAAAAAAAAAAAGACATTCCTATTAAATCCTCTTTTTTCAAAGTCTTTAGTGAGGAAAGAGGGAAAACAGCTGCTAAAGCATAGAAGAGTAACAAATAAAAACAAAAATAAAAAATAATTTGCGTCACCCAGGCCTACCTACCCGTATGCATGGTGGACCATGCCTGTAATTCCAGTACTCTAGGAAACTGAAGCAGGAAGATCAGAAGTTCAAACTCAGAGTGTGTAATATAGCAACAAATCCTATCTAAGAATTTAAATTTTAAAAAAATTAAAAGGGATGAGGATGCAGCTCAGTGCAGAGGCCTTGGTTAAATCCCCAGTATCCAAAAAAAAAAAAAAAAAAGTTTGTGTCAATCAAGTAATAGCAGCCTTTGCTTTGTTTGTGCTGTTTAAATAGTCATTCATTCACTCCCTTAATTATTACTATGCTAACAACAACTATTTATTTTGTGCTTTATACTTTTTTTAAACAAAGGTTTATTTTTCAAATATATAAGGCTGCAAGACAGCACTTCATTCTAGCTACAGATAGCAAAAGATGTTACAGCATAAGTCCAGAAGGTTAAATAGGAATGGAATCACCATGGGTCACCATGATCTCAGACACAAGGAAGAGCTTGCTTTTTGTATAGGACTTCTTAATCCTACCTGTAGCCAGGAGCCCTTTCCCCGCCTTTGTGTGTAATCTCAGCTTTCTTCATCTCTTTTTGTTTCTGCCTGAAAGTCTGATCTTGATCATATCCTCAGCCTACTGCTCAGGTCCTGGTAGGACCTTCTCACTGACACCTTTTCGGCTGGACACAGCACCTGGCACCACTTCACCAAACCCTCCTCCTGAACTGGAAATGGAAAACCCTTATACTTGCCATAAGCTTTTCTAAGTACTAGAAACTGTCATAGAGCTGGAGGGACACATACCAAATGATATGAGAGCAGGAGTAAAAAAGATCAACTAACTTGCCCTAAAGAATTGAACATTTATGGGGCTGGGGATTTAGCTCAGTGGTTAGAGTGCTTGCCTCACAAACACGAGACCCCAAGTTCGATCCCCAGCACCCCCCCACCGAAAAAAATTAACATTTAGCAGAAGACATGCCATTTCAGCTGGGACAGAAGGATAAATTTAACTAGTGAAAAAGAGAGATGGTATTCTAGACAAAATTTCTGAAACAATAAAATTCACTGGAGTCTGTGTTCTACATTTTGCTAAATAAAAAAGCAGATATATAGGAGTGGAGATGGGAGGTTTTAGCAGGACATAAAGCTGGAAAGGCCAGCTGGGATTATGTGTTGAGGAACAGTGGGTCCCATGCCAAGGAGTCTGGCCTTTATCTTGCAAGAAATCAAAGTTATGAAGGATTTCTAAGCAGAGGAGGAACAAATCCATGGGCTATGCCTTTTTACAGACAGTACTGCAAAAAACAGAATCTTATCCTTTATGTGCATATAGGACAAGTGGAACTAGCTTGGTCTCCTAAACATACATAACCACGGATTAAGAAACTATTATGAAGTTTGATAAAAATTAAACCATAAATTAAAACTGAGCCTTGATTACAAATTTATTATTAAAAGGCATGAAGGTATTTCAAATGCTACACTAAAAATTAAAGTTGAGATTACACATACTCCCAACTAAAAATCTTTGGTGCAGACACTGGCAACCACTATAATTAGGCAATAAATACATAAGTGAAATTTTTTTCTCAACAAAATAAACTTCAGCTGGAATTGAATCATTATTATTAAGACATATAATATGATATGTAGAATTTGTACTCTCAAGTATAAACTAAATAAAAACCAGTGAGCAAAGGTTGGTTGGGTAAAGTCAAACAGATTTTGCAAATCACCACAAAATGGAAAAGAAACAAGCCTTAAATTGTATTTCTAAAAAGTGCAGTGACTAATGAAGGGAATTTCAACAGCAACAAAACAAGCCATAAATTAGGGACAGATCATTTGTTCCCTTCTCCCTCTCATTTCTTTTCCTGCTGACAGTTCTTTTTCAGCATTCCCAAAGAAAGTTTAGAACTCTATTCCAGTACCCTCCACAATTTCACTTTAGCAAAAGAACTCTGCAAATAATTGTATAGAAAATCCCAGAATATAAAACAGACAAGCTCAGAGAGCTCCAAGTCAACGAGGTGAGAGAGACAGGGAGTCCTGGGGAATCTAACGTGACCTCCACTCTAACCTTCCCTCAAATACTGCTTCACAAAGAGCACTTAATTTTCCTCAGTAAAGTATGAAACTCACTGGTCTTGACCAAGCTCTTGATTTACAAATAAAGAAACTGGGTCCTACAGAGTTAAAGGAGTTGGCTGAGAAAAAGACCTCTCTTTCCTGGCAGCTCTGCTAAAATTAAAAAACTTTCTCTTGTTCACAAACCCAAATTCAAATATCTGGGCTAAAAATTATTTCTTATAAGTTATTCTACAAATTAATGCCATGTCTCTAATCAAAATTCCTACTCAAAATTCACAAAGGTCAGTAGCCATACATTTAATAAAGCGCTAGCATCAGGCCAGCTAACCTGATAGTGATAAGTCTTCTGCTATCATTTAGCCATCAGCACAACCCCCAGGAAATCAAGAAATTAAGCTCAGAGACATACTGTAACCTGCCCAAGACCACAAAGCTAGGAGGGTGAAGGGCTCCTAAAGCCAAGATCAGACTCTTGCACTCTTTCTAATCCCAGTATTTTCTAAACATTTGCCTATTTTATACAGGCCCCCAGCAGCGTAAAATTGCAAAGGTTCCTTTCAGTTCACCCAAGATGTACTCTGGGAGCAGGAGGGGTTAAAGTGATTGTTGTGGCCAATTAGAGAAGAGCATGAATCAAAAGTATGGAGCTTTGGCCCCCAAAACTAGGATATAATAAATTTGTGAGGGAGAGAATATGAATGAGAATGGAGCCAGAACTGATACTAAATTATTGGTAATGGAAAGAGAAATTTTAAACTTGGGACCAGTCTCTGCAAAGTGTCTGTAGGCATTAGGGAGGGCAGGTCCTAGCCATCTGCACAGGTCCTAGGCGTCGGGGAGTATGCATTTCGAAGTGAGCTCCTGTGCCAGAGCGCTACAGGGTAGGGGTCCCGGCGGTTGGGACCTGGGACCTCGAAGCGCCCCCATCGTACCTCTTACCTTCTGTTGGAAGTAAAGAACCGAGTAGTTCTGGACTACATCGGGGCGGGACGTTGGGCTCGGTGGATGTAGCCTGCCCAAGGTTCTCAGTGCCGGCCGGAGGGCTATGCCGTTCCTGGGAACCGCGACAGCCAGGAGCAGAAGGAGGGCTAGGCGACCCATGGCACGGGCTGGCGGCCACAGAGCCCTGGGAGGGCGGGAGGGACACTGCAGAGGCGCGCAGCCTAAACCAGGCCCAGCCCGCAGCTCCGCCCGCGGCCGACCGGCTCCTCCCCCAGGAACCCCCTAGCCAGCCAACGCCTCAGTCTCTTAGTCCTGTCCTCCAAGGCGCCGCCGCACTCCACGTCCCCCGCGTGCCGTCCCTCCCTCAGGGTCCACTTCACTACGGTCCCGCGAGTCGGCCCTCACCACGCCAGGGCCGCCTCCTACCTCGCCGCCTATCCTATCCTTGCCTCAGCGACCCCAAACCCACGGCTCCACCAGATCAAGCTGCCTTTATCGTCATTGCCAAAACCTGCCCTAGTCACTTCAGTTCCATTGCAACACCCCCTGCACTCTGAAAATCCCATTTAATAACAACTACCTGGACAATGTATTCACACGCCAGTATGCATATCACTAGGCATGAGGGCGCGCATGTCACCTCATCTAACTCAACCCGGACGGCAATCCTGCGCCTCCTGCAAGACGGTCGCTCCCACTAGCGGGTGAGGAGGCTGCTCAGAGAGGCGGGGATTGGCTTCGAGTCGCTCCAGTAGCAGGAAGTGGAACACCGCTTCGCAGACTACGGTCTTTGCACCTCGCCCCCATTATACCAGCCTAACCAGTCCTACAGAACTTGGTTCTAGGGTCGCCCCGAACCTCTATGGTGCCCGCAGAGCCCGCCCATAGAGCAGGTCGCTCCGTCCCGGCCCTCCTTGGGGGTTGCGCCCCCTTTTTTCTGCACTCCCGGGTAACCCACTCTAGGCCCCGCCCCTGCCACCACCCCCTTCCTCCCTTGGCCCTCGGTGGCCCTATCCCCTCTCGAACAGCGCCCCCTCCTGTTTCCCCGGCTGTGCCAACCCCTTCCCCCGGCTTTCACGGCCTCCATCACCCAGCCAGACCCCAGCCTGAGGGACGTGGCTACCCGCTGCCACCCCTTCAGGCTTTCTCTGTGCCCTGCGGGCTCTGCGCCGCCCGGAAACCAATTTTACAGACTCTCCTATTGCCCCGCTAGTCGGGGACGAACATCTCTCCAACTCTTTCTCCCCTAGTTTCAAGAAAATGGTCGCGCCCAATCAAGCAGGATTTCGTGACTAATCTCTGCGGCGCTTTCTTTGATTGGTTGCGAAGAGCCACGGCCAAAGCGTCACTTCCGGCGGAAGTGAGCGCGGGAAATTCGATTCGCGGCTGTGTGGCGAGCGGCTGATCCCGGCTGGACTGCCTCACTTGAGCGTTACCGGGGGAGGCCCCCCCTCGGCCTTTGGTGCAGGTGAGGAGCTGGGGCGAGGATCTTGGGGAGTACTAGGATGGAAGACGCCTAACGAAGCCGTTATCCGTCATTATAAGTTGAACTCAGGGTCTTGCCCCTTGTATTTTCGGGACCCATCTCTGTGAAGGGCGGCCATGAGGGTAGAAGAGTAAAAATGTCAATCATGTTAGTCTTAGTGCCTTTGCAGTCACTCAGCGAGTTTTTATTGAACACTTCCTGTGCCATCGAGATAGACGTATTGTGCGCATTTATTTATCTATGTATTTATTGAGACAGGGTCTCACTATGTAGTCCAGGCTGATCTTGAACTCACTGTGTCGCCCAAACTGGCCTGGAACTTACTGTGATCCTCCTGCCTCAGCCTCCTGAGTACTGGGATTACAGGCGTGCACCACCACGCCCGGCAGGGTAGCTTTTAGAACGAGAAATAAACGGGAAAAGGATCGACTTTGGCTTCAGAAAGCTACATACAGAGCAGGACGTGCTGTGACGAGTGGTTTTCCCAAACTGCTTTCATAGATCAGAGGAAGTGCTTAACGGTGATTTCCATAAACCAGAAACTTGGAGGTTTTCTGGATTCCTTTTTCATCCCTCACATCTATATATCTCAAATACATTTCCTTCCCACTTGGTACTTTAGTTGGACCCTATTACTCCTGCATAGCTATGACAGTAGCTTCCCACGGTTTCTCCTGCTTTTAGTCTTGCTACCTTCCAATCTAATCTCCACATTGCCAGGCTGATAAAGTGCAAATATGACCAAGACACTCCTCATTTCAACTCCCACCTTTCTACCGCTCCTATTTCCTCTCAGGTTTAAGTCCGAACTACTTAACATAATTTATGGACCCTTTCTTGTCTGTCTTTGCCTACCTCTCCAGCTCCAGTGGTTTTCCACATTCTAGCCCTCGGCTGCAGCCATGTAGACTGTCTTTCCATCTCCATGCTTGGTGCTGGGTATCAAAACCAGGGCTTCATACAGGCTAGGCAAGCACTCTTAAAACCGAGGTACCCACCCAGCCCCAGAATGTCTTCCTGACTCTGCAAGATTGGACCATAAATCGTGCAGTAATTTTTTTTACTCTGCAAATAGTTTTTAAGTGCCTCCCTCAGCCATGAAGTTCCAAGTACTGGGTTACAATGGAGAGCAAGATCAATTCCTATTCTGACAGGAAGACACCTTTTATCAGTGGAATTTAAGAAAGACTAACAGGAGTAATGTGGAATTTAGAATGGTCTGGGAAGTCTTCTCTAAGGAGTTGATATTTAAATATTTTTCCACCAGTACTGGGGATTGGGCCCAAGGCCTTCACACTGAACCTACATCCCAAGCCTTTCTTTGCTTTGTTTTTTCAAGTTAGGATCTTGCTAAACTGCCCAGGCAGAGCTCAAACTTTTAACCCTCCTCAGATTCCTAGAGTTTTAGGATTATAGGTGTGTGCCGCCATGCCTAGTTTTGATATTTAAATTGAGGCTTCACAGTTGAGACTGATGAAGCCATGAAAGAGAAGAAAGGAAGAACATTCCAAACAGAATGAATGGGATATACAGAGGCTCTGAGGCAGGTGAGAGCTTGACATACTAAGGTATTCAAGAACCTGAGAAAAGACCAGTGTAGCTGAAATATTTTCAACATTTTTATGAGATGAATCTGGAGGGATGAACAGAGACCAAATCATGCAGTTAGAAGGCAGTACAACAGCATAAGAAGGAGATAATGGTTATTTGTACTAAGGTGATACCAGAATATAATTCCATAAGCGATAGAGTCAACAGACAAACTGTCATACAGCCTAATATTTTCCTGGTTAGTGTGTTTAAAGTTATTTTACCAATGTTTCATCTTTCACTGGAGGTTTTGTCTCTTTGCTTTTTGTGTTAATGCCAGTAAATTATTTCTTAGAAAACTGTGAGTGCTTTTAGAAAAGTTAGACAAAATACATGCCCGTGGAGGAGAGCATTAGATAGTACTAAAACAATTCAAAGTAGACAACCTTCCTGTAGTAAGACCTGTTAGCCTATAAGGTAAGTAATAGGAAATCAGAGAGCAACAAGGTGGCAAAGATTTTCTTGTAAGGCTCGATCAGCTTTTGTTTTATTTTTTGTTTGTTTTATGGTGCTCGTGATCAACCTAGGGCCTCGTGCGTGATAGGCAAGTGTTTTACCACTAAGCCTTATCCACAGCTGGCATAAAGAGTTTAACCCATGCCCCTGTTAAGGTGCTTTGTAAGAGCTTAGTAATGAGGGATTTAAACTGAAAGGTCTCTTTGCTATGGATTATAGCAAAAAATTGCAAAGTAATCTGTAACGGATTGAAATACTGTCAAGCCTTAGGATATAATTATAACCATATTAGGTACAGGTAATTTACACATGTCAAACCTGCAAATTCTTAGACCCAGCAATCTCTGTCATATGCCACATGATTTTGATGTGTACTAAACTCTGAGAACTACTTGGCTACCATGAAAATGGTTGGTAACACAGAGGTTGGTAATTATTGGGCCTATATATCTGGTCCCACTGACAAAAAACTACAGTGAAAAGGATCGTCAGGCATCAACCTAATTCCATTAAATAGTTGATTCACCTAATGGGTCTTCTTTAAGGAACTTTCTGTTTATAACTGGGCTTAACATGTAGTTATACCCCGCCCAATACACGCTTCTGATATGTCTCTTGTGAAAGTAATTTTTCATGGTAGATTACTGAATCATTTTTGGATGATGGTTTACCTAACTAGAAGGAAAGAAGGCAAATATTTTAGAGTATCCTTGGTAAGTTAAAAATACACTATAGCGTGTCTACCTCAACCCTACATATTTTAAGTCTAGTAGGGCCCTCATTCTTGGGCATTAATTTAGGCAATCTCTGGAAAACAAAGGCCACCTGCGGCCTTAATTCTCATCTGTCTGCCTTGACACTTGTGTTATTCTCCTCTCTTTTTGGGCCAATCTTCTTATTTCTGCTTTTATGTATGAGAGGTTAAATAAGCTGTTGCTTATAGGGCCTTTAATTCCACCACTCAGAGAAAATACTTTTTCTAAAAATACTGTATAGGGCTGGGGATTTAGCTCAGTGATTAGAGTGCTTGCCTTGCAAGCACAAGGGCCTGAGTTCGATCCCTGGCACCACAAAAAAAAAAAAAAAAAATACTGTATTTTTCTAACTATTCTTTTTCTCTCCATTCCCTCAAGCAAAGCCCCAGTTAGTTCTGGTATTATATACTTTCTCATAGTATTATGTACATTTTGTTTATATAATTTACCACAATGCAGGGGCTGGGGATTTAACTTAGTGGTTAAAATGTTTGCCTAGCAAACACAAGGCCTTGAGTTCAATCCCCTGCACCTCAAAAAAAAAAAAAAATTTACCATAGTACAATTTCTTTTTTATGATTTATCTATTTAATATAGATCTCTTGCACTAGACTGTAATAACAAGGAAGAGACCCTGTCTCAGGTTTGTCCTTCACTGATGCTATGCCTAGTTGTTTAGTAACTGATAAGTAAATAAAAATATTGAGCTTAATCAATGGGGATATAGTTTGCTGACAGTGGTGGAACTGAAAGAAATGTACGACTATATCCTCATCCTTCTAATAAAATTGAGCAGATAAATTACTGCACATACTATATATGAAATTGTTTCCTAACTTTAGAATTTACTTATCCAATTATTCATAAAATATGTGTTCAGCATACGACAAATCAAGCAGTAGAGATAAAACAAACCAAATGACAAGTATTATCAAGAAAATATTGTGAGAACAGCAAAGAGAATAGCAGTGATTGCTTGAAAGGATCTTACTGTATTATTGACCACCATACAATTAATGAGAAATTTTTTGCCATTTTCTGTAGTTCACCAGGCAAAACACAAACAGCAAAAATAATGAACTGACTCTTTTCAGTTCTTGAATTTGCCAGTAAGGTATTCGTTTTTAGACCTACTTAATCCACTAGAGGGCAATAAACTCTTAAATAAAGACAACTTAACCAACCTTTCTTTAAAAATAGAACAGTGAGTACTTACATAATTAATTTAGAAATGAATCCCAAAATTTCATGCTTACTTATGTTTTCCATGTATTGGTGAGTTCCCTGCCAATTATACAGTAAACTTTTTAGCAGAGGAAGTGTTATTTTATTACCCTACAACATTAAACATAGTGTCTTGGTCATGTAATAGATTTAATCTATTTCCTGAAGTCTGCATTTGATAACAGTTGTACAAAGAATCTTATTTGATTAATGATCACGTAGTTGTGATACAATAAGAATTCTATTTTAAAACCCTGAAGAAAGTATTTTATATGCACAGTATCACTGTAATAACAAAATTAGAAGTAGGAATAAAACACAAATGATGATTAAAATAAATATTAAATAAGGTGCCATATATGCAACTATTACACATAGAAATATAAGATTATTTTGTGATCTGGTAAAATTATGTTATGCTTAGTGATATGTGGCAAAACTGGCTAAGGAATAAGGAAGCTGAAAATCATGAAGAACGTTTATAGCTGAAATTCAGATTGGCAGTTTTTGAGCCTGGCACTGGACATATAGAGAGATGATCCTTCTAAGATCTTATTCTGATTCTGGAAAAAGACAAACAGCAGATAAATTTACTACAGTGTGATAAGTGACAAATAAAGTAAGGTCACTTAACCTGGGAAAACTTCCTGGAGAAGACCCCTGAGAAGAATCTTAAAGAGTAAGTACTTGCTGGGAGAATGAAAGAATGTTTTAAACAGAGTTAAGAGAGGAAAACAGCAAAAGCACAAAAATGCAAAACGTAACTGTGGGGACAGGAGGTAAGGCACACAACTCAGATTATTTTTTCATGTTCCCTTTAATATAAATTATTAGCACATAAATATCAAGAAAGATGCAAGAGAAAAGGCATTAGAGACCAAAAAACCAAACAAAAAATATTGAATAGATGGAGAAAACAAATGGTGGAATAGTAGGACTTAAGAAATACAGCAGTATTATAGACAGCTAAGTTAGGTAGAACTATTATAGGCAGTCAGATGGGGCTGGGCCCTCAACGGAGTCAATGGACAAGAGGAGAACACACTACAACTATGGCCAGAAGCGCATCCAGTGAAGGGCAGGCCTCAAGATAAGGATGGAATGACCAGAGCTACATCCCTGGCTGAGGGATAAACAACGAACTAAAGGTTACACTCATCTAATTTGATCAAGTCCAGGTCACCCGGATGGGCAGCCAAGACCTCCAGATCCACCCCATCCTGGAATGTCTTTATTCTTTCCATGCCCATTTGCTATGTGACCTTCTTCACCACTGGATCAATATTACCTAAGTGACTGCACTTGTAATATTTTTGGTTAATCATAATTTTGATACACTTGTACCCTCCTCGTAATTTTGCTCTATAAAACTTCCCCTGAAAAGTGGGCTCCTTGGCAACCCACTTGGGTCCCCTCCTGTCTCTCAGGAGATCTCTTCCTCTCTCTCAATACATTTCCTACTCTTAACCTCCTTTGTTCCTTAGAATTCATTCTTCGATTTCAGGGAACATGAATTCGGTGTAACTGACATCTAGCAGGTTGGGAGTTACATTTTTTCCCCCCTATATCAGCAGTATAAGGTGTACGGGGAGAAAAAAGAAAAACCATCTTATTTGTTAATACTTTTTAGAGGAGGCTGTAAATGAAAAAGGGAAATTATGTCTATGCCTACTCTATGAAATTTTCCTTAAATTACAGTATTCTTAAGGTTTCATTCAGTGAATATTTGTTGTGAACTATGTGCTAAGCACTGGGGATATAGTAGAGAAGGAGGTAAAGTAGGGCTCTGTCTTTATGAAACATTTGGATTAGTGGAAGATAGAAGCATGTGTACTATATATAATTATTATAGAACGTGATTAGTACCATGAAGGATAAAACAGATGGTGTCACAGAAACTCAGGAAGAGGATGTCTACTTGAAAAAAAAGTGGGACTATATGAGGTGGGTAACATTGATGCAAGAGGGTATGGGACGTTCAGAGAGGATATTTCCAGGTTCTTTATTTGCTCAGGCAATGAATTGCAGGAGCGAATTTTAGGGCATTAAGGAGGTTTAAGTAACAAAAGGGAGACTGGTTTTGCCAGGTGAATAAAATAGCCAGCCAGCTGCCGCAGTTAGGGATCTGAAAAGGAGTGGAAGGCTAGGGAGCTAAAGACAGAGCATGGGTTGCGGAGCAGGGGGCAAAGTGGGGGTTAAGAGAGCAAGAGAGCAAGCTCATGGTGCCATTCACATTTATCTGGATTCTGTTCTCGTGAGAGTTTCCTGGATCCTGTGAGAAGAGGTGCCCACTGGAATTTCACGCCCCAGGCTGAGGTCAGGCCAAGGCCACTCCCCCAAGGTCATGTCCATCTTCCCATCCAGGTCAAGCCACGCCCTATTCCTACCTCAACATTACAATTAAATAGTGAAGGGTGCAAAGAAGCTAACTATTCTAAGACCCAGGGAAGGCAAAAGAACAGTAAACACAAAAGCCCAAGAAGGGAAGTTGATGTAGGTGGGCCGCACAAAGAAGGCCAGCATGGCTTGAAGCGCACTGATTAAGGGAGATAGTGATAAGAGCTCAAGGAAGTTGGCAAGGTCAGGATGACCCAGGGCCTCACAGACTATTGTAAGAATGTGAGGTTTCGTTCTAAATAGGATTGTAAAGAGTAAGAGATGGCATTTTCAGGAGAGAGTTTTGCCTTACTGTGCTCACAGTTTATGGGTACACCATGTTACATCCTACCCTAAACTGGATTTTACAGGAGATATAGAGAGAAGATGCCTTTGCTGAAATATCTTCCATCATTTGTTGCATTGTCAAAGAATGAGGTCTTAGTACTAATAATAGCAGGTTGGCGGACCTTTCTGCTTTTCCCTTATATCCTATATCACATATTCTGCCTTGTTGGACATTGCCTTATGGCCTAAGGCAACAACCAAATCTAGGAGTACCTTTCTGCTTTTAGTAGAACCTTGTATTTTAATTATAGATACCAAAAAAAAAAAATTATAGATACCTGTTATCGGGTGGGTTCCGATATTCCTGGGTTCTTCCCCTCCTCAAGCAAAGAATTGAATGAGCGGGACAAAAGTAGTTCTAAAGTTTTATTTAAAATTATAGAGAAAGGCTGGGGATTTAGCTCAGCAGTTAGAGTGCTCACCTTACAAGCACAAGGCCCTGAGTTCGATCCCCAGTACCAAAAAATAAAATAAAATTATAGAGAAAAAAAAGGAAAGTTGAACTTAACGACAGAAACAGCAAAATGTGCACCTTTTAGGCACAGTAGGGGTTACCACAAAAAGGCATGATAGCCTTGGTGCTGGGTATGCAGATAACCATCTTCCTTGGGAGAGAGCAGGGAGAGCTCCTTTCCTAGAGGCACCGTAGAAAAGAAAAGGGCAGAGCTCCTGGTGCCATTCATATTTATCTGATTCTGTTCTCGTGAGAGTTTTCTGATCCTGTGAGAAGAGTGGCAATTGGAATTTCACGCCCCAGGGTAACGTCAAGTCAGGGCCATTCCCCCATGGTCATGTCTATCTTTCCAGCCAGGTCAGGCCACACCCTATTTCTGCATCATACCTAAGGGTACCAAAAGGATAAGTATTAAAAATGACAGATTTTTCTTTCTGTGCTCCTTTAATAATACATATGACTGATCTATGTGTTTATCTTTTTGAGACTCCATCTTTTGCCTTGGGTGGCAAGATTTTGTTTTCACAAAAATGGAATTTTAACTAGTAGACAAGAGTACTATCCAGATAAGATCTCCCTTCCATAGTCGTGACATTTCTGTTTATGATCATCCTTATGAAGCACAGATCCTGATTTTTATATTGATGGTTTCCGTTTTACTGATGGTAGTCTCAGACAGTTCCACCCTTTTGTAGAAATTAAAAGCTTTGCCACATGTTATAAGCAAAGGTTAATTAATACAGCTTTATCTCAAACATGTGCAGACCTTTATTTCAGAGCATTCATTTTATCCTGTCAATAAGCTGATCAGTGAAACAAATTAGAAAACAAACCAACATTTAAATTTAAGTATATATGTATATGAGAACTTTGCTATTTTTTTGTTTTACTTCTTTGATGTTTTATACAAGAATCTGAAAAACACTTCAAGCCTCCTTTGACCATGTAACATTTTGCTCTTTCTCTTTACTAAACCTGAAACCTTTTTTCTTCATACTGTAAAAATATGCTTACTGAAATCTAGTAAAGGAGTTTTTCAGCTAAAAAGAACCATTTTCTACCAATTAAGTTTCTTATAGCTGCATATAGTGACACATACCTCTAGTCCTAACTACTCAGAAAGCTGAGGCAGGAGGATCACTTGAGCCCATGAATTTAAGATCAGTCTGGGCATCATAGGGAGACCCTGTCTCAAAAAAAGGAAAGATTCATGAAACATCCTTCCTATTAAAATTATAAAGACATTCTGTATTTTCTTGTAAGGTTATCAAAGTGTTAAGTGATATCTTTCCCGAATTACTAGGATGGAGCATTTATTCAGAAATAATTGCTTAAACAACTGTAAGTTTTATTTTCTATTAATACTTTTAATTAAGGAGGAAAAAATTAATTTTCCAGTACACCGACATTATGTTCACTTTAAAAAGCAAAACAAAAGACGATGACTAAGATTAGTTAAATGATTTTCCTAAGAAATGATTATGCATGTATGATTAAAAGATTTGCCATTCATCCCTTTTACTATTTTGTTTTGTAGGTCCCGGCATAAACACATGACTGGAAAAAGAAAATTTCTTCTTGCCTCAGTACTTGCCCTCCAGAATTTGAGCTTTGTATACCCATCATGTCAAAAGTGCTTCTCTCGGGTAATCCTTGGCTCCAAAAGGTAAAAGTAAACCCTGTAAGCATGAAATGAGAATTAAAAATAAACTCTCAAAAGCAAGTAAGGACTATATCACCATACTAGGGTATTATATTCTCGCAGGAACTCTCAGGGATTGGTTCTTCTGTAAATCCCAAAATAAAATTGGCTGGGAATCCAATTTCTAGAGGAAAGTTTCAAACTGCTAAATGCCTGCCTTGGAGAAAAAACTTCTCAGAGCCCAATTTCCAGTTCTGTTAAAAAAAAAAAAAAAAAAAAAAAGCCTTAGCCCACTTCCAGGATATCCCTGGGAATTAAGTACTTGTTTGTTTTTCTGTAGTTATCAGATTTTTTATAAATGAGTAAACTACTTGAGGGCCAACACTGTGTTATATTGAGTATCCATTATCAGAAGTGCTTGGAACCAAAGTATTTCAGATTTTGGGGTTTTTCAGATTTAGGAATATTTGTAGAGACTTTATTAATTGAGCATCTAGTCCTAAAATTTGAAATCCAAAATGCTTCAGAATCCAAAACTTTTTGAATGTCCTGTGAGTGCTCAAGAAGTTTTAGATTTCGGAGCATTTTAGATTTCAGATTTTCATATCTAGGATGTTCAACTTGTAGTAATCTCTATCCTTCAGCAGCATAGAACAGTGTTTAACATGATTCTTTAATAATGTTCAGATGTAAGCCAAGTTTAGCAGAGGGCCTAAGATCCTGTGATCTTTGTAGGGAAGTAAGAAGTTAAGTTTGGAGATCCACAACAACACTTTCTCTCTGTTTGCGGATAAGATAAATATATCTAGTAATTACCTAGTAGTATGTAAGAGTAGTGTACCGGTAATATTCTCAACTGGTCTTTTTGTCTTGTTAGCACTGAATGGGAAGGTGGAGAGGGATTAGTAATTCTAACTCACAACTCTAAATCGTCCTTGCAGTACTTGTCACTGTTCCTTTACTCAGACACTCAAGTTCTTATTTGTAAGCTCTGGCAGAAAGAACTTGTTTGTGTTGTTCATCATTAAATCCTTGGCATGCAGCCTAGGGCTTAGTTAGCAGAAAATACTCAATAAATGTTTATTAAATGAATGAATAAATGACAGTTTGATAATATCTAGGTTGTCTTAGGTTCACTCATTTTCAGGTCCCTGCCTATCACAAAACAACTAGAAACCATAGGGTATTTGTTGTATCAGAATCTATTTTTAGGAGCACTATTGTATAATGGAATGATTACAAGCTTCAGAGAACACAACAGAGTTGTAGGTAGGGTCTCGCGCTTATTAACTGTATGACTCAGGGCAACATATTTAACTTCTCTTAGTCTAATTACTCATTTGTAAAGTGGATAATAATTACAGATAATGAACAGAAAACTCAAAGTGTAATACATGACATATATTAGGATTTCTAAAATGATAGCCATTTTTATTAAAAATCTATTATAAATGTATGTTTTGTAATATATCATGGTGATTAGAAGCAATTCTGTGGAGCCAGACTGCCTGGGTTCAGATCTCAACCCTTCCAGATACATTATCGGTAATCTATATAATGTATAAAATATTTTTAAAACTAGGAATTTTTTCCAAGTTGTTTATTAAAGATAATCTTCAACAAAAATTTAGGTTGAACAGTAAGTCCATTGTTACCTCTTTAGACTGGTGATACTAATATATCACTGTATGTTTTACTATGTGTTGGGCTCTATGCTAGGAGCTTTTTTGACATTATATCTTTTTGTATACACTAAATCTATGAATTGGATGGTATTCTTAATGCCAACTTCAAAGAAGACAACTAAAGTTTAGAACAGTAACCTGCCTCAAATCACACAGCCAGCTAGGTAGAGCCAGAAACATTCAAGTCTAAACAATCTAATTATTGTCTACATTCATAGTCCCCATATTACCTCTAAATTAGCAGTGGAATTTGTATTCAGCATGACCCCCTCGCTTTTCCAGCACTTAAAATGCCCTGGGAAAGGAGTTCTGACTAGACCGTTGGGGTGCATAAAACCCCAGGGCACTTGGTCCTAGATTGTGAAAACATAGTCTACAGAAAAATAACCTGTTCTCTACACATAGCACATAGACAATACTACAGAAAGAAAATCTTTTTCCATAATATCTAGTGTTTATCTTTTCTGCTTACCTTTTTTTCTTACTTAGAATCAGCCAGCATAGGAAATAGATTCCTCGGTTTCATTTCTCCCAAGTTCCACACTCTAGCCTTTGCAGTATCTTAGAGATACTGAAGAGCAGAGACTGCTCCCTAAAGATTTTATTTGTACCCCAAATCCTTGGCAAAAGCCATAATAGATGTTTTGTGATATATGAGGTTACTTTTCTCTCTCTCTTTTTTTTTTAGCCTCCAAGATTAAGCAGTGGCAGTTTCAAAACTATATTCTATAGAGCCTTGGGGCTCTGTGGTAATGCTTCTAAAGGGAGATGGGGTTACAGTAGTAATTGTGGATGGTGCTGAGTAGTAGTGAGGGCTGTGTAGCCGCTTCTTTAGATTCAACAAGACATCTGTCTATATTCATCTTTATATTTGGATTTGAGGTTAGATGTCAGTTGAAAAAGGGCTTCATGATATAAACTTAGAGACATACAAACATAAGGACGGGAGGGGCTGAAGGGAGGGGAAGGGAATGGAAAAAAAGCAGCAGCAAGATATATACTAGTACAAATTCCCTATGATGAATGTTATCACTGTATATCTAAAATGTACCATTAAAATATAATTTTTTAAAAAGGTGTGTGTGTCTGTGTGTGTGTGTGTGTGTGTGTGTGTGTGTATGTGTGTATGTAAAATGATAGTTTGGAGCTAGGGGTATAGCTCAGTGGTAGAGAATTTGCATGGCATGCAGCAGGCTCTGAGTTCAGTTATCAGCACCACACACAAAAAAGTTTAGTCTTACATAAAGTACTTAAGTAGCTAAATGTGTGTGTGTGTGTGTGTGTGTGTGTGTGTGTGTGTGTGTGTGTGAGTGATACTATATGTATATGTGTACAGTCTCAAAAATTATGGCCAAGGGAAGAAATTTATCCAGATAAAGCTGTCCATCCCGCCCAAACATGCAAATTGACCTTCTGAATGACTAAATGAGACCAATAATCCTGTTAGTCTATAGTATATGTGTCTCTGACACTAATAACTTTCTTTTCCTATCTTAAAATGGGAATCAGCTCAGAGACTACGTATTCTCTCCCCTGTCCCCAGCCACCCAAAAAGTTTGTATCATTTGCTCATCTAGTCTGCATATTCTTAACCTGGAATCTGTAGATGGGGTATAGATGTCTACATGTCCTCTAGTCTTCTGAAATTTGTAAAATATTAGAAAACGGATGTGTGCATTTTTCTAGGAAATAAAATCCCATTGTTTTTATCAGATTTTCAAAGGGTTTCAAGGCCAAGACAACACTGAAAATCACTGATCATGTCAATTCTAGTCTTGTGCTAAAAAAAAGTACAGCAGAAAAAAATAAATGAAACTTGGTATGTTAACTAGGATCAAAAAAAAGGTAGCAGATTATAGCTGTTATTTCAGAAAAATCAACTCAGAGGCTCCTTGAGCTCAAATCTGTTTTCATAACAGTTCTAAGACATTATTTGCCATTTTTACTCTCATGCATGCGTAGTAAAGTTTCCCAAAGGCCACAATGACATGGGATATCAGAACAGATGGAGTGGAGAAACAGACATATGAATACAGCTGTCTTTTTATTAAGCCAGACATTAAAGATGTTTCTGAAATGTAAAACAATGCCTGTCTTTTCTCACTGATTTTTTGAGACACGATTATATTTTATAAAAATACAGTAAAACCTTGGATTGCGAGTTACTTGTTCTGTTCTAATTTTAACTTGATAAACAAGTGATATCTTGCAATACAAAGTAGAATGACACCAAATGTCATGTGATCACCACTGAGCCAATGGTTTGCTCTCTCCCTCCCTCCCTGCCTCCTTCCCCTTTCCTCTTTCTTCCCTCTCTTTCTTTCTATCTCACTGCAGGGTTGTGGGTGATGGTCTCCCAAACAGCAAGAGGTTATGGAGGAGGACTCATCTGCAGTGGGGGAGGAGGAAAGGATGGAAGAACTCTTCAGATGAGATTAGGAAGATGTGTAAAATGTGGGAAACAGTGCGAAATTTTGTAGAAATGCCTCACCTGAACAAGACTGTAGCAGTGAAAGTAACAAATCTATTTAATAGCAAGGCAAGGTTACATTTTCATAAAATCCTCAAAAGGAGGCAAAAGCAAGTGTCATTGGATAGGCTCCTTGTTAATGTTGTGTAAAACTAAAAAGATTCCACTGAGCCAATAGATAGCAGTGATTCCATTAATGATAGTGAAAGTCATCCTACACAATAACCTTCTCTGTCTCTTCTAACACCAGCCACAAAGGTGTCAAAGCTAAGTGCAGGTTCATTTATCTTTCTTTATATTTTGTATTTTCTTTATTATTTTATAGTACAGTATTATTACCGCTTTTATATGAATATCTTGGGGTTGTGGAACAAATCATCTGAGTTTCCACTACTCTTTTTTTTTTTTTTTTTTTTTTTTTTTTTTTTTTTTTTTTTTTTTTTTTTTTTTTTTTTTTTTTTTTTTTTTTTTTTTTTTTTTGGTGCTGGGGATCGAACTCAGGACCTTGCATTTCTAGGCAAGCGCTCTGACCATTGAGCTAAGTCCCCAGCCCCTCCACTGTTTAAGAGGAAATTCACTTTGATATACAAGTGCTTTGTATTACAAGCATGTTTCTAGAACAAATTATGTTCACAAACCAAGGTTTTACTGTATTTTATTTTTGCTAACCATATAATGAGCCTTATTTTAATAAATTAACGTTTTCTAGATTTTTCTGTTTTACTCTTTATTTTTTTGTTAGTACTTATTTGCCATATGTAATGATCACATTCATCGTGGGGAATTTGCGCCTGTGCATATTTTAATTCTTTTTTTTTCCCTATCTCCCCCTTTCTTTAACCCTTCTTCTCCTCCCTATTTACAAAAGCTATTTCTGTTTTTTTTCCTTCAATTCTTTTTTTTTAATCCCTTTTCTCTTCCTTCCCTACCCCTTCCCCATCCCTTGTTCCCCTTCCCATTTGAATACTTTCTTCATACTTCCTAATGTTTATCCTCCATTTTGCTCCTTGTTTACACTTTAGGTTTCTCATGCAAAAGACATAATGCAATCTTCAAACTTTCATATCTGATTTATTTCACGTAAGATTATAGTTTCCAAATGTATCCATTTACTAAAAAGTCTCAAGTTCATCCTTCTTTATGGTAGAGAAGTACTCCATTGTATACAAAAACCACATTTTCTTCATCCAGTCATCCATTGGTGGGCATATGGGCTGTTTTCAAGATTTAGCTATTATAAATTGTGCTGCTATAAACATAGGTATGCATGTATCACTGTGGTATGATGACTTTAACTCTTTCAAGAAAATACCTAGAAAGGCAATAGCTGGGTCAAATGGAACCTCTAGTTTTCGTTTTTTGAGTAATCTCCATACTGATTTCCATTGTGGTCATACCAATTTACATTCCCACTGACACTGGAGAAAGGTTCCTTTTTCCCCACAGCCTCACCATCGTTTGTTACTGGTTAATTTCTTAATGATAGTCATTCTTTCGGCAATGAGATAGAATCTCAGTGTTATTTTAATTTTCTGTTTAATTTAACTTAGTTTCGTAGAAATACAGATATGAGATGAAGTTCTAGGGACCTAATGTACAGCATGAATGATGAGGGATGTGTCCATTTGATTGAGGTAATCGTTACATACTATATGTGTATTTCAAATCATGTTACATACCATGTGTTCAGTCTTTGTCAATTAACTGTTTTAATTTTTAAAATATAAATAGATGTATCCACATAAACAAAAGTTCTTTAGTGTTTTGGTCTTTTGGGTTGTCTTTTCTTTTTTTCCTCAGTACTGGGAATTGAACCCAGGGCCTTCACACTGAGATACATCCTACCCCATTTATGTATGTATCTAATTTTGAGACAAGATGTCACTAAGTCCATAAGTTGTCTAGATTGAGCTTGAAGAATGTAAATGATCAAAAAGTCTGAAAACTGGTTGTTGGATAATAAATGACAGTTTAGACATAAGAGTGTCTCTAGAAATTAAATCAGGCCACCATGATTTAATTAATTAATGTTATCTGTGCCTTTGCTTTTCAGAAGTGTGGTAGAAGCATTTGTTTTAGTATTCTGGCTTATTAGAAATACAGAATCCTAGCTGGGCTTGGTGGCACATGTTTCTGTAAACCACCACTCTGGGAGGCTGAGGCAGGAAGATTGCAAGTTCGAACCTATCTTGAGTTAGTGAGACCTTGTCTCAAAAACCAACAAACATACATCCATATATAAATGAATAAATAGAGTCTGGGATGTAGCTCGGTGTGAAAGCTCTGGGTTCAATCCCCTGTCCTGCAAAAAGAGAAAGACAAACAGAATTGTCCCAGGCTTACTGATTCCAAATTTTAACAAAATCCCCAGGTGAGTTTTATGCAATTACAGTTTGAGAAGTTCTAATCTATACTGAACCATACTTTATTTCAATCCAGCATGATTCCTTCCCGAAAGGATTTTTAAAACAATATAAATAAATATCTTCAATATACATGTGTCTTATAAAAGTACATATAATTTAGCATGTGCATATATTAACAGAAAAAGACCTAGTTTTTGTTAGGCTCTCACTGATAACTATTTGCAAAATGCTTCATTTTCAGTCATATTGTTCTTGTGGTTATCAAGACCTCATAACAGGAAAGAATTTTAGGCTAGAAGTCCAAATGTTGGATTTGGGTCATAAAATTCATAAATTTTGTCTCCTTGGGCAAAAATTCAGTCCCATTTCCCCATTTGTAAATGAAGTAAATACAGAATGAAATAATGTACATTGAAAACATTTGTAAGCAGCAAATGGATGAATACTAGTTTTCTAAGATTTACTGGGAATTTTACTTTAGATATGAATGCATTATTAATGCATAACCTTTAAAAAAATTCTGATATCCATTTAAATCCTTAGTTCATTTCACTAGAGCTTTGTACTAAGAGAAAAAAAATTTTTCTAGTAGGTTCTCTTTGTTCTCTGCCCAGCATACTACACAGACTTGAATATTATGTGAATGGATCAGTACAGATCCATCCTTAGTGTGAGGGAAAAAGAGGAATTATAATAACACAGATCTATGATGGTGAATCAGTAGCATCTTATATAAAAGCTTTGTTTGAAAGTCAGTTTGAGAGCTAAAGATTATCAACACCCCCTAGTGGTTATCTGGCAGCAACCAAATTTATATGCCTATCTTTAACATTGCTTTCTGTTTGCCCTTTGCCACTACATTTTTAAGCCAGATCATTAGCAACATGACCAAAAAAGAAAAAAAAAACTAAAACAGAAAGCTCTAGTATTAACCATTATCATAAGGTGTTTTAGGGGTTAATTTGCTAAATTAAGAACCTGAAAAGTAAAAATCAGACTTACAATTTAGTAAGTGGAAGTGACAGTCATCACTACAAAATTTAGTATAATTATGAGAGAGAAGCAGACAAGTACATTAGTTTGGCAAGATTTGCATGCTGCTGTTTGTCTTATTTTAACCTTTCTCAGCCCTGAATTTTACAGAGAAGGTATTAACTATTTCAGGAATTTGGTTACTGTCCCAAGACCAGATCCACTAGTACGTGACAATAGTTACTCTTGGTGTGTACTTTTTGACTACGAAGCCTTTGGCCACAACTGCGTATTGCCTTGAAAACAGGTTAAATATGAATGGTCTTTATATGTAATTTGTTTGTAATTTGATAATTCACAAAATATTTGAGTGAATAAAATTTTTATAATGGTAAGAAAAATGCAATTAATTAAGTACTTTGCACATAAATATTTCAAGATTACTCTCATATTTCTCCCTTAAGTGCACAGTTTTTCATCAGTTTCTTAGCAGTTGTATTTCTGTCTTTTGGGGGCTACTTATTTTAAATCAGCAAAGCCAACTATTAATAGGGAAATTCAAAAGAAGTCAATCATAAGTAGTTTAAGAAGAATATAAGGGGCTGGAGATTTAGCTCAGTGGCTAGAGTGCTTGCTTTGCAAGCACAAGGCTCCAAGTTCAACTCCTAGCACCAAAAAAAAAAAAAAGAAGAATTTAAGTTACTAAAAATGTATGAAACTATTATTTTAAATGTTTACTGTATTTTTTTATCATATGAAAAGAAATTTTAATGAAATCTTTTCCTCCACTTTCCTAGATCTAATTGTCCAAAATGTGGCTTTACTGGTGAAGTTGAAAATACAAGTTACAGATATAGACTTTCCTTAAAGGTTGCAGAATCAAACAAATTATTTTTGATTACTGTATTTGGAAGCTGCTTAGATACATTTTTTGGTCTTACTGCAACTGATTTGCACAGGTAACAATACTTAAATTATTCTTTTTTTCTGGATGCTCTGTTAGTATGCTAATAGAATTTGAAGATAGGTGTTTTTAAGATAATAGATATTAAGTAAAAAGATAAACTTTCAACCTTACATCAAAAGATAATCAAGGGTTGGGGATTTAGCTCAGAGGTAGAGAGTTTGCCTAGCAAGTGCAAGGCTCTGAGTTTGATCCCTAGCACCAATCAATCAAATAAATAAATAAATTTAAAAAGATAATATAGTGAGAAAGAAAAAGATATTTATCTCATGAATACATATCATGTTGATGTAATACCAGGCTTCCTTTATTCAGCATAGCTAAGCTATAATTAAGCTATTACATTTAAAAATTCTAAGACAAATGTAGATAAGAAAGTAAATTCAAAATGAAGGCCTGTCCAAATTGAGGTTTAACATTCAAGTAGTTACAGTCCCCAGACACAGGAAAAGCTATTTAAGGGAATGCTGTATTTGCATATTAGAAGTTGAAATTGTGTCATTGTTTGACTTGTGACTTACATTGCAACTTAATGAGCATAGTTCCACTTAATTGGACATAGTCCTCAGAATATGAGGATCTGTACAAACAACTAAAGCTTTTTCTCCTCCTCAACCTTCTGCCCTTCTCCCCTGATCACTTGGCAGAAGAAATCTCTGTGTTCTTATGTGGTTGAAGACAAACAAATATGAAGGAAGGGACACTAGAGGGACCATTGACAGAATTGCCAGGGAAAACTCCCCTGACGTCCCCTTGTATTTTTCCCTAGTACAATTCCTGGACCTGATGATTAGGCAAGCATCTATCATATTTATACTTGATTGGTGGGATTTTTGCTTTTGTTTGTTTTTGTCTTTCTCTGCTGTGGTAAACTAGAGGGAATGAAATGCCTAGCTCGTGAAGATACTTTTTTTCTCTATATGTAATTCAAAAGGTTCATGTTATATTTTAAAACTAATTGTGTCTCCAGACTTTTTTGCAAATTAAAATTTCAGAGTTTATCTCTTGACATTTTTTATTTTCTTTCCAAGGTACATTCAGGATCCTAATAAAATTCCAGAAACACTGGACAGTAATTCAACACAGGACCTGTTAGCCAAAGCAGTTGAAACTTGCTTTGTTGGACAAAGCTTTGTTTTTGGAGTGACGGTAATTGAAATTACCTTTCTTTTTAATGTTCTCTTAACGTGTGTGTGTGTGTGTGTGTGTGTGTGTGTGTGTGTGTGTGTGTGTGTTCTTTTAACCATTTTTTAGTTTTTTATTTTGAGACAAGTTGTCACTAAACTGCCCAAGCTGGATCCTCCTGCCTCATCCTTTCAGCATGCTGGGAATACAGGTGTGAGCCACCATGCTGGGCTTTAATGATTTCCATTGTAATGAAATGATTTGGATTTTCTAAGTAGTTAAATTGGAAGGCCTGTAGAAGCTCTTTAAACTGTGGAAAAATAGCTTATAGGTGATCTGTCTAAACATCATTCTTAACAATTTCCTCTTTCAGAAGTCAGAAAAGCCCAGTTCAAATTCTTTCAGAACTTCAAAAATATAAATTTGTTATAAATAAAATTTTTAAATATAAAATTTTTGAATGTGAATGTATTATAAATTTAGAAAAGTGTTAGATATTTGATTTTGTTATCTGGTGTTTTTGTTTCACTTTCCCAATTTTATTCAAATTTGATTCTCTGGTTTTTAATTCTATCATCTGTACAAAGAAGAGGGACTAACATTAAAGGCAAAATGTCTGCGTATTAATGAGAAAGTTAAACATAGGTTAAGAGGAAAGGTCTTGAATGATTATAAAAATGACTGTAGAAGAAGTTAGTAGAACAAGTCCTGACTCTGAAAGAATAGTAGTTACTGTCTAATTTACACTAGAGGAGACAGGGGCTGGGGACTTAGCTTAGTGGTTAGAGTGCTTGACTTGCAAGCACAAGGCCCTGAGTTCGATCCCCAGCACCAAAGAAAAAAAAAAACTAGAGGAGACAAATGGAAGCTTTGGATATACTAGAAGTAGGGTTTTAAAGAGAATAGATCACTCCACAACCAAACAGTGAGAAAACTTTAAAGAGAAGATGAAACCAAGAGCTACAGAGCTTTACTTTGTTAAAATCTTAGAAGGTTTTGTTTTCTTTTTTCATTTTTTTTCTTTCATTCTATCTCTGACAAATATAATGGTAAATACCATTTATACACAACGACTTTTGTGAAGCACTGTGCAGTTTTGTTATTGCTAACAATAATCTAACCTTTTTATATTTATTTTATAAATGAGAAAACTAAGGCTCACCGAAGTTAAATAACTTGCCCAACACCCTAATATACTGTAAATGCTGAAAGCAGCATCCTTATTCCAAGATTTATATTCTCTTATATATTCTCTTCTGCCCGTAATACCAAAGGAATTGAAATTAGCAGGGGTAAAGGTTAGTTTTATCTGCTTTAACCTTTAAAGTCTTTGTTGTATTTGAGTCAAAAGAAGACCATTTTATTCTCATTTAAATTAATTTACTTTCACAGAATTTTGAAAATCATTATGGATATGGTTCAGATTCCAGTAACCTCTTACAAAGGTGTCATGACCTCAGAAGAGAAATCAGAGCGCTAGTAGCTTGCCAGATCGTTCTGCCAGACCCACGTGTTGCAGGCTTCACTGTCATTGACTATTTCCATCAGCTTTTGCAGACTTCTCATTTGAGGAATCTACACTGTGGCTCCCAGGAACGTAGTAGCCAGTTACTCTCTTTAGGTCACTCAGATAGTGATCTCAGCAGCATACATGATTCTGATAGCACTTCCTGTTTTTTGGAGTCTCATAGTAGAGATAATGTTTCAGGATTCTGGCACCCATCACTTGAACTCACCTCTACTATTTCACAGCTAACAGGTAATGATGATTTTTCATCTGCAGAACAAAGCATGGCCATTGGTACTCTTCACCAGAACAGAAAGTGCATGTCTTTTGCAGAAGTCACTGGTTCTGCTGATTGTCATGATTCCATTCAGGATTCATGGACCCTTATTTCATATATGGACAAAAAATGTACTGCAAAAAAATTGCGTGAAGAACTTGGCTTACAAGCTAATCAGCTGAGTGCAGTGCACAGCAGTCAGCACAAAACTAGAATTACTAACTCTAATTTATTCTCTTTGAAAATGCAAGAGCCCCTAGAGTCAAGTAGTATAGAATCCTTCCACATTGCAGAAGAAATTAAAAATAGATATTCCCAGGATGAGCTACCATGTTACCAGCATCATGATGTAGACAACACCACTTTCCCCGAAGAGCTATCTTCCTGTCGTTCACCTGCTTCACTCAGACCTGGAGAAGTAGCCAATAGTTTCCAGGTTTTCAACCCTGTGATTTGGGATGATGTTCCATTATCCGAAAGCCTGGACAAGTTTCTGGCAGTTACTGAAAGTGAGATTGCTAAAACCCCGAGAGATGGAAGGAATAGGAAACATAATATGGACCATGACACCAATAAATTCCATGCACACTACACCAAGTTATCTGTGACTCCTCAGAGAACTACTGCAACACTATGTACACTGCCTATACCTTTAAAATCATCACAAGCAACCGACAAAGCCAACTCTAGCAAAGATAACTTCTTTTCCAACTGTGAAGCAAATCAAAGTCCTAGTATTCAAAAGGAGTCACAGCCAGATAACTCAGCAGATGCTGTCTCCGTAAGCAGCAATGAAATAGCAGAGGCTATCCCTGCAAGCAGTAATGGACAAGGTGTTTCAGAATATTCTCTAGCAAACACTCGTCTGTCACCTCTGTTCCCATCTTCAAAAGATTTAGAAACAACGGTTACCCTTAAGAAGACTAGCAGAGTTCGTCCACATAGAGATAAAAATTCACCTATGCCCAATACTTCCAAGAATGAACATTCTTATCTTAGTATCAACTATTTTAATGGATGTGGAGAAAAATCACTTTCAGAAGTGAATGAAAGGTTGGAAACCTTGTCTTCTAAGACATACGGTGATGTTTCTGATCTTTGCAAATTACAAAATAAACATTGTATGTGGCCAAAGAGCCAACATGGCAATTTTACAATTTGTAGGAAACTTACATATCCTTTAGAAACTCTTTGCAGTAGTCCAAGTAGAAGTACAAATACACTGAAAGAAATGTCCTATGGACATATCAATAATAATTTAACACAAAGCTCTCCTGGTCATGAAGGTAGTTACGATGCTTCTGCTGATCTCTTTGATGATATTGCTAAAGATACAGACATTAAAACAGAAATTACCAAAAAATCAAAGGATATTTTGTTACAGTGCAAAACGTCTTCCATAGAGAATCATCTTGAAGAGTCTAGTTTTTCACTAAAATCACTTTCTGAAAACTCCACCCATTCTTCACAAAAATTATCCTTGCAAAGCATATCTGCCTTTGGGCGTCCAAGAACATGTTCTCCTCTTCCTCATCTTCAGTCAGATTTGGAATATGATCTTGAAGATAGCCAAGACTTTGTTCCATGTTCACAGTCAACTCCAGTTCCAAGATTCCACCATGCAAAAACTCATGGGACACATGAAACTTTCAAAAAATTATCTGCATTTTGTGCACATCTTAATGCTAACTATAAAATAACAAAAATTTCTCCTGAACATGACAAACAGCAAGCCATTCCAAGTTGTCCACAAAATATAAAAATACCTAGCCAGAAATCCAGAAGCCCTGTTACATCTAGTGTTACACAACCAGAGATTTTCAGCCACTGTACTGTTGCTGAGTACTTTGAAACTGATGCTTATGAATGGGTCCCCCCTACCACAACAAAAGTGTTTCATTCAGATACTCTGGGATTCCAAGTCATGGGTTTAAGGAAATGCCTTGCTGCCCATAATTCCCGTGACAAAAAAAAGGTACCAAAAAAGAAACTGAGACATATCAAACAAAGAATGGATAAATGTTTCATTAAGAAGAATTTAAAGAATATGTTTACAGCAATAGGTGCAAAACAAAAAACTCCTAAATATAACTGTAAAAGTTCAGGCCAGATTTCCAAAAATTCCATTTTTGATTCTTTTTCAGAAAACTGTCTACCTTCAGTGTCTGACACAAAAAGTGCTTGGTCACCTGAGTTGTTTTCATAAAAAATTACCTGAACCCAATTCCTAAAGTCTTAAATAAAGGTAAATCTCCAAACTTTTGTCTAGTGGCGTAGAAAGCATTGTTATACATTTTGTACACTGGAAAAGTAAACAGAGAAGAGGACTGAACTGGGTGCTGCTGGGTTTTTAAAATGTAAAGCAATTGTTTCCCCCAGTATTTTATCCCGAATATTGTGATTTTGATACTTGGGCACTTTATCTTACACTGTTAACTGTACTTTAGTAATATTGTTAATTTTTCCTTACAAAAAGATTTGTTAAAATCACATGTACATCCAGAAATAAAGCCTTTGCAAACCAAAACAAAGTTTAATTGTTCAGCTCAAATTGGAAAATGCCTGCTATCTAATAGACCAACTAACTACTATGCTGAGTTTTTAATACAAGGATAAAATATCACTATTTCAGAAGGTTTTAGTCTACTAGGTAAGACAGACTTGTAAAAAATTTCAGTACAACACAGAAAAGGTTTGCAATGGGTGCTATGTACATTTAAGTAGTCATTGAATGTACACAACATCTCAAGTACTGTGCTTGTTGCTGGAAACTCGAAAATCAAGCCCCCTGTATTCACACTCATGATCTATAGAGGTACAGTAGTCCAGTTGGAATCTGGTATGTTCCATGACAGTAGATAAGCTTGGAGTGCTAATAAGATCCAAAATGAGCAGTTTCCAAACCCTCAGCTGTACCCTGTGGACGCTTACATATTCTCAATCAGCTTTCTCTGCCATTCCCCACAGCATTATTCCAAATCCTTACACTGTTTGTGCCACCAACCTATTGCTGTTCTCCTTGCTTCACTTCATGAAGAATATTGAGATTTCTTGGTATTCCCTCAACTTCCCACACCTGCACCTACTCACTTGTCTATATCTGTACTCTCTTCTCAGATTTTTCTATTCTCAGAAAATGATGCACATTGTCTTTGTGCTAATCTGTTTGGACTGTTAATTCATTGTGCTTATCTTCTTTGGGATCCTGTATCAAAAATTCCGTCATTTTTTACCTTGTTCTTCTGGGCCTCTGTCCCCCAATTTCTATTTTGATAATTTGCAAACAGAAGAGTTTAAAAAGCACAGTACAGTATCTAATCAAACCACTTACCTTCAATCGTTTCTAACATTTTGCCTTTGTGTGCATGCATATTTTCTTTCTGTGTATCTATATGCATTTATATATATATATTTTTTTTGTTGAACCATTTACAGGTAAGTTACAAATAGGGTATTTCATCCCTAAATAGTTCTGTAAGAATCTCCTTACAAGAAAGGCTAGTACCTTGTTTCTCTATCCCCCAGTATTTCCTGGGGGATCTAAAAATTTGATCTAAAAATCAGATCTAAAAATTTGATTTGATTCAGGTTTTGGGCAGAGATATTTCATTGCTTATCTTATGTGATTGATATTGTATCATTTAGGAGACATAATATCTGACTATTGGTGATGCTAAGTTAAACTCCTTGATTAAGATGTTGCCTGCCAGATATCCATTGTAAAGATTTTTTTCTTTTTAAGAGCAAAACAGGTTATAGTCATTTACCTGTGGTGGTGTATCAGTTTCCTTTTCCTTCTCTCCCACTGTGGACTCAAGAATTTTTTTTGACTGTTTGTAGTAAGTTGTAACTATTATTACTTTAGATAATCCATATTAATACTCCTTGTCACCACCCTACTTGTTTGTAGCCAGGCTGTTTTTAAAAATAATCGTCAAATCCCTAGCACCACAACAAATAATGATAATTGTCAGTTTTCACACCATTCACAATTTCAACCTGCTGCAATTTGTTTCCTCCCTCCTCCGTGTCAAGTGACTGTGGGGTCAGTGGTTTTCTACCTTTAAATCCAGTGAATTTGTCAGTCCTTATTTTTATTTCCTCCTCGGGGAGTGTGTTGAGGATCGAACTCAGGGCCTTGTGCTTGCCAGGCAAGTACTCTACCGCTGAGCTAAATCCCCAATGCCTGTACTATGTTTGTAAACATACAAATGCATATACTTAATGAATTCATAATATTTTTAAAACTAGTCACCTTCAGATTATGCTAGAGAACCAATTAATTATCTTGAAGACTAGTTTAAAAGGAAAAATTATAAGTTTATCTTGCAGAAATTTTGCCAATAGATGAAGGAAAATTTGCTGTATAAAAACATTCCACATGATGCATTTATGAAGTGACAGTAGTAGGATATCATTTTGTGACTTCCAGCAAATAATGGATGAAATCACTGAATACAATGGCTGTTAACATTCCTAAACGAGACAAAAACATGTGCTTCCTGATGTAAGATTACTACTTTTAGTAATCTTGTCAAAGGATTAAACCTGAGTCTAATTCTTCCTCTGCATCTAGCTGTCAGTTTGAAAAGTATACAACTAATACAACAAGCATATTGCACCATAAAAATGAAATCTACAAAATCTACACTGGGAAACTGCAGGCCAAATAGTCTAGGTTTTTCAACAGTTGATAGTAAGGAAAACAAAGGGATGAAGGGGAAACCTATATACTAAAATCATTTAAAAGTACATCAGGTTTTTTTAGTCCCTTGAGATGTTCACTTGGGTGCATAACTTCCTAGAGTACCATGAAAGGAAGAAAGAGATTCTTGGGTGGTTAGCAAAATTGTATTTCTTGGCCAGAATACAAGGGTATTTACGTTGTAATAATTCAGTAAGTGACACATTTGTCTATCTATTTTTAGTTTATAATTAAAGATATTTTTTAATTCTTTGTTTTTTTGAGACAGGGTCTTGCTATGTAGTTCAGGTTGTACTTGAACTCATTATGTTGCCTGGACTGGCCTTGAATTTGTAGCAGTTCTGCCTCAGCCTCCCGAGTGCTGGGATCACGAGCATACACCAACACACCAGCCAAAAATTATTTTTTAAGAATGTGCATACTCTTAAGTGAAATAAATCAAACACTCATGAGCACACATCGAATTGTTTCTCTGATATGAGAGACCATAATTGTAAATAAGAACAAAGAGGTGTAATAGATATTATATAAAAGGAGGATGGTGTGCAGAGGAGAGGAGTACTAGAAGGAAAGAAGGGGAAAAGCAGAAAGGCAACAGGGGAGAGAGGGGAATGGGAAAATATGGAAAATGATGAATGAACCTGCTGTAAATAGGGAGGGAGGGTGCAGAGGGAAGAGGGGGGAGAACCAAGATACATCATGTATAGGTACAGAATTAATGTAATGAATGTGACCATTGTATGTAGAATGTACCAATACATGTTCTTGGTTTAAAATTTAAAAAAAAAGATATTATACCTATTTTTGTTTTAAACTCAACTACAAACATGTAAGAACTTGTTTTTGACATTCCATTAAATTATTTATTTTCCACTGTAATGAGAGGAGCAAAGGGCACTGAAATGAGAAACATCCCTCTCTGAACCATCTCTTAGGTATTTTACATACTCTGTTATTTATTTCTTAAAGTAACCTGTGAGGAAGAGGAACCTTGTCACTCTATAAACTAAGTGAAGTCAAGTAATTCACAAAGGTTCAAGCTCACATCACTATTAAACAACAGAGCCACGTGCTGCCCTGCCTCTCCTAAGACTAAGAGTGCTGAATGGGACTCCACCTCTCTGCTTAGGCATTTCACCATGAAACATCTTTTTTTGTTATTATTGTTATTATTATAAATGTTTTTAAATTTTATTTTAATGGTACATTTTAGGTGTACATAGTGATAACATTCATTACAGGGAATTTGTACCTGTACATAAAATACCTTTCTGCTCCTTTCTTTCCCATTACCCTCCCCTCCCTTAAACCCCTCCTCCTTCCTTATTTACAAAAGCTTTGTTTCCATTTTTTTCCTGTCCTTTTTTCCTTGTCCCTCCATTCCTTTCACCCTCCCCCACCCTTGTTCCCCTTCCCATTTGAACAGTTTCTTCCCTTTTTCAATGTAATACATTTTAGTCCTTATTTACACTTTCTCACAACAGAGAAACAATGCAATATTTAAACATGTGTCTGCTTTACTGCACTTAAGAGTATGGTCTGAAGATGTACCCATTTATCTAGAAATATCTCAATGTTATTCTTCCTGGCAGAGTAGTACTCCATTATATTAAAAAAAAACCACATCTTCTTTATTCATTCTTCGGTTGATGGGCATTTGGGTTGTTTCCAAGATTTAACTATTACAAACTGTGCCACTATAAACATGAGTGTGCATATATTGCTGTGGTATGATGCTTTTAATTCTTTTGGGAAAATACCAAGCAGAGGAATAGCTGGGTCAAATGGAACCCTAGTCCTAGTTTTTTGAGGAATCTCCACACTGATTTCCATAGTGGTTGCACCAGTCTACATTTCAGACCAACAGTGGAGAAGTGTTCCTTTTTCACTGAAATCAGACCCCCAAAATTTAAAGACCCAATCCAAAAATGGGCAGCTCACATGAATAGACACGTCTCAAATGAAGTAGAAACAGCAAATAAACATATGAAAATATGTTCAACATGACTGGTCATTCGAGAAATGCAAATTAAAACGACACTGAGATTCCATCTCACCCTAGAAAGAATGGCTACTATCAATAATTCAGCCAATAACCTTTCTTTTAAGCCAATAGCCACAACTACTTGAATAACTTACAGTCAAACAAGTTTAAGTATTCTGCAGTTTTTCTGATCACTTGCTTTAATGTGTGATGTTTTTAGACAAAACTGACTTCCAAGGAAAAAATTAATTCACCTGTAAAAATCTTACCTTTCCTGTATTAGAATCCAATCCATTTCATGCAGTTTCCTTTGGATGCTAAGCTTGGCCCTTCTCCCTTGAAGCTCCTTCACAGGTTTAAGCATTTTCTACTAACTAGAGGCACCAGCTCTGCCAAGATGTAGGTGTTTGTCCTTGCCTTGCCTTGCCTGGAGTGAAAAATAACTCATGACATTGCAAAACGCATGGCTTACTAGCAGCCTTTCGTTTTTTAATTAGTTTATTAGTACATGTTTGTAGTACATAATGTTTACATTCCTGGTGGGGAACTGGTACATGTACACAGCACATCTTAATTCCTCTTTTCATCCCCTGTCCCTCCCCCCCATCTTGATCCTCTTCCCCTTTGAGAAAGATAACTTCCAGTTATCTTTTATTTTTATGTATCACTATAATATGATATCTTTAACTCTTTCAGGAAGATACTTAGAAGGGGAATAGCTAGGTCAAATATAATTTCTAGCTTCAGTTTTTAAGGAATCTCCGCACTGATTTCCGTGGTCAGTACACTAGTTCACATTTCCACCAATCGTGCACAAGGGTTCCTTTTCCCCTTCAGCCTCTACAGTGTTATTATTTGATTTCTTGATGATAGCCATTCTTTCTGGGGTAAGATGGAATCTCATTGCTGTTTTAATCTGCATTTCTGTAATGACCTGCCATGTTGACCATTTCTTCATGTCTTTATTGAGCATCTGTACTTCTGTGAAGTGTCTGTTCATTTTGCTTGCCCATTTCTTGATTGGTTCTTTTTTTTATTTGGGGGGGTCTAATTTTTTTTTCTGAGTTCTTTATATATTCGAGGTATGAATATTCTTCTGCCTGAGGAATAGCCGGCAAAGATTTTTTTCCCTGTCCTGTAGGTTGTCTTTTCACTGTATTATTTCCTTTGCTGTGCAGGTTTCTTAATTTGATATGATCCCATTTGTTGATTCTTGGTACCACTTCTGTGCAGCCAGGGTTCTGTTCAGAAAAGTCCTTGCCTAACGGCTATGACTTTGAGAGTTTTACCTGTTTTGTCTTCCAGCAAGTGGTTTCTGTTTTAGCATTTTGTCTTTGATTCATTTTGATTTTAGTTTAGAATGCACTGAGAGAAATAAGTCTAGATTCAATCCAGCAGCATTTCATTTTGTGTTAAGTACCTGCAAGGGTTTGGTGCCATGTTAGCAGATAGAATAGTGCCTGTAATCCGATCCAGTTGCTATACGTAGTGGCTAATGATTATAACGCCAGTAACTGCAAATTCAACGAATCCAAAGCACCATGAAAATAGATATTATCCAAGATGACTAAAACAGAACCCCCCAAAACCAGCAGTGTCTAGAGAAGAATGTACTCATCCGTAGAAGGTCTAAACTTAATCTGTGTTTGACCAGAATAACTCATTTCAGCAAGTCTTAAACAGATTGCCGTTTCTGGGGCATTCAGTTTAACTGGTAACAGATGAAAGGAGATTGATGAAAGCATTTGAGCAGACAATTGGAACAAGCTGAAAGGACATGATTAACTCCAGTCAGTAAATGCCATTGACATGTTAGAACTCTTCTGCCTTGATGTTGGTGTAATTCTTATATAACACAGGCATGTATATACAGTAACTCTGATGAAGCCTGTAACTACTCAATTACTCTGATTAGAACTAGACACCTTTTCTCAATGGCCTACATAATTTTTTATTTTGTATATATACTTTTACTGTTTATTGTGTGCCTGTTATGTCAAACACTATGGCATTTTGCCTGTATTTCATTTAACCTTCAGAATAGCCCTGTGTAACAGGTGGTACATCTCAGATTAGTTTTAATGAAAGAAAAACAAGTACAGAGGTAAAATAACTTGTTCAAAGGCACAATCACTATATTGTAAAGCTAGAGTATGAACGCAGTCTTCTTTACTCTGTAACCCACAAGTGTCAAGGCAAACATTGTAACTACCTACCCTAGTATCCAGCCTGTTAGCCTTTTTGTAACACAATTCTCTGTTTTATTCAGGGCAGCAAGATTCCCTGTTGTGAGGCTATGTTTCCATGACCCTCTTGCAGGGCAAATTCTGGCAAGAAAGGTACTGGTCAGGGTGGGGATTTAGTTCAAGTGGTAGAGCACTTGGATAGCAAGAGCAAGTCCCTGAGTTTAATCCCCAGCAACAGTCCCCCCCCACACAAAAAAAAAGATATACTGGTAAGTGGAAATGTTGCATGGAACTCCTGAGAAGCCTTAAAATGAAGAGATTAGGTTCTTTTTCCTTTCTAATGTTGTGACTGGAACAGGGACAAAATGGCTATGGCTGTAGCTGCCATCTCAGCCTCTAATCTCTGACAGGTAGCCTAGGGCACTGATAACATGATGAAACCATAGGACTGAATTTCCCTCATAGCATTGCTTTCATTGCAGCCCATAAGTTCTGGTATGTTGTACTGGTATTTTCATTTAATTATAGAAATTGTCTAATTTCTTCTTTTTTTTTTTGAATGTTGATAAAGATGTGTATTTCTTCAGAAAGAAATCTTAAGTAAACAATGTAAGAAATAAGTTAGAAAAGAAAAGCGTATTCCAAAATATAAAGAGTGTCTAATTTCTTCTTTAATTTCGTCTGTGACCCATTGGTTGTTCAGGAGGGTGTTTAATTTCCATGCGTTTATGTAGTTTGTATGGTTTCTTTACCACAAGGGAGGAAATTATTAAATTAGAGCTGCAATTAATGGAATTGAGACTAAGAAAACAATACAAAGAATCAACAAATTGAAGAGTTGGTTCTTTGAAGGGCTAAATAAAATTGGCAGACCTCTAGCCAATTGTATAAGAAAAAAAGAAAAGGAAAGAAAAGACTCAAATCTATGCAATTAAAAATGAAAATGGTAAAACCACAACAGACCCTGCAGAAATCCAAAAGATCATCAGTACCTATTTCGAGAATCTATACTCATATAAGATGAAAAACACTGGAGAAATGGACAGATTCCTAGATACAAACTACCAAAGCCGAATCAAGAAGATATAAAGATTCTAAATTAACCCAGTATCAGCCAATTAAATTGAAGAGGTGATTAAAAAACCTATCAACAAGGAAAATCCCAGGCCCTCACGATTCACTGCTGGATTCTACAAGAAATTTAGAGAAGATCTAATGCTGCCATTCTTCAAACTCTATAATGAAACTGAAAAGAAACCAATACTGACAAAGTCATTTCTGGAAGCGCGCATTACCCTGATCCCTAAACCAAAGAAGGAACCAACCAAAAGGCATAGGTGTAGGCAAAGGCTTTGTAAATAAAACTCAGACTGCACGAGAAATAGCACAAGAAAACAACAACTGGTATCTCATCTTACTAAAAATTGTTTGCACAGCAAAAGAAATTACCAACAGAGTGAACAGACAACCCACAGAGTGGGAAAAAAATTTTGCCACCTGTTCCTCAGACAAAGGTCTAACATCTAGAATATATAAAGAACATAAAAGAATCAGACCCCCCCAAATTTAAAGACCCAATCCAAAAACAGCCATCTGAAATAAACACTTTTCAGATGAAAAAATACAAATGGCAAAAAAAAAAAAAAATGATAAAATGTTCAACATCCCTGATCATTCAAGACATGAAAATTAAAACAATGCTGAGATTCCATCGCACTCCACAAAGAATAGCTATTATCAGGAAATCAACCAATAACAAATGCTAAGGGGGCTGTGGGGAAAAAGGAATCCTCCTCCACTGTTGGTAGGAGTGTAGACTGGTGCAACCGCTGTGCAAATTAGTGTGAAGATTCCTCAAAAAACTACTATTAGGGGTCCCATTTGACTCTGCTAGTGTCCTTCTTGGTATTTTCCCAAAATGGTTAAAAGCATCATACCACAGCAATATATGCATGCCCATGTTTATAGCAGCACAGTTCATATTACCTAAATCTTGGAAATAGCTCAGAAGTCCATCAACCGATGAATGGATAAAGAAGATATGGGGGGGGGGTTGTAGTGCTGTATCACTCAGCCATAAAAAAGGATAAACGAGACATTTCTAGGTAAATGGATGCACTTCAAGAACATACTCTTAAGTGAAATAAATCAGACACACATGAGTAATTATCACATTGTTTCTCTGGTACCAGAAACCAAAAGTGTAAATAAGGATCAAAACATATAATAGATATTGTGAAATAGAAAGTATTCAAAGAGGAAGGGAAAAGGAAAAGATAAAATGGAAACAAAGCTCTAGTTGAAGGGACAGAAGGGAAAGGAAAAAAATGTACAAGTACAAAAGCGCTATGATGAATATGATCATGTATATCTAAAATGTACCAATAAAATTTATATTTCAAAAATCATAGGACTGGTCCCAGCCACCAATGTCTGGGCTTTCATGTGAGAAAAGAAACTCCCTGTCTGGTTTTCTCTCTGTCTCTCTCTCTCTCTCTCCCTATCTCTCTGTCTCTGTCTCTCTCTGTCTCTCTGTCTCTCTCTCTCTCTCTCTCTTTCTCTCTCTCACTGCTGAGAATCACCAGGGACTCACGCATATTAGACAAACACCTCTAGCCCTTTTAATTTGTAAAGTTGTGTAACATATACCCAAATAATCCTAACCAAAATGCTAGGTATGGCAGTATTTCGCCTACAGTTTGCCTTGCTCAGTTTTCTAGAGCCAAATATTTCTGCTCTTAATGATCAACTGATTAGTAAAACAGCATTTTATAGTTCCAAGTTTATGTCTTGAAAACCAGGGGGAGGAAGAGAACTCGGTGGTGGAACACTTGCATCACATGCATGAAGCACTGGATTCAATCCTCAGCGTGATGGAGGGAGAAAGGGAGGGAGAAATGAAACTCAAGACACAGCTATATCATCCTCACTTTACTCACTAACTCCTCTAAACACCTATATGTCCATGGACCTTGCTTTCCCTCTTGGTAATGTGCACTAAGTGTTTTGTGATATTTAAACTCATAATTCCCCCATGTGTACACGGGGACACCACTCCATATGCTGACTTCCTCTCTTCTGTACCATGAATCATTCCATGATCGCTCCCATCTGTGTTAATACAGTCTGTTTTTAAAACGAAACTTGCTTTTGGCCGCACATCTTCTATAAATGACTGTCTGCATTTCCTCTTTCAATTCTGAACTCATGCAAGACATTCTTTCATCCCCGTTGTTCCACTAAAATACCTCTTTCTTTCAGTGTCATCACTGATTTTTGTGTGAAATTCACAGTTATCTTACTCCTCTATCCTCCTTTTTCTTAATTGGCTAACAGTATTTGGCACAGTTGATCACAGCCTCCTTGAAGTATTTTTCACCAGGCTTTCAGAATATCACTCTCTTGGGTTTTGCTTTCTTTCTTTCTTTCTTTCTTTCTTTCTTTCTTTCTTTCTTTCTTTCTTTCTTTCTTTCTTTCTTTCTTCTTTTTTTTTCTTTTCACTTGCTGGCCATTTCTTCTGTCACCTTTGCTGACTAAATGTTGGAATGTTCCATGGTGCAGTCATCATGCCTCTTCTCTACTTATACTCACATTTTTTATGATGTCAGACAGTTTCATGATTTTTAACACTATCTATATACTATGAACTCCCAAATTTCTGAAGCTTGATCTGTTCTGAAATTTCAGACACATCTATCCACCTGCCAACTTAATATTTCTATTTGGATATCTAATAAACATCTTAAACTCAGTAAGTCCTACACCAAACTCCTAGTTCACTACACTCACAAAATCTCCTGCAGTGTGTGTAAATGTCATTACAACACTACCACTTGGTTAAACAAAAAATTTTGCTGTCATCTTTGACCCCTTCCTCTACATTCAAACCATACACAAGACCTATAGGCTCTATCTTTAAAATACAGAAGCCACATTTGAGGATATTGAAAATTTATTTAAAACTTTTTAGGTATGATAATAATATAATTGTTTTTAAGTGGTTATCTTTTAACGATATACTGAAATATTTTTGTTTGGAGGTATGCGATATATAAGCCTTGCTTCAAAATAATACACAAAGGAGAATATGATGGGACTATAGATGAAATAAGAGTGGCTGTGAATGGATAATTGTTGAAACTGGGTTATATGTACATGGAGGTTAATTAATTGTATTTTCTACTTTTATTTGTTTGACATTTTCTATAGTAAAAAAATAAAATTTAGCCAGAATATGATCAGTTTGTGCAATCTCTACACCTACTCCTATGGCAAAGCTCACCTTCTCTTACCTGGATTATATCTAGATGATATTTCTACCTTTTGCCCTTTTATGATCTGTCCCCAACAGAGCAGCAGAGTGAGTCTGTTAAACTATGTCAGATCACTTCTCTGCCCAAGATGTTTTGAGGGCTGCCATCCCATTATAAGTAAAATCCAAAATCCTTGCAACATCAACCAAGATACTGCAGTCTCTGCCATCACACCCTCTCAGCCTCTCAACCTCATCTTCGCTTGTCTCATTCATTTTGTTTTAGCCATATTAGAGTCTCTGATACTTCTAGAGCACCAAGAATTCTTATACCTTGAGACCTTTCCACATTCTGTTCTCCCAGCCCAGAACACTTCTCATCAAGTTCTACACACTTCCTTCAAGTCGATTTTCAAATGATGCATTATTAATGCAGTGTACTCTTGACCACCGTACATAAAATAGCAACACTTCATTATTGCCCTGGTTTATTTTTGCCATAGTAATCATCACCACTTGACCCATTATACATTTCTTTATGTTCTACTCCTTTGATACTATAAATTGCACGTAAGTAACTTTTTAAATTTTGGTCACTGTTGTAGTTTCAGTGACTAAAACATTATTTGGCACATGGTATCAGATAAACAAGGGCAAGCATTGAGATTTTCATCTTGTACATGAGAAAATAGCTTAGAAGTGGTTAATTTGCCCAAAGCAAAACAGATACGGTACTTTGACCTTAAGCTTTGGCCTCTTCATGCCTTTTGCCCAGAATTCTTCACATGTTCTAAGCCAGTTGCTAATCTTTATCCTCTCTCAAAACCTGTGCACTTCCTACTACAGCTGCTGGAAATACTTTACAGGATAACAGTGAAGGTTAAATATAAATAAGCATCAAAAAACTTTGTAGAAGACTGTCAGGCTTCATACACTTGTTCTTGTGAGTTCCTCTCTAAGGCAAAAGTCAGAGAGACTCCTATTCCTCCAGACTTATTTAATCTAGATTTGAAAATACAACTCTTCTCTGAAAGTCTGAATAAATTCCAGGGAGATAGGGTATCTTATTAACATGTGGTTTCTTTTTTTTTTTTTTTTTTCTTTTTGAGACAGGATTTTGATGTGTAGCCCAGGCTGGTCTCAAACTCATGGTGATACTTGTGCTTCAGCCTCCCGAGTGTTTGGATTCTAGGCCTGCACCACCACACTTGGCATAACATGTGGTTTCTTGTAAGTAATGGAAATAAGATGTTTCAATTCCTGAAATGTACTACAGTTCTTAAAATACTCAGATATGAGCCCCTGGCCACAAGCATACCCATGTGATAATGGCTTAAATATAGCTCCAAGTTTCATCTCTCTGATGTTGTTTGGGGTATGCAGATAGCATATTTCAGTTATAGTCTGACATGGAATAATTAAATCCACTAATGATCGTGATCCTCAAAGTCTTTCATAACACTGTTTTCCAATTTGCCAGAGAATTTTGTATTTTTAGCATTATATTTGCCCAAATGAGCAGCACAGTGATCTAAAATTTAGGTATTTGGGGCATAAAACTATATTTAAATCTTCTTGCCAGTGATCTCTAATGATTTGTATATGAATGAGCGTTCTAAAATTTATGCAACTTTGCAGTTTAACTAGAAGAAAAGCCAATGTGCTGTGGGAACTAACTTGCCAAATTTCCTTAGTGGCAAAAGTGAAACAGAATTTTAAAAACTTAGGAGTCAGAATTTTTCCTCCAACTAGTGGTATTCACCTCCCAGTCTCTGCTGCTTATGACTTACTAGATCATACTGGAATTATTTGAAGTTGCCAATATCTGTTTTTGATTGATAGGAATACAGTTTCCTGTGGTTCAAATATTAACAAGAGAACATTGAGAAGCCACAAAATATGCAAACTGAGAACAGAAATTTCTGCAAACACCTTTCCTCTTTGGTAACAGGGATTGAATCCAGGACCTTACACATTCTAAGCATGTATTCTGTCACTGAACTATAACCTCTGACATCCTTTTAATGAAGGTACCAAAACAGAAATGTTAGAAGTCTCATACCAACTAGAGAGAAGATACTGTAATAACATAAAATCAGTTCATTTTAATTCTACAAAGCCCAACACTTTATAAATGTTAAATAATGTCAGACAAATTTACAGATTGCTTATGTTGACTTAACTACAGAACACCATACCAGGGAGCCCAAGCTCATAGCTTTGATCCCTTTATTATCCTGTTAACTATACCGTGCTGCATAACCTAGTGTACTTTTTTAACACATATTAATTATGCATATTAATGGGATTCAGCATAATATTGTCATGAATACAGCATGCATTGATCATATCCAATCACCTCTCTCCCACCCTCACCATACCACCCTCAGCACCCTTCCCAGTCCCTGATAATCACTAATCTACTTTTAGACTGACTTTTTAAAGTTTTCCACATATGAGAGAGAACATGTGATACTTGTCTTTCTGTGTTGCTTATTTTGCTTAAAATGAAGTCGTCCCATTCCATCTATTTTGCTGCAAATTACAGGATTTCGGTTTTATTTATGGCTGGATAATAAATGCATTGTGTATATGTGGTGTCATCAAAAACTATGGTAAATGTTTAGTGTTTTTTGTTTGTTTTTTGGGGGGTTGTTTCTTTTGTTGTTGTTGTTTCTTTGTTTTTTGGTTTTTGGTTTTTGGGTGTTTTTGTGGTTTTTTTTGGTACCAAGGATCGAACTCAGGGCCTTGTGCTTGCAAGACAACCTCTCTAACCACTGAGCTAAATCCCCAGCCCTTTTTCTTTGTTTTTTGAGACAAGGTCTCACTATGTAGCTCAGACTGGCCTTGAATTCACTATATTCACCATGTAGTGTACACTAGCCTTGAACATTTAGTGATCCTCCTACTTCAGCCTCCCAAGTGCTGGGATTATAGGTGTGTACCACCATGCCCAGCTAAGTGTTTATTTTTTTGGTTTTTTTACAGTAAAAGACACATAGCCATCGTTCCCTCTCAAAATACTTCCCCTTGAACACACCTATCCCTTCATTCCTGGTGCTCCCAAGAGCAGTTCTAGAAGTCCTCTTTTGTGTCTTTAGTTGTGCTGTTGCAGTTGCCACAGTGCCAGATCTGTGAATAAGGTGGATGAAGACATGCTGTAATATTTTTATTTGACAGAAATTGCCCTCTAAGAAACAGTGTGTGGCACAGATCATTGTCATGGTAGAGGTCAAAACCATTGGCCCATTTCTCAGGCTGTTTTCTATACACACTGAAAGAGTTGAAAGTACTTCACACACTGTTACTAAAGTTTAATGCGTCACTTTTGGTTTGAAGTTATCTGCCTTTCTGTTGAATAGCACTTGGCAGCAAGATTCGCCAATTTTTTTATTATACAGTGTATATAATACCATATTTTCTTTATCCATTCTTATGTCGATGGACACCTAAGGTGATTCCATATCTTACCTATTGTGGATAGTGCTACAAATAATCATGGGTATGTACGCATGTCTTTTGTATGCTGACTTCATTTCCTGTGAACATATGCCCAGGAGTTGGGTAGCTGGGTCTTATGGTAGTTCTATTTTTAGTTTCTCGAGGATCCTCCATACTCTTCTCCATAATGGCTATATTAATTTACATTCTCACCAGTGCTATATAAGGTTCCGTTTTTTCCACATCCTCACCAGAATTTGTTATTTTTTTGTTTTAATTACTTTTTTTTTTCATAATAGCCATTATAACTGGGATGAGATTGTATCTCATTGTAGTTTTGGTTTGCATTTCCCTGATGACTAATGATATTGAGCATTTTTCATATATTTATTGGCCATTGTATTTCTTTTGAGAAGTATCTATTTGTATTATTTGCCAATTTTAATTAGGTTACTCTTTATTAGGTTTTTGTATCCTTTATATATTCTAAATATTAACCCTGTGTTACATGAATATTTAGCAAGTATTTTTTCTCATTCCCTACATTATCTCTTCACTATGTTGTTTCCTTTTTTATGAAAAAGATTTTGGTGTATTCCCATTTAGTTGTTTTTCCTTTTTTTTTTTTTTTTTTTTTTTTTTTTTTTTTTTTTTTTTTTTTTTTTTTTTTTTTTTTTTTTTTTTTTTTTTTTTAAAATTTTTTTTTTTTTTTTTTTTTTTTTTTTTTTTTTTTTTTTTTTTTTTTGCCTGTACTTTTAGGGTCCTACCCAGAAAATCATTACCTGTACAACATTTTCAAGTGTTTCCCATATGTTTTCTTCTAGTAGTTTTAGAGTTTGGAGTCTTATGTGAAGGTCTTCAGCCCATTTTGAGTTAATTTTTGTACAGTATAAGAGATAGGGGTCAAGTTTCATTATTCTCTATATACATACCTTCAAAGAGGCTGTCCTTCTGACAGTGTATTTATTTGGCTTATTTTATCAAGAATCATGTAGCTGCAGATATGTGAGCTCACTACTGGGTTCTGTAAGCAGTGCTACAATTCTGTTCTCTTGGTGTATGTATCTGTTTTTATGCCAGTACTATGCTCTCTTGGTTATCACAGCTCTGTAGTATATCTTGAAAGCTGGTATTTTTATGCTTCCATATTTATTCTTTTTGCTCAAGGTTGTATTAGCTATTTGGTATTTTTGTGCTTCTATATCAATTTTAGAATTTTTTTCTATTTCTTTGAAGAAAGCCATTAGTATCTGGTGGGGATTGCTCTGAATCTGTATATTGATTTGGGTAGTATGGACATTTTAACAATATTCTTTCAGTCCATGAACATGAGAATTCTTTCCATCTTTCAATGTCTTCTTCATTTTACCAGGGTTTCATAATTTTCATTGTAGATATCCTCTGCTTCCTTAGTTAAGTTTGTTCCTGGGTGTTTTTTTTTTTTAATGGCTATTATGAGTGGGATTACTTTCATGGTTGCTTTGTCAGCAAATTAATTACTAGTGTATAGAACAGCCACTGGTTTTTGTGCTTTTATTTTTGTATCCTGCCACTATATAGAATTCATTAGTGAATTCCAAAAGTATTTTGGTACAATCTTTAGTTTTTTTCTATGTATAGAATCATATCATCTGCAGCAGAGATGACTTGACTCCTTCTTTCCTCTTCGTATGCATTTTAATTCTTTCTCTTGCCCAATTGTTCTGGCTAAAATTTGCACATTGAATAAGAGTGGTGAAAGTAGACACCATTGTCTTTTCCTAGTCTTAGAGAAAATGCTTCCAGATTTTCCCCATTCAGTGTGATATTGGTTGTAAGTTTACCACCTTTATAATATTGCAGTATGAGGCTTCTATTCCTAATTTGTTTAAGGCTTTCATCCTGAAGAGATGTTGAATTTTATCAAATGCTTCTTCTGTGTCTATTTAGATGATTGTATGATTTTTATCTTCATTCTGTTTATGTGATATGTTACATTTATTGATTTATGTACATTAAACAGTCCTTGCATCTCTGGAATAAAATGAACTAGATCATGGTGTATGATCTTTTTTCTGTGCTGTTGAATTCAATTTCCTACTATTTTGTGGTATTTGTATCTATGTTCATTGAGAATATTGATGTATAATTTTCTTTCATTGTTGTTGTTGTTGTGTCCTTTCCAGGTTTTGGTAATGAGTGCTGGCCTCATAGAGTAAGTTTGATAGGGTTCCTTCTTTTTCAGTTCTATAGAATATTTTGAGAAGAATTAAAATTAGTTCTTTAAAAGTTTGATAAAATTCAACAATGAAGTCATCTCGTCTTGGGCTTTTCTTTGGTAGGAGACTTTATTACTGATTCAATCCATTACTGTATTTGTTTTTGGTTCATTCAGTGTTTTTATATACTACTAACTGGTACAATGTTACTAGGTCATATGTATTCAGAAATTCATCCATTTTCTCTGCACTTTCAAACTTGTTAGCATATAAGTTTTCAAAATAATTCCTAATGATCCTTTATGTTTCTGTGGTATCAGATGTAATGTTTTTGTTTTTCACTTCTAATCTTATTTACTTGGGTCTTCTTTCTTTTTTCTTGGTTAGTCTAGCTAAAGATTTGTCAATTTTATCTTTTAAAACTCAACCATTTATTTCACTGATATTTTGTATTTTTAAGTCTCTTTTTTATTCTGATCTTTCTACTACTTTTGTGATTGGTTTGTTCTTGCTTTTCTAAGACCTTGAGATATATCATTATTTATTTGAAATAATAGCTCCCTGTATAGATTACTCGACCATTATCAGTGAATTTCATCACAGTGTATGCCAACTCAGAATTGAAGAGATACACTGTCTTTGTAGGTCGTGTAAAAGTTGGAACACTAGTAGTTCAAGCAGGTATCATGTGGACAGCAGAGTATGTGTGGTGCATCTTCTGTGGCTACTCCTGCAATGGAAGTGGTGGTCGCTATCAGGTGAAAAGAATTTTCTCAGGCACTGTTGATGTTCGCTCTGTTACTTGTAAGAGTCTCTGACACAGGCTGTAACAGTAATAGTAAGAGGCCTGACGCATTTGTCCTCCAGTGAGATAGTGGTATGAGCCCTGGTTCATCATGAGGAGAGACAGTGGCAAGAACCATAAAACCATACCCAAACCATAGCAGTCCCATTGTGGTTCTCAACACACAGTCCTGTCAGCAGTGTAAGGTCAGATAAGATGCAGGAGCAGCCAGTGGCGGGAACTGCATAGGTGTGGGAACTGCATAGGTGTGGTAACAGCAGGAATCGTGGTGTTCCTATCTGCTCCTACTGTGGGAGTACCTACCCTCTGTTCCTTTCCGTGTCATAATACCGATCTCCCAAGTGCAGGGTGCTCAGTGGGTTTGAATCAGTCACTCTGTTGGCCATGTTTAGTTCACAGGGCAGCTACTCACTGAGCCAGAGCAGTGAAACTTCTTTGGGGGCCCCAGAGATGATACATGCAGGCATTTCTGATCCCTATAGTAGTCCAAATTCAGACAATAGTTCCCTTCTAAGATGACTCTTGACTGTAGCACCCTGGGGCTTCAACAGAGGATGATGTAAAATCCTTTTCCCAAAGCAAGCTACTGTGCAGATTGTACACTAATTGTCTAATTAAGCTGCTAGCATGTGAGGGTTATGAAACTCTCCAATAGCTAAGACTGCCAGCATCCATGCTGATAATTTTTGAGGACTCTCTTTCGCCCTTACCCTGCAGAGAAGAGACTCTCCCTCCCCAAGTGTGAAGCTAGGGTGGCAGGTGCCAGTATATATATTTTTTTAACTATTGTCCCAGGTCTCTGGATCTTAAAGGGTTCCACTTTCTCTCCTGATGATTTCCAGTGTTCTCCCACAATCATTCATCTCAAGATGCAGCTGTACACCTGTTGCTTTGATTTTTCTTTGTGGGATCAGTTAAGTGCTAGGTACTCCTATTTCTCCATCTACCTACCCTACCCTTAATCTACGACATTCATCCCTCAAATGAATGTCCCCAGGCACAGGGTGGGAGGCAAGGATCGGGCTGAGACGAATTTGAAGAAAAAGTGCAAAGCCATGGCTCCTACAATGAAGCTAAGGGCATCTAAGAGACAAATTCCTGTATTTATTTTATGTGGTATGCTCAATAAATGGTGAATAAATGAGTAACTTACTAATGATGAGTAATTAGTCTTATTCCTAATTATGAAGGATAATATGTTTAGTGATATTTTTCTTTTCAGTGCTAAGGATTGAACGTAGGGCTTCACACATGCTAGGCAAGCATGCTAGTGCCAAGTTACTTCTTCCCTCATCCTTTTTTTTTTTTTTTTTTTGGTGGGGGGTATTGCTGGGGATTGAACCTAGAGCCTTCGCACTGAGCCACATCCCCAGTTCTTTTTAAATTTTTTTAGATGGAGTCTTGCTAAATTACCCGTGCTGGGGCTGAACTTGGAATCTTCCTCCCTCGGCCTTCTAGAGTTCTGGGATTTCAGTCATGCACTACCACACCCAGCTTTTATTTTGCTTTTTTGAGACAGGGTCTCACTAGCCTTAGATCTCGCCAGTTTAAGGTGGTATTTCTAAAGAATATAGAATTTAAAGAGACCCTAAAGAGCTCTAATCTAGTGCCCCTATTCTGAAGTTGGAAAAATTAAGACTTGAAATAAAATCATCACCCTAATGTCATACTGACCAGGACTAAAAATTTTAGCTTGTCAGTGTCAGAACCAGTACTACAATTTTTTAACTACTTGTTACCACTGTAATATTCCTTCCATTATGTCACAGGATGAAGGATATTTTTCATTACCATAAAGAATTAGCTTATAATTTTCACATTCTGAATACAGCAGAGTAGTCCTGGTTTTATAATTGGAGGAAGACTTAAAGGTGATCCAGTTTAGCCCCTTCTTTTACAGAGGAGAAAGTGGTGCAAAATGTTAAATGATCTGTTAGCCAGTTAGAGAATCAACATTCAAATTCTGGATCCATATCTCCAGATTCAAGGCACATCTCATGTGATGCAAAAGGACCTTAGTATGCTTAAAACTGTTTGCTTTTTATATATTGACATGGTATATGATCCTCCAAACATGGGCAACAGGAAATGTTTATTTATATACAAGTACATGTGAAAGCAATTTCCATTCAGCTTTTTAAAAAAATTGTCACAAATAAAATTTTTGTTAAATACATTCATTCTCTGCAGACAAAATACATTCTTTGTACTTTTACTCTCATTATGAATTATTCTTAATAATAAAAGCTTAAGCTACAGTGAACAGTCAGGTGGTTTGGCAATTTAACAATCTTTTTTTCCGAGAAGGTAGATCCAAACTTTAAAAGATAACCCATATATAATAGAAATAATGCCTTAAAAATGCTCCTTCATTGAATCCTAAAAGATTGAATGAGTACTCGTCTCCAGCATTGTTTGTGGCTATCCTTAAAAAAGCAATACAGAAGACTTTAGAAATTCCATGATGCCAACAGTGTCTGTACAGTCTTCATGAACTTACTCATATCTATGACAAATTCATAAAAAATTCATATTGATATATTGGAGGGGGTCTCTGAATTGATTAATTGAATTAAGGGTGACTTCTATTTTCCAAATAGAACATTAAGAGTTTCTATTTACGTAAATACAAATAATTTGTTAATTGCTTTTAAGAGAGATGTGAAAACATATGCCCACATTAAAAACATTTACGCACATCTTTATAGCAGCATTACTTATAATAGCCAAAGAGGGGAAACAACCGAAATATCTATCAGTTGATGGAAAAATAAAATGTGCTATATACATACACTGGAATATGACTTAGTCATGAAAATAATGTATTGATTCATACAACAAAGATGAGCCTTGAAAACATTAAGAGAAGCCAGATGCAAAAAGCCACAGATTGAAGGGCTGTATTTATATGAGATGTACAGGATAGGCAAATCCATAAAAACAGAAAGCAGATTAGTTATTGCCTGAAGGATTTAATAGACACAGAGTTTTTAGAGGGATGATGAAACATTCTGAAGTTAGATATTGCACAACACAGTGAAATACTAAAAACACTGAATTTTATACTTTAAAAGGGTGAGCATATGTGTGAATTGTATTGTAATTTTTTTTGGGGGGGTGCTGGGGATTGAATTTGGGTCCTTGTGCTTGCAAGGCAAGTGCTTTAACCACTGAGCTAAATCCCCAGCCCCGTATCGTAATTTTTAAAAAGATAACAGCTTTATTTTAAAATTTTTATTCAAGGTTCCTGTTCCCTTTCTGTTCCCCTTTTAAAATATTGGTGGAAATTTTCATAAATCACCTTTCTACAGAATGTTTTCAGCTAACTGTATTCAGGTATTCAGTGGCTTATATTTCTAACAAGCTTTTTGTTAAGTAAAAAGAAAGTAATACATGGATACATAGAATATATATTGTACTGTTAATATTTGCATATTAACATTTAAAATCAAGTACTATGCTTGTATTGAAGCTGGTACTTAGATTTTATATACTGATATCAGATTTTACTGAGATCCTATGCATAAAACCAATAGCCAAAGATTAAGAATTGAGTTTATAAAACTCAATTAACCTGTATGTTAAAACCATATGTTAAAGATCCATGTTTAAATAGAGACTGGAAAAGAGAGGAAATCAAGGATTCTCTAAATCCTCATAAAGCAGCTTCTCTAAATATTTTAACTAGCTGCTGAGATCTCCAGAATTATATTTTTTGCACTTTATTTTATCCCTATACTAAAGGTCATGCATTAAAGTGTGTACAACAATATATACGGGGCACACTTTTTTTCCCCTTTAGATTATCAAAACTCTCTCTTAACGCTTTATTAGCTGAGATTTTGAGCTTTTTTTCTTTTTTTTTTTAATTTTTGCTGAAAACAGCAATTTTACTCATGCACTAGATCAAATACATTTATGTAGCTCCTTTGCATACCAACTATCAAAGGAGCTCCAACCAGCTGGTAAGTCTAGAGGACCCTTCAGGGCATAGAAATTGAAAGCCAGCATTCCAGTCATTTGAAGTTTTCCACAATAGAGACATGAGAGCCCCCAACAAGTCTTAAAGGAATACGAGGATTTATAACTTAAAAAAATCTTTATAGTAAACCAGTTGACATTCATTGTCAAATAGTCTATTAGAAAGTTCCACTACCATTCTGTAATTATGTAGAACAAGAGAATATTTATTCCTAATGATTACATTCCAGAAAGCAATATGTTTAGCAGCTGTGTTTCAGAGGACATGTCAAGTTTATTGTAACTTAATCCAGGCATAACCGTGTAAACTTAAAAGCTGTCCACTGTTCAGCCAACCAGTAAGCCACTCTGACCATATTCTTCCCTTTTGTTATTGGGTACATGAATTTTTGATTTATTAGGCATTTGGTACTCCAATTTTTATTTCAGAATTAATGCACAGGTAGAATGCGGGGAGAAAACCTTTTGGGTGTTGGTAATTACCTTCATCAAATAACGTCATACAATAATTCTAGAAGCATATCGCATAAGTGGGATTCATGATTCCATTTTTACCAAGGGATGGAAACAACAGCCACACAATCAGAATTATTCTTCAGAAGCATACTTCATTATCAATTATATGCTATAACTAAGCAAGAACAATACATGTATATTTGAAGAGTTGTTCAATAGTAAGATTATGATGTAAATCAGATACTAATAAGAAGGTAGGAGTTATTAAGTACTACCTGTCCTGACATTTACCAAAGGAATGATGACTATCAATTTAATGAGCTCTTCCTATTACTTTTTTTTTAATTAGGCAAAATGGCAATTAAGAAATGGCAAATGTGGCTCCTGAAAAAAATAAGAAATCAACTCATTTTTCTTCCCATGGAGAATGAGATCAAGAAGAAAGAGGTTTAAATTGCACTGTGAGGTATTTCAGTTCTAAGATTAAGTTTCCCAATAATAAGGAAACCCTGGAATTGCCTATTGAGAAAGACAGAATATCTTTCTAGAAGTATGTAAAGACACTGGGGGGCGATAGTAATGCCCCAAAGCAGGTTAAATGACTTCCTTTTAAGGAAACCTTCCCAAAACGGAGTTCTTTGAAGCCAGGGAGGTTTTTCTTTTGGCCCTCCAGTATCTATATTTGTACCAGATCATGCAAAATCTTTTTTTGTTTGTTTGAAATGGCATCTTGCTGTGTTGCCCAAAGTGGCCTCAAAGTGATCCTTCTACTTTAGCCTCCCAAATAGCAGGAACTGCAGGTGCATGCCACCACCTCCAGCTCCAAAATATTCCCTTAATTGAGGAAGAAAGAACTGATATTTAAGTCCTTACTGTTAACTGAGCACTGTACTTTCAATTTATTTAATCGAATTTTCACAATAATCCTGACAGGTCTAACTCGCAGATAAGAAACTGATGCTCAAGATATTGTGCTCTGCCTAAAGTCACAGCTAGTCTGTGCAACCTAAATTAATGTCCGCCCTGCTATATATCTCCCTGCATCACTCTGAAATGTCACAGTCACCACCTACCAAAGATTACACCAAGCACTAGAAAACAGAACCTCCAAAAATTCTTTAAATTAGTGGGAAAGTAAAATTTTGACTCATTCAACTTCAGGAAGTGAAAGAAATGGTGGCTAGCCTTTCTAACATGACTCTTACCCAGAAGAGTCAGAGCAAGTCTCACCCAAACTCGAGTGTGTTTCTCCCCAACATAGACTCAAGACCAATGACATTATTAAAAAAAAAAAAAAAAAGACTAATGAAGAACCATTTATCGGTCAAGCAAGAATGCAAATCATTTTGCAGGTGGAATCATTTGGATCATGGGTTTTATTAGCAAAAATAGCTTATAGATATCTCATTTTTTAATTCAAAGACCTAGGGGCTAGGAGTGTAGCTCAGTTGTAGTGCCTGCCTAGCATGTACAAGGCCCTGGGTTTGATCTCCAGCTCTGTGGCGGGGGGGGGGAATCAAGTACTACACCTATGTTTTATTACTTTCTACATGAAACAATTTAGACTCAGCTCTTTTAAACTTACTTTCTCAACAGAATGAAGGAAACCCTCTAAGTGTCATTTGAGTTTTCTAAAATAGATCTTGAGGAATGCTTTATGTCAATGGTCCCCCAGCCTGTGTCATAGGAGCTGTAAAAACTTCATGTTGGTTTATTTGTGGGATCTTTAATGGAAGATTCTGCTCTGCCAAAAAGGCTTATCCTGAAGAGACATCATTATTCATTAAACTGAGGTGAATAATTTTTGTTATTTCATTTAACTTATACTAAAATGGTGCTTTTTTTAAAAATTTAAACAGTTTGTGGGTGGGGGCATCTATGGCAGGAGAGAAAAAATCCCTTTCTAAAAAATTAGTAGCTGTGGGTCAGCAGATACTTAATTGAACATGTTATGAGGGACAAAGTACTGCAGTATGTAATTTTAAGTTAATAAGACATGCAGTCCAATCCCCAGCCAATGCTTGCATCCTCTCCACACCCTCTTTGCCAAATTCTTTTCTATCCGCTGCTTGACAGAGGGTATTACTCGAGGTGATCCCTTCCATGAGCAACCAATTTTTTGAGAAGGTTCTCTGATACGGAGCCTAAGCCTGTGGCTCTATGTCCTCTATTCAGTGAGCTTCACTCTACTTCTTTGAACTCCAGAGCATCTTGCTGCAATGTACTTGTATTCCCCTCTCCCAGATTAAGTCTCACAAAATCTTCCTGTATTTTTCAAACATCTTAAATTCCTTCATCAGGCTATTTATGCCTCAGTTTGTTTTTAATTTCAAAGTATGGCACTAGGAATGAGTGTAACATTCCAGCATCATGGGATTTATGAAAGGTGAAGTGCCATCCCCCTTAACATTATGATAGTAGTGGTTTGAAGGAATAATCAAGTATAAAGAAATTACCGGTGTGTATAATACAGGGAAGACAGCTTTCCTTTCAAACGCAAATAGGCTCATGTAACAGAAAAGAAATCCAAAAAGAAGAAAAAACATCTTCCTTTATTCCCAAATTAGTGTTCAACTATCCTGCTTGAGTAGAATATATCTTGTCAAAAGGGTAAGTTGTAAATGTTCATTGCTTTTGATTACCTAGCTAAATCTCATAAGTATTATTACAATTACATCAAAACACATTTGTCAGGACCATGGTTGAAGAAAATCAAGTAACCAACTGCAGCCACACACTCAAAAAAATTTTTGGAAAAAAGAAATGGCAAACCCTAAAAGCTCTTCTAGATGCTAATGAGGAAGTGATCCATAAATATTTATGTTCATAAAATACAGAGCTCTGTAAGATTAAGAAATATCTATCTTTAGTTAAGATCATTGGTCTAGGGGCCGGGGATTTAGCTCAGTGATTAGAGTGTTTGCCTCGCAAGCACAAGGCCCTGAGTTCGATCCCCGGCACCACAAAAAAAAAAAAAAAAAAAAGATCATTGGTCTAATGATTATGACATCTCATTCTAGCTTAGTTTATAAAAAATGTTTCATTTAATCAGAACAACAGTTCAAAATTAATCTGCCATTTATTCAGAATGAGTTATTAACTGAAGATTGATGCTGGGCCTGGAGGCACTATGGAACAGTTTAAAGGTGGGGTGAGGTAAATCATTGACTTGACATTATGCAGTCACAGGGTCCTCCCAAAGCATATATTCACCAACAGAAGAAAGATAAAGAGTTCAGTACTAAAAAAAAAAAAAAAAGAATCCAGTCCTCTGTTTGATCTGCTCCCTTCCTCCAGTAAGTTTAAATTGCTTAAAATAATCTAGTCCAAATACCTTATTTTGCTTAGTGGTTTCTACCTTACCAAACTCTAAACCCAAATTTCACACATTGTCAAGTCAATCCACTTGAGTCTCATTTTTAGTTATTTTCGTACCACTTTACTCCGTGAGAGATGTTAACATAAAATGACTAGTAGACAAAGGAGGAAGAAAGGCCAGGAAAAGCCAATGGCTTCACCTAAATCATCTACAGAAAAGATAATTGGCTCTATATAACAAAAATTAAATGTTAATATAATTCAACAGATTTAATAAAAGCATACAAGAACATACAGCCTTGCATAGGCAAAGGAGAAAACATAAAATCCTTTGAAGATAAATCTAAAAAGCCATATAGCATTAATATCAGCAAATTATATGATTTCATAGACTTTTCTCAAGCCTGACTCTATGACAGGAATGTGTTTTCATTGAAAACTGAACAAAGTTTTGCCACATATTTAATAACTTTTTTAAAAGAAGAAAAGATCACACCCCCAAATAGAAGAAGGCATGGACTATAATGGTATTTTGTCAGATCAAGCCCAACTAAATTATGATAAACAACTCATTTTGCATCCACCATTAAATAAGAATTTGTTTTTATCAGGCTCATCTCAGCAAATATTGCCCTAACAATAAGAAACAACAGGTTTAGGTCCTGGCCTCGGTTAAGATGACTTCATTTAGTGTCCTTTTGTAAGTACTACTTGAAGGAATTTCTATTTACAAAAAAAAGCCCCTCTTGGCACAAGATCATTATTTAGCCAACATATATTGCACCTACAATATTGTCAGGGTTTGTTCTCAAGCTTGAGATACATCAGTGGACAAATGTCCATAAGGCCAAACCTGAAATTCATATAACTAAGGAAAAAAAGGAACAAAGCCTCACATCGTCATGTGTCCCTGCAGATCGGCCATGGTTGAGTGACTGTAAACTACAATATGACTAGGAGGAGTAATCGAGAAAATAAAGGAGCCAAGAGCAGAGCTCTCTAACCCCTTTGTGAGTCTGCCCAAAGATAGACAGCGCGGGGTAAGCCTTACGGAGTAAGAATTCCACATCACAAGTGTAGCCTTGAAGCTATTACTTTTGAACTAATTAATTCAATCTAACAAAGCCCTCTTAAGTTCACAAAGCAACTTTATTTTTAACACACTTGCTGCTGTGGGACAAACTTGGGTCATCATATAGTGGGCACAATGGAATTTTTTTTCCTAAAGAAAAGTAATACATCTAAACTTCAGGACATTTCCTCACAGTTGAAAAAAATAAGTTCTTCTCCTCATTTGATTAACTTATTTTCTGATACCTTTAGCTGTTGGCTTAGTGGAGAAGATGGGGAAGGAAAAGTAATTATAAATTATTCTGGCCTTTATTAAGATGATTTTTCTTTCCTATAGAGACAGATTCTAAGAGAAAGACAATTCACACTTCTGGGGTCTCTTTCTTCTTTCCCATACAACCAGGAAAAACACATTGAGGCCAATTAGAAGTATCATTCCCTAAACAATATGTATAATCCCCTGTGCAAGAGATTAGTCATTCTGGAATCTGCTACAGAAGGGTTGGAAATAATTTGTCAGTACTAAGAACTATGACTCATCGCTTTACAATTAAATAGCTTTCAAACATCAACGTATCAAGTCCGAGATTGTCACCATCTACAGCAACAGCAGAATTACATATCATCCGTATTCTATTACTCACCCCCCACTTATGCTAAGCAGCAAGCTACAGAAACATCTGACTGCATCAACAGCATACAGGTTTAATTATTTTCCCAATTTGCATTTATATCAGTGAACAAATTGGAAGGATTCAAAGTATGGCACTGAGGAAAGAGGAACACATATTCAGCAGCGCATCTTCCATTTTGATCCTGTTTTAAAATTGGCTAAGAAAAGGCATACGTACCTCCATTTGAATTGGAGATTTGCAATAATGCATGCGAATCAGGATGGGAAGGAAGTAGGAGGGTAGGGAAAAAGGAAAGAAGGACCAAAAGGGGAGATGGAGGAGAGGAAAAGAGAAAGAAACAGGAAAGCGTGTATGGTCATGAGTCTAAGAGTTACATTATAAAGAGATGATAAATGACAGCTCAACCTGCTTCCACAAGCAGAATTTTTCTAAGGTTACTGAAGATATAAAAATGGTTTGTGAGACTTTTCATCTGCTGCTATTCTCACTTATCATACTAAAAATATCTATAAAATCCTAAGCCTTGGTTTGTCCAAGAAGGCTGGTACCAGGAAGTAAAAGATGGATGTGACCTGTTAGCAAGGACTGTGCTCTGCTTGAAACCCTGCTTTGCAGTACATTAATCCACAGTATTTGGTCATATCTGGTCTGTTTCCTCATACTACTCATAATGTCTTAGAACTAATCTTTATAGTAGAATATCAACCATTTATATTTTTTTCATTTTTCAAACTTTTGTTTACTTAAAGGTCAGGAAAGATGAGAGAAGAGAAGAAAATTTAAAGAAGAGATTTAAAGGGGAACATGAAAGAAAAAGTATTGTCTTTTCCAACAAATCTGTCCTAGAAAAGGTAGTAATGAGACTTTGAAAAAGAGTTCTGATTCATGGACTTCCCCATTTTTTATTTCTAGGTAATACATTTAAGGACATTTATTATACTAAATGTGTTTGGTCTGTGAATAGTGGAATCATTAGCACCAAAAAGAGTCATGGAGCTTGTATATATTATTAAAACAACGATTGTTACTATTGGTCATGGGTAAAGGTTTCATTTCATTTTTACATCCCAAAGTTTTTGAAAGTGCCTGTGGATAAAAGAAATAACACTTTTCAAAATCTCCATGGAGTCATCCATATGCACCACAGAGATAGTACTTGCCTTCCCAGTTTTAGTTTATCTGGTAGACAAGAACACCAGGGCCACTAGAAGATTACCACTGAAGCCCTTGAAGAACAGCCCCACATGCACCCACTTAACGTGCAGGAGGGTTCCCTACAGTACATTTCCCCCTGGGCTGTGTCAGGAATGCGCTTTTACTTGCTTTTTAAAAAAACAAAAGCAACATGCTCTGCAGATCGTGGAGTACCTAGTGCAATTTTCTCCTTGCTCCAACTCCAGACTGCAAAAGGGTGAAACCATTATATGTTCTGCTAATGCTGGCCTGTGGACAAGGCCCTTGGCCTGCCACGCTTAGTAAGCTCAGGAGCCCACAGGAGTCAGAAGGTCCGAGAGCCAGAGCTACAGTCATCGCCAGATCTCTCCAGCAACTTGTGGCCCATCAGGGCAGGTGCTGATTCCTTTCGCTTTTCCTTGGTTCAGCCTTTAGTTAAAATTACAACAAGTCAAATAGCTGATGCTTTTCCCCTCTCCAGGTAAAGGTGAGGATACATTGTTCACCAGTGTGTTCTGTCTGGCCTCACTGATGAGTCGGCATGCTAAGTCAAGGAAGAGTTTCTCCACATTATCAGATTCCTTGGCTGAGGTCTCCAAGTAATACATGTCCTGAGCCTCTGAGAATTCTTCAGCTCTCTGCTGGGAGACCTCTCTCCTTTCGGCCAGGTCAATCTTGTTGCCTATAATAGTGGTAAAATCAAGAAACGGTCATTACTTGACTTTTTACAGGATCAAAAGCATCAAAATTCAATTCCAGATCTGAAATCAAACCAGACAGATGGGTGAGTAAGGCAAAGCAAATGAACTATATTACTGAAATGATTATTTTAAAATACCAGTGTGCCATTTGTAATGACAAAGAACTGGAAACAACTCAAGTGCCTGCCAGTAGGGTACTAGCTGAATCAACTATAAAACATCTGCACAGTGGAGTATCTGCCCCTGGAAAAAGAAATAAGGAATATTTCTACATACAGACATGAAATGAGAACACTACGATATATTGTTAAGCTAAAAAAAAAAAAAAAAGCAGGAAAAAAATACATGTAACTTACTATATATATATATAAACATATATACACACATTTATTTGCTGCTTCTTAGGGAAAAATAAATCAAAATCTGATTGTAAAAGACAGTGATTACCTACAAAAGGATCAGGTTTGAGGGGATAAAAATAGAAACCGGAACTTCTCAATATATTTTGCCCTACAGATTTTACTTCAGACACCTACAGAATTTTACATAACTTACAATATCAATTGTACAACTAATACAAAATTAAACTTTAAAAGGAATCCTTGAAAATTGAAAGCAAAACTAAATATGTTTATCATGTAGTGGTATAAACACACAAATATTACATGTAAACTTATATGTGGTAATCTGCCATGTATCCTTAAGTATAATCTCTAAGGATACGAAAGAATTGAAGGAAAATGTCCTGAACTGTTTCGTACTTTTGATACTGGTGGTGGTGTTGGTATATAAGGCTATTATATGTGTACAAATATCACGGGATAAAGCTGATGAATAATTATGGTGGTATGCTGGGAACTAGGATTTTTGGCATAAGAAAGAAGAAATACAGATATATGATTAATGAAGTAAAATTTCCACAGTCTTGAATTATAAATGGAAGTATCAGTATGAATAATTCATGGTATATTTTATCTTTAAAAAGTTTTCTATCTCTACTCTCCAGGATACCTGACAAAGGTGATATGTCAACTGTGTTACCTGGCAACACTGCTTAAATGACCCGACTGATAAATTACTCTGGCCTGGGAGTTCTATGTATGAATTATAAATGCCTAATGGAATGCCACAACTTTGGGCTTCCCTAAGTGTACAGATTCTTCACTTAAAAAGATCCTGAAAGTTTCACCTATGGAGCTGTTATAAGAGATGGTGGCTCCTGGGGAAGATTGAGGCTTCTAGTCCAGGGCAGATAATAAAACAACCTTCTTGTAGACGCTATGATTTCACCATACACTCATACACATACCAGCTATTTCCTCTTAAAAGCCTAAAAACAATGACCACTCGACCAGTCAGAAGGACTATGGCTTCCAACTATAAACTTCCCATCAAAAAGAAATGGCACATCTTGAACAAATGGCTAATTCCAGATCTGGGGCAGGAAATACACAAGATATATATGGAATACTTGTCATTCCAGAGAGCAAGAAAATTATCAACTATTCAAGGGGTCATGTCAAAAGGAGTCAGGAGCCCATGTGAAGAAGCTTCTACTATCAAAGTTGGAACTGGAGCATTAATAATAATTGCTAGGGATTAGAATACATTGAATATATTTAGGTCCATGAGTTCATATTACATTAAAATATAAACAAATCTCTGTAGTTACTTTTGGAAGATCCTAATGAATCAACTCATCACCTTGAAAAGTGATAAAAAAATAATCAAGCATTCTTACTTGTCCTATGAGAATTGTACCTGAAATACCATATGTGGAGTATTTTTGCTAAACACAAAAAGCCTGAATTTCATCAGCCCTCTAGATTTATCTAGCAATCTACAAGAAATAACAGGGGATAAACAGACATATCAAATGACACCACAAGGGTAAAACAACAGAATCTAGACTTGTAAATTCTATGGGACAAACAAATGCTTTAACAAATTCTAAGAAAGAAAAAATGTAGAGGGAATATATAGAGAGATAAAAGGATATAGGTATCACTATGAAGTACCACATATGAACTTTGTTTGGATCTTGTTTTGAAATTTTAAAAGATTATCACTCAATCAGGAAATCTGATCATTGTTTTCATTTTGAGGCTGCTAAGGAATTATTAATACTTTTACAGGTGTGAAAATGGCGTTGTGGTTAGGTTTTCTTTTTTTAAAAAAAGTTTATATTTTAGAGATACATGAGACTTACTTCAATATAATCTGGGTGGGGAGACTGAACAGAATAGATGGAGAACAGAAAAAATAAGAGTGGCCATGAGTTATTTGATAATTATTGAAGTTCAGAGATTGGTACATGGAGGCTAAAGAGGTAGCTCAGTGGTAGGGCTCTTGCATAGCATGCAAGAGGTTCAGTCCCCATTACTGCAAAAGAGAGACAGAGAGAGATGTGTATGAAATTTTCTATACTAAAGATTTTTCATAAAGTCAATACTGAACTAATTATCGTCCCTCAAATCTTCATTTAACTTTTTTAGATAAAACTCCAAGTAATCATGCTTTGGCCCAAGTTCTCAAGGGCTTTCTGTGAAACATAAAGAAAGCTAAGTCCGGCACTGGGGGCTTTCAAATGTTTCATATCAAAGGTTCACGACTATGCACAACGGTTTTCTAGACTGGGAATGCAGCTGCAGCTCTTGAGGAGGCAGATACTTAACCGAGCCTGAAGGAAAAGCCTAGTAATTTGTTATAAAGTAGCATGTTACAACTGGACACATAGAGGACATGAGGAGTTGATCTCACACACTGTGTGACCTGGGACAAAAAATTTCACATCTCTAAACCGAGGGTTTCTCATCTGTAAATCATGTATCATGACATGTGAAGCTCTTAGTATGACTGCTGACACATAAATACAAGTTACAATGCTTATTATAAAATGTTCACTTCCCTTAGTGTTAGCCATAATTTGGAACTGAACAATGTTACTGCTGTACTCATACTTCCAAAATTCAAGTCTTGCTAGACTATACAGCAAAATTCCTTCCTAGGAGGAACAACTAAAAAAACTTCTAATGATCTTGTCTGTTTTACTGCAGTTCCACTTTTCATGGGTATATTTGTCACCATAGAAAATCCAGGATTATTTTCTATCTTCCCCCCAGAGTAAACATAGGTTATATCCTACCCTACAAGATGAAATACACTGCAGCACTTCACTGAGTAGATTCTTTCTGAAACAGAATTTCTAAAATCAGTATAAATATAGGAAAGAAGAAAAAATAAAGTTTGTTTTCTAGATAATAAACTACTGCTTCAATAATGAATTCCATATCAACTTAAAATATATATTTCACTTTTGGACTAGCAGTTTTCATCATCTTGTAACTAGATATTTTTTAAATGTATAGAACCCATAAAACTTTCATGACCATGCAACTTCTCCCTTAGTGCCTATGTTTATAGAAAAATCAATCAGCAATGTTTTCTACTTCACTTATCTAAACCATCACCAGGAAGCAGAACCCATTTCATTTTCTCTTCAATTACAAAAGAACTGAATGTTGACTATATGACTTTTATAGTTTAGAACCGTACTGATGGAAAGTACCAAGACACAGGCATTATGGAGTTATAAATTACAAATTTTCTGATGTCCACAAATCAAGTACTTCCTCATTAGTCCTTACATACCTACTAACACAGTGATGACCTTGTTGCTAGCATACTGTTCTATCTCCCGCAGCCACTCAGGAAGGCAGCGGAAGGATTCCTCACAGGTAATGTCATAGGTAAGGATCAAGGCATTGGCGCTTCGGTAATAACTCTGGGTAATGGATCGAAATCTCTCTTGACCTGCAGTGTCCCAGATCTGGAGCTGCAAAGGCATCAGAGAAGGATCAGGTTGGAAAAGCAGAAAATAAAAGAGCATTGCCGTGCTTTAGCTTTTACATGGAACCACTTTCACCAAAATAATTTTATGGTTATTTTGTGTCTGAAATAAAGCACTTACTATGTGCTGTTATTGTTTCTGGTTAGGAATAGATAGATATTGTTTCAGGGTTTTTTTCCTTTGCTACTGAAGAGTTCCCTCATTCTTAAATAAAATTTAAGGAGCATTTATTATGTCCCAAGCTCTACTCTAAGCACTTTATGTGCTGTAACTCAATCCTCATGATAATCCTATGAGGTAGGTACTATTACAATACCCATTTCTCACATGAGGCAAATAAAACATAGATTAATTAACTTGCTCACTGCCTCACAGACAATTGAGATATTGTGGTCTCCAGTACTGTGCTCTTAACTCAGACTGTATTACAAAAGTTGTCAAACAGCAAGATGTCAGTCTGTGGCGATTGGTATTTTAGTCAACAATCAAAGAGGAAAAAAAATCCAACCTCACCACCCTTTCCAGTTCAAAATTCTAACACACATAACAAGGTATTATCTTTGTTAATTAAAATAGGAACATTGCCACAGCAGATAAAAAATAACTTCCCTCCAACATTCTTAAGCTCCATGACTTTGGGCATATAACTTGATCTCTTTGAACTTCAGTTGTTTCTTTAAAAAGGAAGGGTTAATAATATACAGCCTGCTGAAAGTTCACTTTCCTACAGTCACCTGCTAGTTCTAAAACATAGTAACTGATAGTTTTAATAACAAAGAAGGCAAAATACTTTCCACATCTCCTTCCTTCAATTTCTTTGCACACACTGGAAGAGAACTGTTCTCCAGACTTTTGAGATAAAGAAAATCACACAGAGCCTTGAGAAATAAGATGAGCAACAGAACTTCCCTTTTAACTATACAGATTTCACATGTCACACATTTACCAGTTTAGAAACACCACCATTTCCCCAGGGGAGGCCTTTTAGAACCTTCAGAATCAGCCAGGTTTCCAATTCCCCACCCCCCACACTCCTCTGCAAAACATGTCATCCTCCCTCATGGCACCTAACACACTTGAATTACCTATTCGTAATAGTTTGTTAATATAGCTGTCTTCCCCACCTGATTCAAAGCTTTACAATGGGTGGGAGGGGGAAGCTACCTATAGTTCCTGGCAAAGAATAGATGTTCAAACACTTACTGCTAATATTTTAATCTTGGCAACTACCAATTGAGTCAGCAAACTTCAATGGAAACTGTCTCCTAACCGGTTACCCATAAAGCTGGGAATCAAACAGGTCTTCCATTCCCAGGTGAGGGTTCACCTTGTTGTCTCTTTGTACTGCACTAATTTAAGTATACATATGTATCCAAAGAGAATGAATCAATTAATGTTATCCTCTGCTTAGGCCAGTTTAGCTGAAGAGACTGATGAATGAACATTAGCCTCTGCCAGGAATCAGCAGCACACAAATTCTCCTTTAGTTTGAAGTTGCAGCCACTCTTTGATGATAAGCATGAAAATCAGTGTATGCTAAAGGCCAGTGGTTTTTGCTCAGAAAAATGCTATTTGCCTCCACTGTCTCAAACCAAGGGCTATGATTCCCTTCTGCCTGAATATATCTTAGAAAAGTAGACAATTGTTTTAAAGCCCACTGACCCTCTAAAACACTTGTGATTGGATTTAGATACTGTCAATCATCAGAAATTTGTATGCTTTCATTAATGGCACATCTTGGGAATAGCTTTGAGCATTAAAATGTTTTCTAGAGGAGTGGTTTTGTGGCCTTGCCAAGATATAAGCTACTTTCTCATAGAGGGCCATTTCTAGCCTGACAGCTGATTACTAAGGGTATTCATATTCTACTGTCTTTATCACTCAACTTGGTCTCACGGTTCTCTATAATCTGTCTGCCTCTTTTCAGCAGTCACAGGACATTAACATATGCAGGGAACTGTGCTAGGTGCAGGGAGGGTACAAGAAAAACAAAACACAATCCCTGATCTCAAAGAGCTCACAGTTTACAAAGAGGCCAAATGCACAATTAATTAAATACAGTACAATATGAGATCCTATGATCCTATGAGGTCCTACTAAAGAGGCACCAGAAGGACAGTGTCTCCTAATGTTAGTCTCATGCCTGTCGATGTATTTTCAGTATTTTCAAACTGCAGCCATAGATTTCCTAACCACTCCCACCTCCAGCACAGGGCTACTTCACTGACCATCTAACCTCTTCTGGGTTATTTTGGTTTTTTGAGACAGGGTCTCACCGTGTAGTTCAGGCTGGCCTCGAGCTCACTATGTAGCCCAGGCTGGCCTCAAACTTGGGGTGATCCTCATACCTCTGCCTCCCCAGTGCTGGGACTACAGGGATTACAGGTGTGCGCTACCACGCCCAGCCTAACCTCTTTGCACCACTACTTAACCTTTACTGACTCATTATGATGATAATGTATTGTAACTAATTTACTAGTCTGTCCCCTTACTAGACTGTTTTGAGGGCCAAGGCTGTCTTTTGTTTGACCTCATACCCCAATGCCTTTTTATCCTAGTACTAAGTGAACAAAGGATTGTAGAGTCACAAAGAAGGGAGGGATTAATTATCCCTAAAAAATTAGTGTGTATAAAAGGTTTCACAGTTAAAATGTTGTTAGAGCTAACTAACAGTAAGTTCCTAGGGAGCAAAGATGTTTGGTATAAAGTATGCACTGTAACAGGATAGATGGACACATGGTCGAAGAAACTATCATTTGTACCCACTTTTATGAATATCCTATCTTTGACAACACAGGTCTGATTAATGAGAAATACAACAAATCTTCTATTATAACCTAAGTTTAAAATATTTTAGACTGAGTTCAGAGTTTGCTTATTACTCCTTAATCTACAAACAACTAAAAATCATTACATAAAATAAAGTTATATTTTTTTTTCAATTTTAAAATTATATAAATTTTTCAATTTTTAAATACACATAACAAAATTTATCATTTTAAAGGATGGACTACAGTGTTTTAATTATATTTTTTGTCCAAGGTCACCTTCTTGATTCAGTAAAAGAGGGGTCTCTTCCCTAACTGTGTCTCTACTGATTTGGCTCACAGCTTTAGAAGCCATAAGAACTTTCCTAATACCTGCCTTCAATCTATTACTCTAGAAATAATGACACCAGTGCTCTTCAATAAGCAATGGATGGATAACCAATCCCTTTCCTTCCTTCTGGATACCCTTAGTCATCCTTCTTATAGGATGACCCCTTCTTACAGGCTGACCACTGCTTAGGAGGGAGCTGATGAGAAGTCAGGAGACTGGTCCTGGTCCTGGTCCCGGTCCTGCCACTCACCAGGGAATGATGCTATTCAAACTGCTAGTGAATTTTCTTTTCCACTAATTTTACGGGGCTTGAAAAGGCCTGCAAAGTACTAGCAAAAAGACCCTTACACATCACCAAGAAGAACTATTAGTAAATAGTAACAAAGATGAAAACAAGACAGCAACTATTTCCTCTGGGCAGCTCTGCCCTCTTCTAACAATGGACTAGAGAAGTTTCTCCTCCTATGTCCATATATTAAAGAGGACCTTGGACTAATTTAGTTGAAGACGACCATTCAAGTACGTAGTATCTTAGGTCTACGTACTGGGTCACTTAAAAAAATGCAAGCAGGTTGATTTGACCTGGATTTGAGATATTAGTTGACTTTGCCTCAAGAGGTACTGGGGACAGGAACTGTGCCATGAATGCAAAGACATCTCCAAGATGTCCTTGGAGAGCTGTGGCCTTGAAGTAGAGTCAACCACCATAAAAAAGGTGAATTTTAGGAGTACGAGCATTTAAAAGTAAAGTTACAGTTTTCAGAAACTAGGATAGAAAACCCACACCTGGGGATTCAGGAAAGAAAAGCCTGTTCTTTAACCGCAGAGACCATTTCTTACCTTTATTCTTGGCCAGTGTCTGGCATGTGGTAGGCACTAACATTTCTGGCCAAACTAATGAATTCACGTATATATATATAAATGGGAAACACAGACATTTGGAAGTAAAATGCATGAAACCAGTTATCTTTACCCAACTTCCTGGTCTGGCAATCAACTCCCCTCTGCTAGAACAATACACAGCCACAAAAGGCCCTTCATACCATCACCTCTTGAGGATACTCATCCCATGTGAGCACACTTCCTGTCCCTACACACTGCTCCTTCTCCTCACCCCAAATACCGTTTTTCTGACTTTCTGATTGGCATTAACCTGAATTTCACACCCTGCCTTTATCTTCCAGTGCCCCACTGTTGTATTTAGTGCACATGTCTGCAGTAAGGACACCAGGAAAGTTTCGACCCCGCACTCAGGAGCTTTGTCCTAACATATTTTTGTGATGGTGAGAATCTATGAAATGATGCAAGAATATCATGGAGCTTCTGTGCCCTCCCTGAAGCACTGGGAAGGAGGAGTGCAAGTCTATATGACAGAAGGATGCAAATAACATGATTTGGGATACCTAAGTTGGGGTCTAGCTAGGATTCTGATGCCAGTTCACTTTGTATTGCTGATGGCTGGGTTATTACAGTGCTGGCTCGGTTCACGAACTTAACTCATTCTTCAGTTCTGGAAAAGATGGCCACATTCATGTGGGAAAGATGGCCACAGTCATGTTTGTCACCCAGTGCAAGGCTCGAAAACGTGAACAAAATTTTGTCAAATGCTTCTGTTTGTGAACCAAACTGTTCACAAACAAAAGCGTTCATGAACTGAGGTACCACTGTACTTCTTTCCACGGGACTTGGCTCTGAAAGATCTGATAATAAAATTTCGATAACTGAATGGCAGATAGAACACAGTGCCCAAAATCAGTATCTTTACCATCTTTCTGTGTAACTTAATCAACTTCATCCTTTCCTTGCTCCAAGGTAATGGGCCTATTATGCCTTTATTCCCTTCCTCTCATAGCAGGGGGAGACCCCAGAGTGAGGGTGGCAGGAGGCGGCAACAAATCCAAATCCTGCCTGTCTCCCTGACACTATGCTATAGATAAGTTAGTTACCTAACAACTCTGGGGAAAAAAAAGGGTAACACCACTTACTTCTCAAGGTTTATAGTAAGGATTAAAGTAACTATCATAACACATGTAAAAGCACCTAGCAGAGGCAATGACACGTAGTAGGTACTCACTAAGCACTGTCTCCCTCCTGTTAGTGGATGTACCGTACTTTCTCCAGGTACTAAGCCATTTAGAAGCCCAAAGTGGGGACAGGCTAGGTAGAGATCACTGATCCTTTCTTGGACTCCTCATTTAGGATCTCTCATTAGGGAAAATGGTATGGTGGGAGATAGAGTAACTTTAACAGCTGGTTCCTATGTGTGAATTACTCAAAGGAAATGTGAGGACTGGAAGGCTTTTTCATAAAGCTGTTGTTTACTGACCCAGCTTGGGAGATCTGAAAAGAAATTACTTCCTTCTATTTATGTCACCTCTGACATGACAGAAGATAGGACAAACATACTTGGTCCTTCATCTTCCAATCTGTAAAGACACCATACAAAAAAGAAATCCATTCGTGCCCCCAATAAAGGGACTAGAAATAAGCTGTCCTAGCTGAATGCATTGTTTCAACGTGAGTTTCAATGAGGAGATTTAATGACTTACGAAAATGCCAATGCACTGCTTCTCCTAAATGCTCGCAGCGCACATGGAGGCCTGAAGGACACTTAGCCTCTTACCTTGACTTTTTCACCATTAATCTCCACTGTTTTAATCATAAAATCAACTCCAATTGTGGCTCCTTGACCTGGGGGGAAAAGACCCTAAGGAAGAAATAATGAAAATAATAGTTACATACACCTTTCAGTTAAATTAAGTCCCCACCGCCACCACCTCTACCCACACCAGGCCCTCCTTCAGCTGAGGTTAACGGGTAGAAATGAGAACTCTGGTTAATATCATGGGAGCTGTGTTTAATTTAACTTTGTATGTATGTTTCGATAGGAAGAGAGAAGGAAGAGAAAGTGAAGGAAAGATGTGCTGAGAAAAGTAGAAAGAGAAAGAGGGACAAAGAACGTGAGAGGATGAGAGAGTGTGAGGGAAGGGAACTGGAAAGGGGGTGGCTAATTTCAAAGAAAAGCAAAAAATCTCACATACAATGCTAAGATGGAAGAGCAGGGAGCCATAGAAGTAAGATCAGGATGGGGGTAGGATAATCTTTAGAGAGACAAAATCAAGGAAGCTTAAACCTGGTTATCAGTCCTGCCCACAGACAGCCAGGGGGATATACAACCAATATGAAAAAACAAGAATTCAGCATGAGAACCTTGAATATGACTATAAGGCTTTTGAATTCTCCTCTGCCCTGAGGGTGATCACTATCTTCCAGAATGCAGCGTACCACACATACGTACACCAGCTCAGGGCCGATGACTCTGCAAAGACCATCTAAGAAAAAAATCATTAGGGTAACAGTGGAGTAGAAACAGCCTTAACCCAGGAGGCAGCAGAGGTAGGAGCTCTAAGTGACCTCAAGACAAACCATTCCCCTCTCTGGGCCTCAAATTCAGTGAGTTTGAGATTGATGTAAATATAGAAGGAGGAGGAAGAGGAGACAAGAAGAGGGAGGAGGATGAAAGGAAGAGAAGAGACAGAAAAGCAGTGCAGCAGCTTTACCTTAAACTGGAAATGTAGCAGTTTCCAGAAACAGGATATTACCAAAATCATATTAATATTTCCTATAAGCTTACAGAGATAAAAAAGGACCTCTATAAAGAAAGAACGCTTCACCTACTCTTTCCTCCCTTTTCACTCATATTCTAAAATTTCAAGAAATTAAACCAAAACGAGTTTTATTAGCTCTGCCAGCTAAGCCTGGATATCTTTAATTAAGTCCACACCCTAACAAGAGAGTTCCTTAATTAAAGTTTGAATTTAAAAGCTGAGCCTCAAACCAAAAGAAAATGTTCCACTGCAGTCTACAAAAGATGTAAATATAAACATTCATAATTTTACTTACAAATATTGAAGCTGTTTTCTTCTGTTTTCGCTTGGCTCAGATACAAGGCTGCCAAGCTTCAAGTTTATACAGTTCCAGCTGTTTTGCAGCCTAACAAATGCCAAAAAATAAAACAAATCCTTCCCCGTGTTTCCCCACCATTTTGTTCCCCAACCATTCATGCCTCAAAAACAGCAGAATCCAATTCATCTTAACTGCTTGCTACACAAGAAAAACAAACATAATCCCATCTATGAAATATGGGCTTTTCAGGGAACTGACAGGCTGGAGAAGGCAAAAAGCAGACAAAAAGGGACAATAATAAGAAAAAATGTGCTTGTTGATAAAAATTACTGCTCAAAATGAAAATATTTCCACCTTTAATGACAGGATTTGTAATTTTAAAGAGACTGGTCTTAGAGGGTAGAACTGACAGAAACAGAAATTAGCAGTCTGAGAACCAGAAGACCTGGGTTCCAATCCTGGCCTTGCCATGAATGTGACAGTTGATCAAAAGCATGTCATTCAGTTCCTCTGGCTGTTAGTTTCATCTGTAAAATGAGAGGACTGGACTGAATAATCTCTAAGTGACCTTTCAGTAATGGCACGAGGTCAAGAGAACTTTCAGTGAAGGGACTAAAAGTTTCTTTATATCTCTGTGGTTCCATAATCTTGTTCTGTCAAAATCAGAAAAGATTACTAATGTTCAGTGGATGTAAAACTAGTTGGAGTTTCCAATATACAATACCTGCAGTAGATGGCTAAGCCTTGTTAGCTTTGTACTTTTGATTTCACCAGGCCAAGGCTTAGTGAAAAACACAAGTTATAGTCTACGTTCATTTATCATGGGAAAAACCTAGACATTTCAGAGTGACTCTGGGCCCTAAAATTGTGTTATCCAATACTCCTCTGTCATCCACAGACTCACACGCTGTCAGAGCTGAAAGGGGCCTTGGAGTGCACCAGGTGAAGTTCCACCTCAAGCTCAAGGAGAGCGGGGAAGCCTGGGGAGCGAGGTAACTCATGCAGGCTCCAAGGGCAAGCCAGGGGCAGAACCAGGCCCAGCACGTAGGTGTCCTTCAGCCAGCACTCTGTGCACAGCATCAGCACATGCCTTAGGAGAGCTAGTTTCAACTTTCCCAATGAATACTTTTTGAAAATACAAGCTATGTGCATGACAGTCTACAAAGGGGCACAATTCATATTTTTCAGGGGAAAGCACAAAGGGTCAACTTCAGAATGATTTCTGACTAATAGCTGTATTAAAACAGTTATGTAATCTTGGCCCACAATTTTCAAGAGGGCAGTCCCAAAAGAAACTTGTACTTAGGTCATATGATAAGGATTCAAACCAGAAAGAACATTCGTTTCAGTTCAAATAGTTCTTCCCTGTGCTCATTTCATTCCCATTAAAGAGATTTAGAAATTCAGCATATCTTGTTCTAAAACAAAAACAATTCAGTTTCATGAAAGGACATGGGTGGCAGGGAAGTGAGGTTCAATCTATATGAGTGTTTTTAAAATGAATGTTTAGGTTCAATTTGATGTCCAAAGTCATTTGTTTCCACCTTCGGATTACTCTGAACTAATCTATTTTTTATCTAATGATCTATTTTTGATACTGCACGCTGAAAGCAGAACCACCTGGCCCCTTCATAAAAGGAAGCAGAAGAGGTGTGGGAGGGTTAGTGGTAACCCACAGATTCATGTTCCCTTGAGGTGGTTTAGAGAAAGTCTAAGCTACAAAGCTGATGTAGGCATTAAGAGCTCACAGCCAAGAGGGGGAACTGGGACCAGTCCCAACCTCCAGACTCCCCTGAGGCAGGCTACACATCACAAGCCCATCCTGGGTTCCGAGCGAGTTCCCTTACCTGAGTGAATCGTCGGACTAGGCACGTCTTCCCCACACCGGCATTGCCAATTAAAACGATTTTGAACAGGAAATCATAATCTTCCATACTCATTTACACAGCTGCAAGGCAAACAGAGCAAGCGTGAGAGAGACGCAGTCAGATTTGCCCACAGAGGTCAGGCTGCACCAGCCTTCTCCTCGGGAACCACAGGTCTGACTCATTTGACGAGCAATTTAATGTTTTCTGATGACCCTGGCAACAAGACAGGAACACAGGTGTTTGCTCACGATGGACTTTATTCCTTCCACCTACCACTTGTGATGTAAAGTGTCCTTTCACCTGGTAACCTTTACTCCTCCAAGCAGTCAGGTCATGGGTCCTTAAACAATGAGATTGCTTTCTTGCAGTATGAGAAAGAGATTGTACTAAGCAAGCTGGGATGCAGAGAAAAAGGGCAGCCATCTACAAGTGGGCTCTATATGCCTCTGGAAAGAAGGGCTGTTAGAGAATGAACAAAGAGTAAGGAATATGAAGGGCTCTTTCAGTCTCCTACAGGTCTTAGGGATCTTACGAATGGGAGTTATAGTTACCTTGCCCTTCTACCCCCTCCCAATTCCTGTCCACCTCCTGCCAGTCATGTTGATGCAAAGGGCCTCTCAAAGCATCTGTGTTCTTGTTCCTGTGGACTTTGGCGTATACATCATTTCCTCTACCTGGGATGCCTTCCTTTCCACCCTTTCTGCACCACTAAGTCCTTCAAGATTCAATGCAAGCTTCTCTTTCTCTCTGAATCTTTCACTGACCTCCCTCGAATAAAGTGTAACACTTTTACCATTCCTTTGCCCTAAAATTTCCCTTGTTGTATACAGTTATTTGTTCAAATGTCTGCCTGATCCTTGAATGAAGAGATTATATCTTTCAGCATTATTTTTCTAGCCCCTAGGACAAAGTAACACTTAGTGAATGCGTACTCTATAGAAGGAAAGAATTAATTAATAGGCATATTGCCTAAGTGTAGGCCTTAGTTTCTCCAATTGTGCTGACAAGAGTACTATGTACTCTATCTACTTTAGATGATTGTTTTAAAGATTAAAGAAGAAAAAAAGTCTCCCAAAGAGCTTTGGTACCTTTAAAGCCCTATCCTATGACAGCAGCTGTTACCTACTGAATGCCTACCATAGTATCCTGCTTTTACCACAGGAGATGTCTGCCCTTAAGACCGACATGAGCAAAGTTAATAACAACAACAACAAAAAAGTAAGAATTCAAGCCAGTAGCTGAGCTCATCTTGTAAGTCCTATGCAGAACAGCCCCAGGAGATTCTGGAAAGGAAGGAAAAGGATGACTGGTGAACTCGAGTAAGGATGGTGGGGAGAGAGTGGAGCCCCAGGATCACTGCTAACAGCAACCCTGGAGCTCAGTACCTACAGTCCTGTGGGGCAGGGAGGAGAGCCTAATATGCTACACCTGCCAAGTAGTGGGGGCAATAAATCCCTTGTGTGCAAAGGTGATTTCCATGTGATTTCAAAGGTCCCTGGAAAAATGACTGATATCCAAGCCAACACGTAATGGTGACTCATAGGGTTCTCTCTCAGGTCACTGGGACCATGAAGAAAAAACATTTCCCCGAGGAAAAATCCAGGCCCATAAACAGTTGTTACACTGGCTATATGTGTGGCACTATGCCTGGCCTTTTATGTGTATTTCCATTTATTTTCACAGGTTGATGACGCTGTATTTTTAACACTGTATATTACCTGAGCAACCTGAGGTTAAGTGAGGCCAAAAGGTAGCCCAAGATTATAAAGCTAATGGCCAGACTTCAAGTCCCAAAGGCATGTGTATCAGGAAAGAGCTTTAACTCTGAGCCAGAGAAACCTAAGTCTGTGCCTGTGGGCAAGTGAGAGTTACTCAGAGCCTAAACTTCTCTATTAACAAAACAGCACTAAAAACACCCGTATCACTGAACTGTGACAGCCAAAGGAATTACTGGAAACCTCAAGGACTGTACGTAGCTCTTAGTTACCCCACATCCTTAATCGTACTCCAGTTTTCCATCATTTGGTTTCTGCCTTCATTGCCAGCCTCATCTCTCACACCCTCCTCATAACCACACCAGAGGCTCACTGGATTTCTTCAGTGTCTTAATTTCACAGGATTGTTTTTCTTTTCAGACCTTCACGTATAATATTCTTTCTGTCCAGAACACAGAACCCACTTCCCATCACCACCCCCAGCCCAGCCAACTCTTACCTCCCCTTTAGATGTCAATGCACTCATCACTTTCCTCTATCATGTTTCTCCGACCTAGGTGAGAGCTTGGGCTCCTCTGCTCTATCCTCCTCCACTCCCTACAGTAATACGCACCATGCTTTACTGCAATTATACCTGCCTACACTCCAGCATCACCCCTTGACACCTAAGCACTACCTAAGCATTCCCTTCATGTCGCACATGTCCATGCCTGTGTGCAACATGAGGGGAATACATCTGTGGTTAGGCCTAATCCCCGTCCCTCTCCACCATCATAACTGTCATCATCACTATATTACTGAGTTGTTCAATTGCACAATTCTACGGGGTGGGCACTGTTGGCATTCCTGACTTGACAGATGGGGATACTGAGGCACAAGAAAGATTAAATAAGGTGTTAAGATCCCATAGCTGATAAGCAGTGAAGCTGAGATTCAAATCCAGGCAACCCAGCTTCGGCACCCATGTCCTTGAAGTACTATCCAGTAGTGACTTTCATTCACTATGCTTGCCTCATAGTAAATGCTCAAGAAAGATGTAAGCATTCACACCGTGCAGGGGATTGAACCCAGGGCCTCCTACATGCTAAGCACACACTTTACCTCTGGGGTGCATCCCCAGTGTCGATTTTTTTTTTTAATGAGCCTCTAGGAAAAATGTGTTGGGTCTCTTTAAGACTGCAGGTTTCTACGGCTAAGGCTGGGCTATAAACTCCAAGTTACCTGCTGTGGTTACTGATCTATTCCTAATAGAAAGCACATTACTGAATGAAAGGTCATAAGATCCTCTGGCAAATACTATGAGGTACCCCCTCTGTTTGGTCCATAATCCAACAGCCCAGGCACTACTAGCTACTATGTGGTGAGACAGTCTTCCAGGAGAGGAAAACCTATTCAGAAGGAGACTGGCTTGTTGCACTCACCCCCCAAGTGGCAACAAAAGTCACACCTCATCTGTGGAGCAAGCATATTGCAAGATACGCTGTTGGCCAAGCACTATTCCCACAATTTTCCATCATTATTGTCAGTAATAATAACAACTCACACTTATTCCTCAGTGCTTATTATGTGGCAGGTACTCTTCTGCATGTATTTACTCATCTAATCCTCACAGTACCCCTGAGATACAGTTGTTCTTTATTATCAGCTCTAACTTACTAAACAGGAAATTGAGGTACAGAGATTACTCTCAAGTTATATAGTTCATTTTAGGACCAACATACAACACAAGCCTAGATACATCTCACTCCAAAGTTTGACTCTTTTTTACAACAGAATGCTGCTGCTTCCTGTCTTGTGAATGACAGTCACTATATCTGTCAAGAGGGCTGGAGGCTCAACTACATGGGTCCCCCATGTCCCTTTAAACTGCAGGAGCCTACAACCGCCCTGTTCTGGAAGGATCACACCCACTTTGATGTGGCCACACACCGGTTTCAGAGTATAAACTGCTCCTCACTGCCCTTCCGAGGTCTCTCCCAAGTATCACAATCACCACAATCGTTCTAAATAAATGTCTACATGCATGAGATTCACAAAGGAAAAGGAAGAAAAGAGTGTTTAAAAGATACAGGAAAGGAGACTGGGGATTTAGCTCAGCGGTAGAGCACGTGCCTAGCAAGCACAAGGCCCTGAGTCCAATACCCAGCAACCCCCCCCAAGAAAAAGATACAGGAAATGAAATCTAGAATGAAAAGTTTAAAAGGAAGAAAACCACTCTAAACAACATGAATTTGGCAACATAAACCTTTTTTTTTTAAGCAGCCTTAAAAGAAAGTAAGGAAAAAAAAAACTATTCACTGTTGTACATCTGTGCATTTTCCCCTTGCCCTTTGGGACTCAGGCAGAGTCAGAGGCCAGGTCACCTCCCTTACTTTCTGGGTCCCAGTCCTACCCTCAAATCTACCTTATGGACTTGTCTCTGTTCAAAAACCCAAAAACCACGTTGTCAAGCCAAGAGCGATGGCACACCCCTGACATCCCAGCGCTCTAGGAGTCCAAGACAGAAGGATCACAAATTCAATTTAGGAAGACCCTGTGTTAAAAAATATTTTTAAAAGGACCAGGCATGTAGCCCAGTGTGAACTCCATGGGTTCACGACCCAGTCACAGATGATAAAACAAAAAAACCCCTAAGTCCCAAGCTGGTCCTTTTTCCCCCAAGGTCTAGACTTGATCTATACATGGAGGAGGCTGGTGAATAGGCACCAAAGGCCCCTTCCCTGACAGCACATAGTATCAAGGTAATGAAGTCAAAAGGCCCATATCTGTTAAGGAGCCTTGTAATGTTTGCTTATCCATAAAATGGGGATGGTATTAGAAGTTATATCACTGAGTTCCTTGAGAGATAAAAAAGATATGTGAAAATCCTCCTTTTAAAATGCAATAATTAGGGCTGGGGATTTAGCTCAGCGGTTAGAGTCCTTGCCTCACAAGCACGAGGCCCTGAGTTTGATCCCCAGCACCAAAAAAAAAAAGGTAATAATTAAATGGGGTTGTTTCCCTTCTGACAAGTCGTATACACAAAATTTTAAAAATACAAACAAAAAGGAAAAGTAAATCATCTACAATATCATTGATGGTTATAATTACAGTTATACCCATCTCTCTTCCTGGGTGTAATTACAAGTAATATGTTGGTATGCACTCTTCTAATCCTTATATTTCTTCAAATTTCAGTTTCAGGTAGCAAGGAAGTTTAATATGTTTGTTCCAAATATTGTATGAGACATGTGAATAATTTTTTGGCAGTTCTAGGTTCCAAACCCAAGGCCTTGTACATGTTAGGCAATCTCTCTTTACCACTGAGCTACATACATAGTTCTGCCAATGAATAATTTTTTGTTTATCAGAAATTTAAAATTAACTGGTGGTCCTATTTTTTATTTGGCAACCCTATCCAGAGAAATTTTACATAGTCAGGTCACAGTAGAAACAGAAGCCATAAATAAGCACAACATCCTGTGGAGGAAAGTATGCAGTGCATGAGAAACAATATATCCCTGATAAATCCAAAAGAACCAAACAAAGAAATAATAGACTCAACAAGTAAAATTTCAAGAAGACATTACAAGGCTGGGATTCTTTCAAATCTGATCCAGACTTCAGGAGCTGAGACCAAACTGGCAACCAGGCTCTACAGGGAAGTCTCTTCCTTCTTGACAATCCCAGAGCACCATGAGCCTCCGCCAAATCAGTCCAGCATGTGTGTCTGTCTGGTGGAGGTGGCTGTGACCTACACGTCCACCACCCCTAGAAGGACAAGTGCTGTACTAGGCTTCAACAAGACACTCATCTCTGCTAACTCCACTACTGTGTTCAATTAGTATACATTGAATTAAAAGCCTTTGCTCCATCTTTCACTCTAACAAGGTTCTATCCAGGAAGTTCATTTTTGCTTAATTACTAGGAGACCGTTACTAACCATTACTATAATCAACTGCTGCAAGCTCACTTGCTTTACATCAGCTGCTAATTTCATGTTATTGCAAGGTAATTATCCTCCTTGGCCTCCAACATCAAACACCCACCTGTGCTAAGGCTGCTCCTGGAACATAAAGGCTGGCATTTTGTTAGATGGCCCTTTACAATTTACAAATTGCTTTCATATACATAATCTAGTCTGGACCTTCCAAGACTTCATGAGTAGGTCCTTATCATTCATTATGCAGGCTGAGGGTTTAGGTAGCAAAGTGATTTGCCCTAAGTCACAGACTTGTGAGTTGCAAGGCAACTATCTGGGTCAAGTACAACTTCTTTGCTGAAGCACGCCATTTTCCAGGGTTCCTGGGTATTTGGATCATAATTTGAACACACAGTACACGAGGAGCAGTTCTATACATTTTCCATATATAATTTTCTTTCATCTTTTTTTTTTTTTTTTTTTTTTGGTGCTGGGGATTGAACTCGGGTCCTTGTGCTTGCAAGGCAAGCACTTTAACCACTGAGCTAAATCCCCAGCCCTTCTTTCATCTTTTCAAGAGACCATTAGCTTGATATTATAAATATAATACAGATGTTCCTATTACACAGATAAGGAAATTGAAAATCAAAGAGGTTGGTTAATATGTTCAAAATCATACTAATAAGTAAAAGTACCTGAATCCAAAACTTAGGTTTTTCTAGAAAAAAATAAAATTAAGTTGGAACTCTGTCTCACTCCTTGTGCTTAAATAAATTCTAGATGGCTTAAGGTTTGAATCTTCAAAAATGAAAATACTAAAAAAATTATATAATCTGAAAGTGGGGAGGGCTAAGAACTACTCAAAATCAAAGCTACATTGTAAAATTTAAAAATTAACAAATTTGATTAATTGTTTTAAAATTCTGCATTGCAAAACTATAAATGAAGAATTACTAAAATATCTACAGTACATATAAATAAGTCTAATTTCATTCAATACATAAGGAATTCCTATAAATGAACAAGAAAAATTCAGTAACCCAATAAGAAAAATGAGCTAAGGACATGAACAGACACTTAATAAGAAAGGAAATAGTACTTATATTTAAGAAAGAAAAGACCAACCTCACTCATAAGCTATAATGACCTCAAACCAACCTCACTCATAAGCTATAATGACCTCAAACTATAATGAATGTATAGTAAGAGGTCATTTTTCAACTCAGATTGGCAAAGTTCATTCATGCTTTGGAGAGAGGATAAATGGGCACTTGTACAGGTGTGACTGAAAACTACAATGTGTGTTTAGAGTTTAAAAATTTTATTACAGTAAAAGACACATTGCTAGTAATTCCCCTCAAAATGCTCCTCTTGCTCTGAACACGCTGAGTCTAACCTTCTTGCCACCTTCGGAAGCAGTCTGGAAGTCCTCTTTCACGAGTGTCTTTCAGTATGCTGTCATGGCTGCCTCCATGTCCTGGATTTACTTAAAACATTTAGTTTTTGTGGTCATTATGACTTTGGGGAAGCACCAGAAGTCACATGGTACCGGATCCTGTAAATAAGGCGGATGAGGACACACTGTAATGTTTTTACAACCCTGTGACCCCTTGAATGGTGTGGCATTCAAAACCGTTTTGATCACACCTTATAAAGAAATGAAAGAGGACTTCCAGAACTACCTCAGAAAGTGGCAAAAAAGAAAAAAAAATGAGATAAGTGTGTGCAAAGAAAGGGGGAGTATTTTGAGGGGAGAACTAATGGTAAAAATGTTTTTAATATAAACATTCACCATATATTTTATTACATCTCATACTCTGCTGGTGGGAGGTTAGTCAGTGCCTCTACGAAGGGCAACATTGGTTTAAAACTAAAAATGCTATCACAAGCCCTCTGTCCCAGCAATTATACTTCTAGAAGTCTATCATATTTTAAACTTATACCCATGTACAATGGCACTTATAGTAGGATATTCACTGCAATAGTACTGTATGTGTACTGAAGTCCATCAGCAAGAAAATGGTCACATAGATTATGGCAAACACACACTAAGGGACCACATGGCCTGCTGCAGATATCAGTGAGATGTATTAAGAGAAAGAAGCAAGGTGGAGAATGATAAACAGTACTATATATCATAGTGGGAGAAGGGGTGGGACATAAACTTCTATTTCTGTATGTGCATAAAATGTGTTTGAAGTGATGTAAAAGAAACTGACCACAGTTGTTGCCTCTAGGCAGGCTGCAAGATTTAGCTCTTTCTAGGAAAAACATAACCTCTAACTCTTTAAATTAGACTCTGCCTTTCTGATCAATCTCTTAACAGTGCATGAAAAGCAAGGCAGCTTGCCTAACACAGTGAGAAAGGCCCTTCTAAAAACTCTGTTTGGGGTGCTCTGTCTCGTATTTGTCTTTCTCTTTGTCATCCCTGCTGTACTCCTTCATATGAGAGGGGTCCAAGGAAGAAATGTCTCGCTCAAACTCTAGAGCTGCCTTTGCCAGTTCGTTATGTGTATCACTGCTTTCTGTGTTAAACTATGCCAAACCACAGCAAGTCCCTAAAAGAAAGATCCATTCTTTCAGAACAACATCCCTCAAAACCAAGTATCTATTGTATGAAAGCCAAAACCAATAGATCAATTTGTTTTTAATTCATGCATTTGTAGAGCTTAGAAATTACTCTCACTGCATTCTGACAGAATCTTCCTGAGGAAGCAAGGGGAAACTGTCTTTTGCTCCCCATCTGATAGAGATGGGATCTAAAACCAAGAAAGTGCCTCCCCTCAGACCAAGTGGCATATAGCCAACAGACTACACAGGTCCCCTGACTCTAAATCAGAGCTGCTGTCAAGACAAATAAGGTCTACAAATATAAATCCCTGCTGGGCAAGGCCATGGGCATACCCATCAGGGGCAGCTGGGTGAAATAAAGAGCGCCCTCAAAATCAGCCCTTAGAACATTTTCAAAGACATTCAAAGCAATAAAAATGAAAAATAAAGCAGGCCTAAGATCTTCACAGTATTATTTTCAAAACTCAAAATATTTTATTTTTATTCTCTTCATCCATCTTTTTTGTTTGTTTTTTCTTTTTTGTTTTTTGAGACAGACTCTCATTATGTAGCCCAGGCTGGCCTGGGACTCACAGTGGTCCTCCTGCTTCAGCCTCCTGAGAGCTGGGATTACAGGCACGAGCTACCACGCCTGGATACTTTTATTCTCTATGTACTGTTTTTTACATTTTCCTACTTTCTAGAAATAGGAAACAGATTTGGAATTCCAAACATGTAAGAAAGATGACAATCCACAAAATAGCATTTCATCAGGATTAACCAAAGCAAACATCTGAATTATCTTTTAGTCGTCTCATTTGCCATCATGAGAAGGCTGATCAGGCAAGGTTCTCTGCATTGTGCACAGATTTGGCTTCCCACAGACAGGTGGGAAGAGAAGGGAGGAGCCACTGCTTAGACCCACTTGGGCTCCCACTCAGTTAACTCCCCAGGCAGAACCAATTTGTTTTGTACCACAGCAGATGGGAGCAGGTGCTTGACAGAGAGACATGCATGCACCTGGAAATACTGGCATTTTGTTTCCTGGGGGAAGAAAAAAGATACCCTCCCCACTCATTAATCCACCTCCAAGAAGAGCTTCTGTATGCAAAACACGTTTGTTGAACAGATTTTAAAAAGGTCCATCCGGATCCAACTTGCTGTTTCCGTTTTTTGCACAAGCAGGCAGGGCTCCCTCTGTTATTCTCTTCAACAATAAACAATATCACCACTAAGAGCTCCAGATTTCTGCCTGCTGCCCTCCAATTTGTGCTCTCTAAATCAGAGCCTGTGTCTAATCTTCCTTCTGTAGAAGCTTTCCCAAGCTCGTTTGACCAGAAGGGCCTCCTTATCAGCCTCTTCAGCCTCCTCCCCAGGCTGCGCACACAGTGCAGCTGGGCCAAGCAGCCAGAGGTCAGGGCCAAGGCCCAGAACAGGGCCAAGCATTTCTCCCGAAGGTTCTCCGCCCCAGCAACCAGAGGGCCAGACAGAACAGAAGTGTCCTCCCCTGCTGGAAGACTGTAAAGTCAAGCTGGACCCTTCCCTCACCTGTTTGATTCCCTCCTCACTGGAAGAAGGAGGAAAAGTAAAAGGGAAATAACTGTCTACATGCTCTGACATCAAAATCAGTGAAGATAAAATATAGGAATTCACCCAATTTTGTCTCCCAAGTTTTTGACAGGTCTTGTGTCATGCAAAAGAATTACTGTTAGTCTACAGCCCAGATAGATGCCTTACATACATCAATCCAATTCAGCCTTTAAATAGGATTTCTTAGATACTGTCACTATCAATAACATCTTCAGAGCACTTCTAGTTTGTCAGGTTCTTTCCTATATATTGTCTGTGTCCTGGCAAATTCCTACGAGGAAGATAGCATACAAATTCTCCCTCAACATGGACCCCCAACACACATACACATACACACATACACAGAGAGAGCATGCCTTAAGCCATCTATTGCCAAGACCTGCAGATTTTCTATCAGAACTGTTGCCCAAATCCTCCCTCTGTCCCACCTTTGTCCCCTACTGTACCAAGACTGCTCAGGTCCTCATCTGCTGTCACTACAATCTTCTAACCAGGTTCCCTGTGGCCAGTCTGTCAAGTGTTTTCCCGAAAGTGTCTATCAAATCTCAGCCTTAAGAATGAGGTTTAAACTTCCTAGATCAGTGTAACGAGGTTCTTTATCATGACTCAAATCCACCTCTCTCCAATCCCTGCATACCGTAAGCTCCCTCAGAAAGATTTTTCTCTTTTCTCCAAACACCCCATGTTTTTCCTGGCCTTCACATCTCTCTGCATGTGTTCTTCCTTCTCCCTAGCACACATTCTCCTGCTGAAGACTTCCCTTTTATCTTTCAAGAAGTTCAGATGCTCCTTCTCTGTGATATTTTCCCAAATCCTCCATGCAGAATGAATATCTTCTTTCTTGGTTTCCAATAACACTCTGTGAATAACATAACCCCAGCACCCATCACACTGTGTTGTAATTATCCATCTCTTTAACTCTGAGTTTTCAAACTAGAATTCAATAAATTTATTGAAGAAATGGATGAAAAGGAGGGAAATTGTGAAGCTAAAATAAGCTATGCCTTTCAAAGAGTTCTAGATTTCAAAAAGTCTAGGAAATTCAAGTAAACATGCTATAAAGTACAGTTTAAAGACAGAAGGGAAGATGAACATGGGTAAAATTCACCAACTGATGGAATTTGAAGGAAATCTTGAATAAAAACTTAATTTTGAGATGTGAAATTTTCATCCCAGGATCACACACTTAAGGACCAAAAAGCAGAGGTCCAAACCTTTTTTAAAGTAAGCAGATAAATGAATGGCTATTGGTGTTAACCTAACGAAGGCAAGAATAACATCCAAATATTAACAAGTGAAGTATAAATACAATTGCCCTCAACAGCAAGTTTTCAATAATCATCAAAAGCCTTAACAAGGTCCATACTCTTTGACTCAGCAGGGCCGCTTCTGGGAATTTTCCAAGGAATGATTCCAAGAAGCACACAAAAATTTACACATGAGACAGTTCATTCCACGATTACTCAGTCTAGACCCGTAAGATGGAAGGAGTAAATCCTTTGTCCAACAATAGAGAAGTGGTTACACATTCATAGAGCCACATGAAGTAACATTATCAAATAAATATTTGGGAAGAAATATATTTTAAAACTTCTTACTGGGTGTGGTGGTACACACCTTTAATCCCAGCATTTAGAGGGCTAAAACATTTAGAGGGCTAAAGCAGGAGAATCACGGTGAGGTTCAGGCCAGTCTGGGCCACACAGTGAGTTCAAATTCAGCCTGGAATATACAGAGCCACCCTGTCTCAAAAAATATAAATACATAGATAAAAATCCTTACCTCTGTATAAGAAAATACTTACTTTCTTATACATACATTTATGTCCTTCCTAAATTTTAATAACATGACTTATTTAGAAAAAATGCACATTACTAAAATGTCATAGGGACTCAACAGTGGTGAAGAAATACACAGTAGATACACACATGCGATGCTAGTGACCATCCACAATGAAATGGCTCTTCTAGAAAATAAGATCTTACCAAAGCCAAACAGACCTTTCATGCAGTGAGCTCACTGCTAGGAATTCACTTTAAAGAAAGAACTGAACAAACTAAAAATGCTAACTGAACAAAAATTCTCATTACATCCTATCTAAAAGAGTAAAGAACTGGAAATAACCCAAATGTTCACAGAAGGATAGTTCAGAATATAGAACATCTATACCATAGAATGTGGGACAGCCCTTAGAAATGCCAGTTACGAAAACTATGTTAGAAATATGAAGAATGTTGACAATTGGCTATAAAATGAAAATACACAAAGCTATATTTGTTGAGACTGAAGCTATGAAAAATCAGTATGTATGCGAACAAGGAAATTTCAAAAGTAAAAATTATAATATTATGTTAAGATTACAAGATTTCAGGGAGCTTTCTGTGTTTTTAGCTGTGTCCTTTTTAAAAAAAAAAACAAATGTTTAACATTTTGCAAATATCACAGAAACATTTTTTTACCTTACAGGAAAATAAATTACCAACAGGAATACAATCACTGTCAGCATTTTGGTGTGTTCCTCTTTTGTCTCTTTTTCCTATAATACTGAATGGTTTTACTTTGTTTCTATCATGGTTGTAATCATGATAGAATCATGATAAAGTTGTTATAAAATCACTTCCGTTTTCAAAAACCAGAGAACTTGACACAAGTCCTATATGAGAATGCAGTGGTGGTCTGTTTCCAGGGTGATCAGAAGACCTCATATAATGTCTGTTTTAACCAAAGAACAAACAACGTACAATCGTGACAAAAGAGACAGACTGATCAGAGTTCCTGACACTGCGGGTGGCCCTCAGGTCTACATCAGCAGCCACGAGCCGAGAGCACGGAGAGGACTGTGTTACCAAAGCTGCTGTCACTGGAAATCTGAAGAAATTTTGCTAGACTTTGGAAACAGAGTGATGCGCTAAGTTTCCATTCAGAATATGCCTGAAGGAAACAAATCTAACTGATCATTAGGAACAGACTATTCAACCTCCTTTACCACTGTCATTTCCTTCTGGTCACCTGCTCCACCTTCACTGAGACCAAACTCTCTATGGAGTAGCAGCTGCTCTACTGGCTGCTCCCCACCCCCACTTCCTCCCTTCATGCTGTGGCTGCGGCTGCACTGCGGATCAGCACACTCAGGCCTAACTTGCATCCCTGCCACCCCCCAGTCAGAGCTAAGGGACAGGGAAACACATCTAAGCAAGGTGCACTGCTGCCATGAAATGAGTGAGGCCCTGAGGGAGTGAGGGAGGCTGTGCTGTTGCCATGGCAGGGCTCAGTCTCTGCAGCACTGTGGGCCCTTCCTGCTTTCAAACAATGAGGCCTCTCAACACAAACCGACCATGCATAGATTACATGCCTGTCTGCCAAGGCCTCTGCCTTCTGTTCCTAGGACACAGGAAAAGCTGCCTTGGACTGGCTGAGATGTAGTGTGCCAGAGCTAACGGAGCAAACCTCCCTATGAGCCAAGGAGAAACTTGGATCAGTGGCTCTTGAGGTTTTAGAAGTGACCCCCTGTAAGAGATGCAGTGTGATTACACTACAGCCTCTCCTATGAACTAATCTGATTCTGTCATTCCCACACTTATGTCTCCTCAGGAGCTCCCAACTGCTTCCCCAGAGTTGCCTGTAAAAGAAAGGGCAAGATCTGGCTAAAAAGGCACACTCTGGAGTCAAATCACCTGAGTCAGAATCCCACCTCTGTGCTTTGTGAGTTGGGTGACTCTGGGCAAGTTTCCCATCCTCTTGGTGCTCATGCTCCTTTTTTTTTTTTGCAAAAAGGGATTATAACAGAACCAATAACATAGGTTGGCATGCAGATTAATTCATAAAGCAAAAAGAAGAAAGCGTGGCATATCGGAAGTGCTCGCTAATTGTCAGGTGCTGCTACGGTTACTGTTGCTGTTTGAGAAAGCTCAAATTCCCTAGCAGGACATATAGCGGCCCCATGGCCCAGGCACATACATCCTTCTGGCTTTGCTCCTCAGGGCTTTTGTGTCACCACCACACTGTGATCACAAGCTGTGCCAAGCTCCCAGGGTGTGGACCCAAGACAGGTTCACTGCACACACATTTCCTCTTCTTCTTTCGCTGGGTGAGCACCAGGGACTCTGAACTGGCTTCCTGTGTGAGTTAGTCCCTCTCTCCTCTATGACTATTGAGTTCTACAGACTTTTCATAGACCTTCATTGTGCTCCTTGGTTTATGTATCCCCTGCTTCCTCTCACAGCCCTTAAAGACAGAAGCCTTTGTGAATTCCTATTTGTATCTTCATTGCCTGGTACTTCAATAGACTCTAAATAAATATTTATTATATAAATGCAAAGGAAAAACTGAAGCTGGGGATGCTTTTCAGAGAAACTAAATATCAGGATGAGGAAATCAAACACTCAAACACTTTGATCCAAAGAGAATTAATTGGCAAAGATCATATATCCAAAGAGAAGAAAATTACCATTTCCCAAGAGAAAGCCAAACCTTCTTATAATGCAGTGTCTTTGTCTTGGGGGAGGGAAGAACAGAAGTGACTTGAACAGTGGTTCTGAACTAGCTGACCACACACTGAATGGTGCTTTTATGAATTTTCTTCTTCATTAAAAATAGTAATAGCTGACCAAGAAGTACTTTTCAACTTGCCCAAAGTGCAGATCATTTAAATACAAAATAATGCAGAGGACCCAGACTGTAACAAAGAAAGGGAACTAATCTTTGTTGAATGTCTACAATGAACCAGATACTTAAAAATAATATAATTTCTATTTATTTTTAAATGTGCTAGATACAGAGTTATTCACTTTATGTGCATTATCAATTTAAACAAAAGAAGTCTTTGACAATTCTTGAGACATAAGTATTAGCCTCTCCATTTTGCAGATGACAAGAACATGCATTTATTCTGTATATTTTTACTAAGCATCTACTATGTACAAATCATAAACCCAGAAGTGGGATATAGTGTTGAACAAGCAGACAAGATCCTCCTCCCATAGAGCATAAAAACGGAGCACTGAATGCATAGGAAAATAAATGTGTACATAAAGGAACAAGAAAAATATCAGATACTGACAGGTGCTAGTAGAGAACTAAAATAGGGCAAAGGGACTTTTTTAGTCTGAGTTGTCAGAGAAGGCCTCTCTGAAGTGCCTAAATTTAATGTAAGATTTGAATATGAAAAAGCCACACACATAAAGATTAGAAGAAGAGCATTTTAGGCTGAAAGATCAGCTAATGCAAAGGCCCTCAAAGAAACTGACCTTGAGACATTCAAGAACCAAAAGAAGAGACTTGGAGGCTTCTGAATGCTTTATAAACAAGAAGAGGGCTGGGAGGCTAACAGGGGCAGGCCACCTTGGAAAGCCAGGGCAAGGAGTTCAGATTTCTTTCTAAGTGCAGAGGGAGGCTGGGGGGGGGGGGGGGTAATAAGTGTGACACAAATTAATTTTTTTAACGATATTTCTACTTCTTGCAATAGAGGGTGTTGTAGCATTAAACATATAAACAAGACTAGTTACAAGGTTACTGCAAGGCCTCTAGTTGAGAGATAGTGTGAACTGGACCGGGGTACTGGTAATGTATGAGGAAGAGATAAATTTGGAAACGTTTTTTGTTTTTGTCTTTGATACTGGGGATTGAACCCAGGGCCTTCTCCGTGAGCTACATCCCCAACCTGTTTTTTAATTTGTTGAAACAGAGTCTCAGTAAGTCACTAAATTAAAACCTGACTGAGCTTAAATTTGTGATCCTCCTGACTGGACTCCCCAGAGTACTGGGATTATAGGTATCTGCCACCACACTTGGTTGGGGAAGTTCTTGAAGATAAAGAAGATAGGACCTGCTGAAGGATTAGATAAGGATGGGGAAGAAAGAAGGAAAAGTAATGCCTAGATTCTCTGGCTTGCGCATATAGGGGTTAGTGGTACCACATACTGAAGGGAAGGATCAGGGAAACAGCACGTTTGCAGTGGAAGCGTGAAGAGTTCCCTTTTGGCCATGTTAAATTTGAAACATCTCCTAGACATCTCTGTGAATATGAGTCTGAAATTCCAGAGGGAGTTTGAGGCTGAGGGTCATTAGCAAATGGATGTTATTTAAAACTACTGGCTTAGAGAGGACATCTATGGACAGCGAATCAATAGAGAAGAGGAGGGGGGCCATTACAGAATCTGGGGACATCACCATCTAGACAATGGGGAGAGGAGGAGACTTAAAAAAGAGAGCCCAGAGGGATAGGAAGAGACCAGGAGAGTAGAATGATCAGCAGAGAAAACAGTGATAAGCCTTGCAAATGCTACTGAGAAAATAAGTAAGTTTTAAAAAAAGAAAAGGGCCTTAGATCTGACAACAGGAAGGTTAGTGGTTGACACAGTCAAGAATAGTCCAAGTGGAATAAAGGGAAAATGATTAGAGTGAAGAGAAAAAGTCAAAGCGCAAACTATGGGCAACTTATAACTTTTAATCAGGAAAGAAAGAGAAACTAGGAGGTAGTTATAAGGGATATAATGTCAACAGATTTGCAAATTAAAATGAATTTATTCTGTAATACTTCAGAGACAAAATTAGAAAGATTTTTGAGAATTTAGGGGAAGTTGATTTGTTTTTAGTCAAGAAATACTGGAGAATGTTTATTTGCTACTGAGAATTATCCACCACTGAGTGCAAATTTAATGATGGCAGAGAGAGGAAGCATAATTACAAATTACAAAGACCTATAAGACTTCATCTTAACAAAGTTAATAATGTGTCTAAGGTTAAAAAACGTTTAAACTGGCAGGCAGAGAATCTGGGATATCAATCCAGGTCTGCACTGACTATAATACACACAGCAGTACTTGCAGAAGATCCCAACTCCAGCTTCTGAAGATAGTCAGAAGAGAGCTGGAAGGACTCTTCAGAGAACTGGAGAGAGCCAACGCAAACACACCCCCTTCTCGCTTCTGTGTAAGCAAGCTCTGTTTCTCATACACACTTCTATTATGGCGTTTTCTCTCAAATGTCATTTCTATTTGCACATCTGGCAGGGATCCAACTAGCTGTAGGACCCTTAATTGTTGCCCTTATATGTTCAGAGTGGGTTTGAGGAGAGGATGGGGACACAGATAAATCACAGAGCAGTGTTAAGTGGAAAAACTACATGGAACATATTCTCCATAACTAAAAAGATTTTTAAAATACCAGTTACACAGAGCTTGCTGCCACAGAAGTGAGAAGGGGGTGTGTGTTTAACAAAACTGAAGCTGGAGATTAAAGTACTTGATCATTCTGTGTCTCTCCCTTTGCCTAGCTATCTCAGGGAGCAAGTGGCCATGAGTGTCCCAGGAAATGGATTTCTGTCACCTCCTTCCACGCTTACCTTCTTCTGTCACAGGGGACACGACCCGACTCCATCCCCAGCCCCTTCTTTCTCTAGTTTCCCACACCCACCCATGCTAGTTTGCTTCAGGGCAACAGAGATGTCCTCTCCCCCACAGAGTCCTCCCTGCTCTCTCCTCCAAACCTTACAATACCAGGGTGCAAGTACCACATAAACCAGGTGTGGCAGCACACACCTGTACTCCCAGCACTCAAGAGGCCAGGGAAGCAGGATCACTGCAAGTTTGAGGCAACGCTGGCTACACAGTGAATTCAAGACGATCTTGTCTCCAAAACAAAACAAGCAAGCAATGTATATAAATTTAGCCCCTGCTCATATTAGGTCTTAAAACTATTCTCTGATTCAAATATCAGAGTAGGATAATTCTCAGTAGGAAATTCGGTATCATTCTTGGCCATTGTTTGAGAGGTAGCCCAGTAAGAAAAGACTAAGATTTGGATTTAAATTGTAGCTCTGTTCTATCTCTTACAAGCTGAATGATCTTGGGCAAGTCAGTCTCTGAGCCTTAGTTCCCTCATCTAGAAAATGGGAATGATACTGTTGACCTCAAGGGCCGCTGTGAAGATTTAAATGAGATATCTGTGTAAAACACCTGCCACAATACCTGGCCGGTGGTAAGCACTCCCTAAATATTAACCCCCTTCTTCCTAATGATTCTATATTAGTGTCAGTTTTACCTCTCCAACAAGATGTTCTTGAAGATGGATCACATATTTTACATTATTTTGTTACACTGTCACAGTCCCTCACACACAGCTCAACACATCACAGGCACTTCATTAAGTACTTCTTGCTTTGATCGCAAGTAAAATCAACGGCTGCAGGTATGCTTTACAGTAGACCAGTGTTTCCCAAATGCCGGTACTGGTAAATTATAAAAAACTCATCCAAAGATCTTCTTAACAATAAGATGGCTATGTTCCTTTCCTAGATATCCTGATTAAGAAAGTCTGTTTCATTAACCTCCAAGAAGTGAGAAATGGCTTTCAATTTTTACTCAGATATTTTTTACTCTCTGTGTTTTTGTATTGTTTACATTTTATAAGTATTATTTATTTTGTAATTTTTAAATAAAAAACTACCCAAATCAGAAGTAGAATCTAGACTATTACAAAGAGTTTCTCTATTAGTAATGCAGGTTTTTTTAAAAATTAAGTGAAATCATCCCCTACTCACAACTGCGGAAACATGAATAGCCTTATAGCAGAGGGTAATTTTGTTTTTTGTATTAGATATAATAATCGTATTGTCTCAAACATCTTCATTCTTGGAAGACAGATTTCTGAAATAAACATTTGGAATGAAGTGCTATGTTTGTAACTTCTTTCAAGTGGTTCAATATGCACATATGCATATATATTTGAGAAATGAACCAAAAATGTTAACGATTGCTTAATTTAGGTAGATGTCCATTTTATTACTCTCCATTTTAATTTTTTCCCGTGTGTGTGTGTGTGTGTGTGTGTGTGTGTGTGTGTGTGGTGTGCTGGGGACTGAACCCAGGGTCTCATGCCTGCTTGGAAGTGCTCTACCACTAAGCTATATTTATTTTTGAAGAGGACCTCACATAGATAATACCTTAATACCAGATTTTTTAAGAAGATAGCAATACCTGAAACTGTCCTGACATTTTGTCCGAAGAGAGGCAGTGGAAAGCACTGCAGAATTAAGTAGCTGTCAAAACAAAACGTTCTCTTTTTCTCTAGTGTGCAGCAGAGTGTAGACCACAGCCTTTCTATCAGGAGAGGGAAAGAATGCATGTCTGACCAGGTCCGTGCCTTCTTTGTTAGAATGTTTACATTCATGCAGCCAACCTCCTCTCTCTCCAACCTGCTGACTGGGGAAAACACACCCGAGTTGAAAGCAAAAGGAACAAGGTTATGTAACAACAAGCTAACAAGGCATATTTTGCTCTTTAATATGTACTAAACAGTGGTGCTTATAAAAGACAAGAAGGATAGGGCATTGTACGCTTATCCGTCCCCACCCCTAGATGCACAATGCTGAATTATCCAGTCTGTGAGTTACAAATGTTTATTGCCAGTAAGGCATTGTGCTCATGATACAGACAAAAATAAGAAGAATCCTATTCCCAAGTCCTGCTTCACAGGCCAATGGGGCAGATAGGTGAACAAACTGCAATGCACCAAGCAAAGTGCAAACCAAGGGTTCTATAATAGGAGGTGAGGAGAAAATGCCAGGTAGGCACAAAGCACAGACTCCTTAACTTTGCCTGGACTTAAGGTCAGAAGAGATGCATGTTAAAATAAGAAGATTCCTCTTCTTAAAAGATTAAAAAGGAGTCTCCCAGGAAAATACACACATATATATATACATATATACATGCATACATCATACACACATACATAAATGAATGAGGATGCTAGGTTTCATTAGAACAGAATAGAATTGGGCAAGACCAAAAATAAAAAATAAGCAGAAAATTTCTGGAGAAGGTGGCACACAGTACAACTGTGTCTAAGTTCACGTATTCCCAAAAACCCATAAAAATTCACTGAAGTGCTTTTCTTTTTTTCTCTTACCAGAAGAACTTACAAGTACAGAGACAGACAAAGAACTTCCAAATTTTGGAAGTTTGGGAAAGCAGATGCGCAAGCAGTAAATGACTTAGCAGACTCAAATCTGAATCCTAAACCAAATGCAGGGAAAACTGAGAATTCAGCTGATTTAAACCATAGAATCCTTTAAAAAGCACAGAACTGGCAGTACTCTGTACTCCTAGGGCAGGAGCATAGGATGCTAGGATAAGGAACACAAAGGAAAGCTGCTCAAGAAATTAGGTCCCTACATGTCTCCTCCTCCTCAAGACAGAATTCCAGAGGCTTAAGTCTCTGGAGAGCATAACACAGAAATGTCTAGTACTTCCTTGAAAAGAATCTGGGAGAAGAGATTAGGGAGCCGAATGAAACAAAAATGACTAGGAGGGCTACGGCCTCAGCCCAGTGGCATAGCCCTTGCCTAGCATATCCAAGGCCCTCCATTCAATCAAGCACACACACACACACACACACACACACACACACACACACACAAAGAGGTCCACAAACTAATAACCAGTACACCTTGATATGAACACATTAGGGTCCATTGTGCCACCCTCACTACTTTTGCAAATCTTTGGGATTTTTCTATAACAGAAAGGGTATCTCCAGGCTGGGAAGACCCAACAAGGTTGAAGAGGAAACACAAGACAAAGTACTGTCTCTTCGGAAAGTGCAGTATAAAGATTTCCCTATTCCTTCTGCTCTTAACTAGCAGATCACTGTTAGGTAGACTCACTCTGCCAAGGATGGTGGATGCAAACAAGGGAAAACCTGAAGATGCTGACATCAGATGATGCTAACAAACAGCCTGTGCAGATAACCCTACAATGAGCCCCCAAGCTAATGATCCACTTCCCACATTCAGAATTTTCTGATAGCATTTTTTAAAAGCAATTATATTGTTGAAATAAATTCATATACCACACAATTACCCTTTTAAAGTGTACAATTCAGTGGTGTCTAGTATAGTCACAGGACTGTACAAACATCACCACAATCATTTTTACAATATTTTCATTTCCCCATTAGCAAGCATTTTGCAGTCCTCTACTTCCCAGGCCCCAGGCAGCTATGAATATGTTTTCTGTCTGTATAGATCTGCCTATTGTGGATGTTTCATATAAATGAGGTCATACTTTATGTAGTTTTCAGTGAGTGGCTTCATCCACTTACTGTAATGTCAAGGTCTTGACAGCCTTTTTCCTTCCACTGTTAATCGAGAGCAACAGCCAGGGATCACTTTCAGAATGACATCTTGGGAAAACAAAAATGAAGATACAGACCATGGCAAATGCAAAAAAAAGCAACTTGAAGGAAACAGATACTATGCAGGTCGAGGATAGGGTTGGGGTACCATTAATATTCTCACAAAACTAAACAAAACCTGTGTCCAAGGAACAAAAATAGAACACTATAAAAAGGAAACACTCTGAGAACATAAAGAGCTCTTAGAAACTTACAACATAATAGCAGAAATATTTTTAAAACTCAATAAAAGGATGGAAATATAAATGTAAGGAAATCTAGAGAGTAAAACTAAAAGGCAAAGACGTAGAAAACAGAGGACAGAAATTAAGAATATTCTAGAGGACCAGCACAGGGGAGCTATGTCCACATGAATTAAACTTCCAAGAGATAATAGAAAAATGAAAAACCACAACAATATAATTCAAACTTTGAAGAAATAAAGGATTCAGGTTACCAGGCTGAAATGAGGTAACACACTAAATAAAGTGTGAAATTTCTACAAAATTTCAGAAAACTTCAGACAAAAGTTTCATAATTTGTAAGGGGGGGGAAGAAAGGAAAATAGGCTGTATTACAAAAAATCAGATATCAGACTCTTCCAACTTTTCTATAGCAACAAAAAAACAACAAAGCAATAACTTTAAAAGTTAAAGGAAATTGATTTCCAACTTTGAATGCAATTGTTAGGCAAACTATAGATCAAGTAAGAGAGGCGTTTTCAAGTACACAAGATCTCATAAATTCACATTCCGTGCATACTTTTTAAGAAGCTCCTGGAGACTGGTGCTATAGAAAGCAGAGGATCTAGGACCGAGACAGGCAAGAGGACCCCAACAATGACAGCCACATGTAGAAGTCAAGCCGACTAGAGAAATACAGTTCAAGGCAGACATGTTGAGGATGATCATCTCCAAAAATCGACTGCTGAGAAACCCTTTTGTGCTGTGGTTCTAAATATTTTAAATATATGATTTTAAAATTTTCAAACATAAAAATATACCTTTATAATTATTACCCAGATTCAACAATTCACAAGAATTTGGCATACTGACAATCTATCCATTTTTTTCTATTTTTCCTTTGTTTAAATATTATAGGGTTGGGGATGGAGATTTAGCACAGTGGTTAGAGTGTTTACCTCACAAGCACGGGCCCTCAGTTTGATCCCCAACACAAAAACAAAGGAAAAAAAAATTATAAATTGCATATTGTATTATTCCATCCCTATGTGCTTCAGAACTTGTCTCTTCCTATAATACTATTATCACATTATTACACCTAAAAATATTAACAAATACTTCTTTTTCTTTCCATTGATTGATTGAATGATTGAGACTAGTTCTCACTATCTTGCCTAGGCTTGTCTTGGGCTCAAATAATCACTCCTTTTCACAATTACACTGTGTCTTAGTTATTTTCTCATCACTGGAACACAATATGTGACCCCCACAATTTGAAAAAGAAAGGTTTATTTTGGCTCACAGTTTACAGAGGTTTCAGTCCATAGTTGGCTGGCTCCAAGGCAGGGCGGCATGGCAGAGGGGCACAGCAGAGAAGGCTTGCTTATGGCATGGTAGTCAGGAAGCAAGAGAGAGAGATCAAGGAAGGGAGGGAGATATACCCTTCCAGGTCACAACTCCAGTGATCCACCTCCTCCAACCAGGTTTCACCTCCTAAATCACATTTAGCTATAAACTCATAAGTGGATGAATCCATGGATGAATATCACACACCCATGATCTGATCACCTCTGAAAGGCTCCATCTATGAGCACAAGAGACTTTGGAAGGACATCTAGATAGAACCCATAACACACTGTTATGGGCTAAATTGTATTTCCCCTAAAATTCATATGTTGAAACCTAACCAATCCTAATACCTTATAATGTGCTCATATTTGGAGACACAGCCTTTAGAGAGGTAATCAAAGTAGAGAGGGCTTTGGGGTAGCCCTAATCTAATCTGGTCAGTGTCCTTAACCACTTAGCAGATTAGGACACAGACAACACAGATGTGAGGGATTTATGTGCAGAGAGGGACAACCATGTGAAGAGGCCCAAAACAGCAGCCATCTATAAGCCGACGAGAAAGAAAGGCCTCTGGAAACCAACTCTATTGGCATCTGATCTTGGATTTCCAGGCTCCAGAACAGTGAGAAAAATATCAGGGTTTAAACTACCTAGTCTAAGGCATTTTGTTATGGCAGTTCTAGAAAACTAGATTATCCAGATCAAAAAAAGGTTCACATAATACATTCAGTCACAAGTTTTTTTGTTTTTTTGTTTTGTTTTTTAAAGACAGGTAGGTTCTCACTATGTTGCTCAGGCTGCCTTGAACTCCTGGGCTCAAGCAATCCTCCTTCTCATCTCCTGAGCAGCTGAGACTGGAAGCATATACCACCACACTCGGCTGTGGTTATATTTTGTAAGTCTATTTTTTTCTATTCTATTGATTTGTAACAGAAGCCTAGTCAGTTGCTCAGTATAATGTTCTGTGCTCTAAATGTATCTGTTTGCTTCCTTACAGTGTAATTCAACTTACCTTTCTTTCCCATCTTTCCAATAAATCAGCTCTAGAGGCTTGATTAGGTTCAGGGGTCAATTTTAGGGAAATACATTCTATCACTGGCACTGTGTGCTCTCTTTTTAACCTGACAAAGAGTACACAGGCACACTTGGCCCAGATTCCCTTCTAACTCTACTTGTCTTGACCATGTGAAGCACCTGCTCACCTCCTCCCTGCTGCCTGTCTAGGTTAGTGGTAGCATTCACCTCAACCTGCAGAAGTTTTGCTTTCACTACTTCCTGAGAGCTGGAGGTGGGACAGAAAGAGAACAGAAGCGGGACACAGAACAGCTCACTCTCTATGCCCAAATTCCAACCAAATATCTAGTACCTGCCCTCACATATCCCTGCAGTGGTGAAACTTATATTTCCTGGGATTTACTCACAACTTTGCCCACTCACTTCCTCATTAGGCCCTTCTATAATTCCCAGGAAAGTGGAAGCCAGACTAGAATCCAGAGTTCACACCTAATAGTAGTAATATTATTCTTTTCTTATAATGCTTGCTTCTGTTTTTTAAACAACTAAACGATGTATGTATGTATGTTTAATAGTATACATTATACAATAGTGTAATGTGGATAAGGAATGATGAACACAAAAGTCAGGATAATCATTTTCCCTGGTGAGGAGGTTATGCAGGCTGATTCTGGGTACTAGTAATGTTCAATTTAATAAACTGGATGGTGGATACATAATTTTCACTTTAATTTTCTTCCTTAAATTGTAAATGTATATTTAAAGCACTCTTTGTTATGTGTTATTTGTTCCATGTTAATTATTTTTCTGTGAGGAGGCCACTTTGGTTAGGATACAGAGTCTAAAGATACAGTAAGAGCAGAAAAGACTGGAAAGGGAGTTTACTCTAAAGGCAAATGATACCTCAGGCTTGCTCTCTTGGGAGTGTCATCAGAGAACATTTATAACTCAGGTCAAGTAGAGTGGCTTTCTCACAATCTATCCGTCAGAGATAATAGAAAAACACTTTCTTTTTACTAAGTTACCTAGGGATGAAATATCTGATATCGTAAACCTCTCCGTGGGAAACAATAATATAGTTTTGAGGTATATTTCCAGTGAGAGGAGTTCCAGCTTGCCCTAGGGAACACATTTGCCTCAAATTCGTAAATGACACAAAGCTGGGAAAGATGCCCAGCAAATGTTTCAGATGACAGAATTGGGATATGTCTTGATAAGCTGGAGTGACAGGTCAAATCTAGTCCAATTTACAATAATATCTACCATTTGTTGAGAACATATGATATGCCAAGAGCGCCACGTAATTTATCCCATTTAATCCTCACAACCACACTGCAAAGCCAAGACCCAGGAAGGTAACTTGCCCAAGGTCATAAGGCAGGTTAATGGCAGAATCATGATTGGAACCTAGGTTTTCCAACTCAAGCTTCCGTCTCACGTGAGAGTCCTTCAGGAATCAGAAATTAACCTTGAAAACTGAATCCTCTTTATTCCAATTCAGCCTGTCACCCTGAGAGAAGCGCTTCTAACCCCAACCCCCCTTGGCCACATGAGGGTATCAGCGCCTCTCAAGAATGCTCAGAGCTGGCTGGTTTCATAAGGTCCTTGGAGACCCTCTGGCAGCTACTAGGGAACCTCCATGTGCCCTCAAGAGCAAGTCTGTCCTCAAAAGCAAGCAGTAACAGTATGGATTCCCAGCTCAGCTATGTCTGCCTCCTCGCCTGTATTTGAGACTTGGCAAAATTCAAGCTCTGCAGCTGTAAACGCGAATCCCCCCATGCAAAAGACTGCTGAGCAAATCCTCTTAGCCAGGCTGTTCCCTACTTTCAATTTTCTCTTGTCCTCAGGGACACTGTGATTTGATGGGTGTGCAGAGCGGAGCAAAGGGCATCAACAGCCCCAGTGTGCAGTCATACTCAATGTAGCAATCTCGAAAGACGGCCAGAGAATTTTAATGAAAACCAGAAAACCCCTAGCTGCCAAGTCCAACTGCGGTCCAGGCCCAGCAGCTCTTCCCTCTGCAGTTAAGAATCCCAGAGCTAGCTTTGTCCCAAAGAGCAGGCAAGAACATTCATTTTGCATTTAGTAACACCTTTCATAGCAGCCACTTTCCTGGGTTATCTGGGCAAGAGCAAGGCACATGCTGACTGCAACAAGACCCAGGGACCCTGAGAAGCACAGGGTGTGGCTGCAGCAGATCTGCACCAAAAGATTATGAAACAGTCATTGGAAGAAAAAAAAAAAAGAGAGCCTTTTCCTTCTGCCAAAGCTGTCTGCCCACAGCTGCATACAAGGCTAGTGGGGAATCTTAACAAGCTTAAAGGAGCCGTATTTCAAATACTTGAGAGACAAACCAGGAGGAAATGAGTATTTTCAGCACTTACTGTGTTTCAGGAACTCTGGTATCACTTCACCTTCACTACTGGGTGGGAATTGTAAGCTGCATGTGATAGATACTAACACTGCCTCTGGGAGGTTGGTAACCTGCTTATGGCACACAATTGGCAAGTGGGAAACCAAGACTCAAAGTTCAGTATGAGTGAAGCTCAGCAAAAATATCAAAGTCAAAATCCTGATCAGTCTTGCCTAACATAAGGAATGATCTTTTACTGAACATTGCCTAAGATTTCTCCATGCATTATATCATTTAATCATCACAGCAATCAGGTGAGAATAGGAATCATTATCCCCATTTTACAATGAACAAAGCAAAGCTTAGACATTAAGTAACCTGGCCAAGGACACTGCATCACCAGAATTTGAACCCAGGGCTACCTAACTCTCACCCACCCTAACAGCCTGGAGAGGGAAACCATTTAGGACCTCAGAGAAGCATGCAAGTTGCACAGAGATTTCTGTTTTCCTTCTTAGCAGGAATCCTCACGCCAGGCTTATCTTTCAAGGTCTCCTAGCGTCCTTCAGTGGAGGCACAATACCACTGCCTCTGGGAAGGCTGATAGCTACATTTCCACTTTCCTATGCGCAGTGGCCTGTGTGAAGAATGCTACTGCCATGATCCAGAGATCCAGAAACTCCCAGGAGCAGAGGAGTAGACAGTTCCTATCTGCAGGCTGTGCTCCACAGGCCCATACAACCTCACGGCAGCCCCACCCCAACAGCTCACAGGCCCATTATGTATTCTGAACGGGAAACCATGAGCCTCCTCCTAGAGCAACTGTGATTTCCCAAGGGAGACAACTGTCTAGACACAGCATCCCAATCCATCTCGACAAGAAATGGGCCACACAATGTCAGGTTTGATCATTTACATTCTGGGGTCTGTGAAGGCTCTAGGCCTGGCAACTCTGGGTTGTTAGATTGAGAATCACCCAGCACAAGAGCTGAAACCCTGGATTCCCAGCCAGACAAGCACCAGCCAAGGGGTGTCACAGCCATCTTACACTCAGGCCATGAGCCACACACACATAGGCACACCAAACAAAAAAGTCCACTAATCAGGCTGGAAATTGATAGAATTCTTCTATATATGTTCAGAATTAAGCACCAGGCTTTGGGGTAGACAGGGCACCTAATATGTGCCTGGTACCATATACAGAAGTACATTCATGGCTGATGTTTTAATTTACCTCATAATATTTTGTGAGGTGGACAGGATTACAATTAGGCAGTTTAGGCAACTGAAGCACAAAGAAGTAATGTAATTTGCCTAAAGTTACACAAGAAATGCAAAGGTCAAATCCAAATCTATTTTTAATATGACTTCAGCACTTTTCATTCTGTCAATTATGATTCTACTCATTTATTCCTCAGAGGAGAGATGACCATGCAGATCTGTGACATAGCTACAGGATGATGAGCTTAAGGCTTCAGATGAGTGATCAGGCCAGGCCTCTCTGAGAAGTGGATTTAAGCTGAGACCCAAAAGATGAAAATGGGTCAGCCATTCACAGAGCTAGGAAAAGAAAAGTGTAGGCAGAAGGAGCAAGAAATGCAAGAGCTAGGAAAATGTTTGGCATGTCCCAGGAACATAAAGAAAAGCCAGGACTAAGGCTGAGTGAGCAACAGGGAAGACAGAATGGTTCATATGAAGCAGGACTTTGGTGGACCATGGGAAAAAGTTAGGATTTTGTTCTAAGAGCAATGAGAAATCAAAGAAGAGTTTTAATCAGAGGAATGACATGACCTCATCTGTGCTTTATAGACATAATTTTGTTGCTATGTAGAGGAGAAACTGTAGAGAGTCAAGAGTTAGGAATCAGAGGCAAGACAATGGTGGCTTGGACCAGGGTGAGGGGTGATGGTAGTAGAAATGGGTTTTATATTTGGTGATAGGATGGAAAAGACTTGCTGACAGATTGTGATGCACTGTGTTTGAGTAGTGAAGGGAACAAACTCCTAGGTCCTCCTTGAACAACTAGGTGAATGGTGGTGCCATGTATTAAGAGAAAGATAGGAGAAGCGAGGTTCTCAGAATATGGCCGCACTCTTTCTTCCGTATCACACAAGAAGAAAAAAGAAACAAGGGTAACTTTGTGAGACTCTGTCACCAAATTTTTTTTAATTTAATAAAAGAAACAAAAGAAAAAGGTGTGGGGATGTAGCTCAATGTAAAGGCCCTGGGTTCAATACCCAGTTCTGTACCCACCCCCAAAAAAGTCATATAGCTAGTAATTGCCCTAATCAGGAAAAAAGAAACTTCAACAAAAGTAAAGTAAAAGAAAGGAAAAGCCATATATGTATAGTTCGGGGAAGAAAAAAGCAACCTACTGTTAAATTTAACAAATAATTCAATTCAGTGACTAGATAGTTAATAAATATTTGCTAAATATATAAATGAATAATTGAATGACTGAATGATTCCAACAACAATTTATTGAGTTCCTACCAGGCACAGCATCAAGAAACTACTGTTACATAGAATTTTGCCATTAAAACCAGTCTTCAAACTGTAGTAAACTGCCACCATAAAAAAGTTCTAAGAGGCTGGGGATTTAGCTCAGGAGTTAGAGTGCTTGCCTAGCAACCGCGAGGCCTTGAGTTTGATCCCTGGCACCAAAAAAAAAAAAAAAAGAAAAAAAAAAGAGTTCTAGGAAATGCCATTCTCACACACAGACCAAAAGAAGTCTGAATTGTTATTTATTGTTCCTTCTCATGGAGGTCAAAATTGCTAGAGAAGTGCTCCAAGTCATAGTCATATGAGAAGAACTTCATAGTCATAGAAGTGCTCAGAGAGCCAAAAGCACACAAGGGAGGAGGTAAGCGTAAAGACAGGTGCCATAGTTTGGATCTCAAATGTCCCCCAAAGGTCTGCATATTAAATAAAGGCTTCATCCTCAGGAAGGCACCATTAGGAGGTGATAGAATGTTTAAGAGGCCTAGTAGGAGGTCCATAGGTCACAGGTGGTATGCCCTTTCAGGGGACTATAGGACCCAGGCCCTTCCTCTTTCGCTCTTGCTGCTCATTGGCCATGAGGTGAGTGGTTGTACTCCACTATGCACTCTTACATGCTGCCTTACCACAGGCCTAAAAGCAACGAAGCCAATCAATCATGCACTGGTACATCCAAAACTTTCAGGCAAAATTGACCATCTCTTTACAAAACGACTATCTCAAATATTTTGTTACAGTGACAGAACACTAATGCAGTTAAAACCTCCAAAAGGAAGCAGAAATCTAAGAGAACAATGGCTTAAAAAAATGGCTGACTTCACAACTAAGAGTTTGCCAATGGGCCTCACTAAAGTTGTGGAAGAAAGAAACCATGTTTTGAAGGGCAGTTGGATGAATGGTTGAAAAAGTAAACAGATACAATTTTTAAACAAATTTGACAATAAAAAGGAGAGGAAAAGAGGCCTATTAAAGTGAAGCAAAAGGACTGTTGGTAAGTATGTGTGGTAAACAGGAGATGCCGTAAGAAAACAAAAAAACTGAAGAGACAGATAGAGGAGACGTAAGAAATAAACAAAAGAGGCTAGACCTTAGAGAGTCAAGAGGGAACAGGACAGAATACACAAGAAAAAGGCTACCCTTGTGAGAGGAGAGATCATCTCCTCTTCTCTTCCGCACAGAGACAGCAATGAAGGAAGATTTTGATACACAGACACTGTGAAAAGTTGTTCTGAATTGAACTTGATGAATGCAAAGAGTGATCAAGTTGGATCAAGCTATTTTAGCTCAGAATGATAGAAACTCTTAGGACATTCATAAGTTGATATTTAAAAAGATAACAGTTACTCGGATACAAGTACATGTGATTTGAAGAATGTTAACACCAAATTTCCAGATTTAAACCAAATCTCTATGTAGGAACATGTACCTTTCTGATTGTAAAATCTGACAGATCCCCATATTAGCCAAATGACTGCACTCAGCTTCACCAATAATCCATACAAATTAATATAGTATGCTTCCCGTTATGATACAACAGGAAATATATGTCAGCTACTTAGAATACTTGCACAAAATGTTTAACCTGCATATAACCATAGAGAAATAATTAGAGATTTCAGTTGTGGGATATTAAGAAACTAGACCTGAAATTTTTTAAATATTATAATACAGAAAACACTCCTTATAGACACAGATTTAAAGAGACTAAAATATATAAAAACTAAGTTTAATGTGCAATTCTTGATTGCAACTTGGGTTAAAAAACAAATCAACAGGGCAGGGGATGTAGCTCAGGGGTAGAAAGAATGCTTGCCCAAATGAGACTTTGCATTCAATCCCCAGCACAGCAAAACAAACAAAAAATCAACGGCTACATTAACATTTATAACATTATTATTAATTTTATTTGGAGAATAGGGATATGACAGGTTATTTGCAAAAATGACTGCAATTATTTTTGCTCTTGGTCCATGCCTCTTCCCCATATGACTTCATCATTCCTCCCACCAAGAAGAACTTGTGACTTGCTTTGGCCAAAAACTATCAACAGGAGAGTGATGCTGGGCCAGTTCCAAATCTAGGCCACAGGGCCGGGGATTTAGCTCAGTGATTAGAGTGCTTGCCTTGCAAGCACAAGGCCCTGAGTTCGATCCCTGGCACCACAAAAAAACCAAAAAAACAAAACCAAATCTAGGCCACAGAAGGCTCTGCCCACTGCCACTCTCCTTCTCTCTCTTAGAACCTGCCCATAAACCATGGGAGCAAGACTGGCCTACCCTCTGGGAGACACTAGAGCAGGCATAAACCGTTCAAACTGAGGCCAACTCAGACCGCTCAATCCCTAGTAGGTCTGGCAGGCAGCTATAGATGTGTGAGGGACCTCAGTCAATCAGCTGATGTGACCCACATCAGCAGAATCACCCAACTGACTCACTGCATTATGAGCATTAATAAAGAGAAGTTGTTTTAAGCTACTAAGTTTTGGTATGACTTCTAACACAGCGAAAGATAGGTAGCCGAAGATAAATTTAAATATAAACTGTATATTAGACAATATCATGTAATCTATGTTAAATTTCTAGAACATAATGATATTATGGTTATGGCTGGGGATTTAGCTCAGTGGTTAGAGTGCTTGCCTGGCAAGCACAAGGCCCTGAGTTCGATCCCCAGCACCAAAAGATATTATGGTTATGTAGGAGAAAAAAGACATAAAGTATTATGACATCTGCCCCCTCCAAATGTTTCTGTATTTTAAGGGATTTCTCAAACGCTGACAAATGAGACAATAATGCGTAATACAGATATCTCTTACATCTCTTCTCCCTGAAATCCCTAAAAAGTCTTACCAGTAGAATCTAAATCTTTTTTTTCATAGCCAATTGAAAGCCTCCTTTATTTAACTGGGATAAGTGATATACAACAGGTACTAACAGGGTATATGAACAAATTCAGGGCCTACATTCAAAGGATATAGCTTTCTAACCCAAAATCCAAGCGCTTTGGCTTTATTCGGTTGGTTATATAGAGAAACACAACCGATAATCAATGCCAACAAAGGCCATGCCATTACTCATATTTTTTTTAAAAAAAAGTAATCTAAGTAGAGACTTTTTTTTAAACAACCTCTACACGTGTGTTTAAAAAGTCTTTGACTTTAAAAAATTCCACTGGCTCAATCCCACAGTCAGGTGAGAAAAGCATTCAATTTACTTAGGAAAGGAAAGAAAACATTGTAAGTACTATACACTTAAGGAGTCAGTTTTTCTCACCTGTCAGAACTGAAAAATTAACACAGTAAAGATGTCTGTATTATGCATTATCTGACTTGAAGCCAAATGTATGTCTGATCTCCTTATAGAATTCCTCAATTCCCTGGCCCACAAACTCCAAGATGCCTCAGAATACAGTTTGAAACCACAATTTTAAAATGGCTGTGCAAAAAGCAGAAGCTACCACCTGCAGAAAGAACCTTCTAGTTGCCTACACAGACTTCATCAGATTCCGAGAAATCAACCAGGCTGTCTTGTCTTCAAGGAACCTTTGATGTTTAAAGAGAATTCCATTGTGCACATTAATCTTCAAAAGTATTCAAGGACACAGTAAAGACAGCTGCAGAAAAATAGCTTTTCCTGGCCCACATCTGCATATTAGCCTCTCTGTCTCATGAAAAGACTAGACATTAGCAGACTTACACATGGGCCTGTCTGAGCCACTGAGTTCCCATTCACTTGTCACCAGGAGTGTGAACTGTTTAAAGATGTACCAGTTCAACCATTCTGCAAACACTTTTAAGGCAAATTTTACACAACAAACTCAGGGTGAGGAAATACAGAGGAAGGGAACCAGGTCCCTGCCCTTGAGAAGCTCACTAATGTAGGAGTACAGTCCACACACTGGGCCAAGATGAAGTAAAGGGCTCTGAGCAGACACGTGGTAAAACACTTGAGCTGGATTTAGATCCTGAATCTATTGCTAATTAGCTGGATTATCTTGGCAAATTTTACTGAATCTCTCCAATCTTAGTTTCTCCAGCTATTAAATGGGGGTGGCAGATGTACCTATTACATTGAATTACTGTCAGAATCAAATGGGATAATATTACTAAATAGAGCAAACTGTAGATAAATGTAGGCTATAAATATTAATCTTTATTAATATCTGAGTACTGTTATCCTTCTAAAATCAAGAATCAACACTGAGACTGTATGAATTAGCTGCATAACCCAGAGTAAGTAATTTAACATCTTTAGACTTTACCCTCATTATCTGTTAAACGAGAGGTTATAGCATAGTGAAACTAAAATCTCTTCAAGCTCTACAACATTAAAAGGCTCTCTGACCAGTTTTGCATGGTTTCATATGTATCTCAACACCACCACTGCTCAGATAAACTTCAAAGCCAAATAAACCATCTTTCTCTGGTGGCTGGCTGAATCTTTCATCTTAGTTCTCTTAAACTCATTACCTACCTGAGCATATATGGGATAGCTACACAGGATCAGTCTCTACCCACAAAAAGACCAGCAAATGCAGGGCAGCCAGGTCACTACCCCATTCCTTTAGGTTGAACAGTGGCTTCCAAAACATAAGTGTGGGACGTGCAAAGAATGAGCGGAATCATTCATTCACCCACTGAATGATCTACTTGCTGAGCAGGGGCCGGCCTCCTGCGCTTCCACCAGACCCCTACTTGTCTCTATACATCGTTTTCCACATTTGGGACCTGGGACTTTGTTGTTCTTAATTTTCATCCTCAAACCCAAACACGCTGGCTGGAATATGGAAGATATCCAATAACAATTCAGTAAGATTCATACTTCCCTTAGGACTACAGTTACATATGTGCAAAGCGCCTAGGCAGTTTGAAGTGTGGGCTTGACTCTAGGATGACTTACTAAGAGTCACCGATCCAGCTGGGTCAAAAACTAGCTGTTTGATCTTGGTGGGAGAAACGGGAGAGCAGCAGCTCACTTCTCTCTCTGGCCTTCGGTGTGCTCACTGGTAAAATGAAGACAATCTGTTAGACCAGGGATTGGCAAACTATGGCTCATGGGCAAAATCCATTCTGCACTCCTAGCTCAGGATTTTCACATGTGTAAATGGTTATAAAGACAAAGGAAGAATAATATGCACCACAGACCATATGTGGACCCCCAAAGCCTAATATGTATTTTCTGGCCTTTTATAGAAAAACCTTGCTGACCCCTGGATTCAGTTATCTCTAAGATCCTTTCAAACCTTAACATCCCAGCATTCTAATTCTGCTGAGTTTCCTCCAATCACAGTCTGATTCCGCCTGTTCACACAGGGCATCCCCAAGTCTGAAACAATACCCAAGACACAACAGGACCTCAACTGATATTTGTTTAATTGACTAAATGGATTTTGCAGCAGCAACCCTAAGAACTAAATCCCTAATCAAGATGATAAACTGGGTCAATGTGTATCAAATGGTTACCTAAACAAATGCCCACAGGATGGATGCCAGAATTTAGGGGAACATGCAGCTCTATTGACCCTTGGATAACAGGGACACCTATAAAAACCTGAAGCTCAGATAACCAGAATCAAGACTCACCTTGTTCGAGCAAATAAAAAATGCAAGCAGCCATCCCCTGAACAAACCCCCTGGGCAAATTATAAAGCTATCTAGCAGTAGCTATCAGAAACACAGACAATCCAAAAAGATAATCTTAACAGTGATGGACCCAAGAGAATAAATCCTATTCACAATAAAGCATATACAATAATTGAGCTCACAACATTCTGTTTCTCTTTTCCCCTGCTGTTCTTAAGAATATATAATACCAAAACAAGGAATTCAAACACTTATGTCAGGGCAGCAAGCCAAGGGAAGTCTAAAATATATGATCCTATTAGCACTAATGGAAGTGAGGGCAAGGTAAAAGAGAAAATAAAGCTCCCTGTCTTGACTCACACTACACGTACTTTCCCAAAATAAACAGCTAGCAGTTATTCTTTAAACATTCCTCCTCTGTACAATGATAAATCACTGCTGGGCATTTTTGCTGATTTCAAAGAATGGTTTTCTTTCTTTTTTCCCCTTGCTTCTCCTCTTTTAAAATGTTTATAAGAAATTCTGAAGAGGGCTGGGGGTGCACCCTCACCCATCCTTCACTCAAGTTACAGTACCTTCTACAAGTACAGTACCTTAAAACCACATACTGCATGTCAGACTGTTACTCAGAAATTACAAAGTTGATCTAGAGAGTCCACCCTTTCTTTTCTCCGAAGAAGCTCCTTGGAGCTCTCTTCTCTTAGAGCACCAGAGGAAAGCCCACCTCTCTCTATACAGCCCCTATGCCCAATGATGAGGTAAATTCGCAGGCTTTATCCATCTCCCCACTAGTACCCCTGCCAAGCAACCTGCTCTGGCCTGGAAAAAAAAAGAGTCCTGAATAGTTTGGTGCTCATTTGCAGCCTCTTCATAAACCAGACAAGAAAAGAATAGTTCAAATTTGGATCTTCTCCCTTACTTATTAGGTAACATTCTAAAAGCTAGAGCAGATAGACAGACATTAGCTCTTTCTGCTGACCTCTCTACGAACCTCAAACAAATCACTTTACTTCCCTGAGTCTTGTTTTCTTTTTAAGTTTTTTAACCAGTAAAAAGGGGTCCAACCTTAGCTGGAATCCTTGCTTGAGAGATGAGGATCCCACATTGTCTGAGCTCTGGGAACCTCTGAGGAAGGTCTTGCCATGACTGTTCTCTGATTCCAGAACCAAACAGCTTCATCCGCATTTCTCTAAATTCTGTTCCTGTAATCCCACTAGTGGGAACCAGAATACCCTCGAGTCCTAAACATTACTTTCTATAGCTGCTCCAAGCCCTTCTGCCTGCTGGGGCATGTGATCCACAGCAGCCACTAGGGTCCAAAAAACAATCCTTTGAAAGGTAGGTAATTAATGTTTGTTAAAGATGCAGCCTCCACAACAGGATAAATCTCATTATCTCCTCACTTTGTCTCTATAAAAGTCATTTCAGACTACTCGTTAATGTTTTCCCAAAGAAAAGGAGTCCACACGTGCCCCTTGAAGGTGAAGTTCAATACAAGGTGATTCAAATAGGTTTTGGAAAACACTGTGGCCAATTTAGTTATTATTTCCAAGTATCTATGCAAATAATTAGCTATTAGTACTCAGAAGAGACTGCATATTCTTTTTTTTTGAGACAGGTTCTCACTATGCAGTTCAGGCTGGCCTTGAACTCTCAGCAATCCTCCTGCCTTGACCTCCCAAGTGCTAGGATAACAGGCATGTGCCACCATGCCTGGCTTGCATATTCTCTTAACAGAACACAACCATCCTAACAGTAATCATAGCAACCATTCTCACCCTTCAAAGTAGAACTGACCATTCCTCCAACATGGGAATCCATAGTACCCTGTAGTCTTTAATAACAGGAGCTGTAATCCTCATTTACTCATTTGTTTATATGCTTGTCTCTCTACACCTGCTGCATTACTACCTCACACTGTAAAATCTCTGAGGACAAGGATCCCATCATATTGCTTAAGCCTTAAGTGTGCACAATACATCTCAACACATCCTAATACTATCGTGAGAAGAGAAAGGAGATGATAGTGCTGTGGCTTGGATGTTGTTTGCGCCCCTCAAAAGTTTGTGTGTTGAAGGCACAGTCTCTATACTGCTGGTGTTGGGAGATGGTATGAATCTCTAAGAGGTGGGGCCTGGTAGCAGTCCTTAGGCCACTGGGTCCTTAGGTCATTGTCCTCAGAAGGGAATGCTGGTCTCCTAGAGTGAGTTCGCATGAGAGAGTTGTTATAAAAACCTGAGCCTGATCCCTGAATCTCTCTGGCTTCCAGTCTTACAATGTGGTCTCATCCTTTGAGCCTTTCTGTTGTTATCAGCCACGCCAGACTCCCCGCCAGAGTCTGCACCATGCTGTTTGAACTTCCAGCCTCCAAAACTAAAAGCAAAATAAACCTCTTTTTCTTCATAAGTAATCTGCCTCATGAAGCTTTTGTTAAAGTAACAAAAACCAGATTAGCAGAGTACAGCTTAAAAGGGGAAAAAGACAGTAAAAGATAAGAAGGCAAAAGATTAAATCTGTCGTATTATTACCTGGTTTATAAATTTTTTTTAATTAATGGATGGACTGAAGAAACAAAATGAGCAGTGGTGCCAGGCATGAAAGCATACAGCTTATTGTGGAGTAACAAATACCATCTTTCATCAGTTCTAAAAACTTTTTTTTTTAATCTTGACAGCTTAGAAAATAGGATGCTGTTATGGCTTGTATCTAGATGTCCCCTTAAAGCCTCATTTGAGCACAGGTGGGGCTTTTCAGAAGTGGCTGGATCTAGAGTGTGTGGTGCTGGGATCTAGAGTGTGTGATTACTAAATTAGTCCACTAATTGGTTTGGCATCGTTCTGAGTGTGGATAACGGCAAGCCCCACCTTGGATGTGAGTACTACCCACATTAAGGGCATATAGCCCAGATAGAATATAAGGGACAGAAAGAGGGCTGCTGTCACTGCTTGTCACTTGCTGCTTGCTGCTTTTACTGCCTTCCGCCTGCCATGAACTGTTTCTCCTCTGTGATGCCCCTCTGCCATAGTGCCCTGTTTTGGAGCCAGCAGATTATGGACTGAAACCGCTACAAACTGTGAGCTACAATAAACCTTTCCTCCTTTAACTTTGGATGTTGGGTATTTTGTCTCAGCAAGAAGAAAAGTAACTAAGATAGATCCATTTTATCATGCATGGGATCTTAGCATTGTGTGAGTTTATTTGGAACCTGATTTTTTTCTCTTTCTTTGTCTTTGGTACATAAAATAATAGTTCATGTTAGAAATCACAGTGTAGCCAGGTGTGGTGACGCACACCTGTAATCCAGCAACTACCAATTGAGACCCTGTCTCAAAAAAAAAAACCCAAACAAAACAAAACAAACAAACAAACAACAACAACAAAAAAAACAGTGTCACAGTGTCAATGAAATGCAGTCATTTGGTATGACAAGGTAAGGAGGGTTGGAAAGATGACTATAAAATCGCGCTGAATTTTCCATAACAGTAGAAACAAAAACAGTTGGGCCTGTTTAGTGATGCAAAAGGGGCAACTCCATCGTACAATAATGCCCCTTCTCTAAGCGACGCCCAAGTGGAGGCTCCAGTGGCTACCTCTATGCTAAGTCATTATGCCCTTTTGGTTACCAGTCATTGACTCAGGGGTGTTCACATGACCTGAACCAGGCCATTATTCTTTGACAGTTTCTATTTAGAGCCAGTTGGAATATAGGTCAATTCTTCTCCAGTGTTAACACCAGTGAGATTTAGAGTTCGCAATCAGTGACCATGAGCCAGGCATGCAAAACAGAAGTGAAGGCAACAGACACAATCTTGATACACTTAGAAACCCTATGTCATTCAAACTATCTAGGTGTTCTTGCCAAACTCTTTCATTTATTTTTCTTTCTAGCTGAGCAGGTGGTATTTCCCAGCATCCTTTACTGTTAGGTGGGGCCAAATAGTGATTACAGTTGAATGGAATGAACAGAGAGTGAGATCAGCCACTCCAAGACCCAGCCCACAGAAACTTGCCACATGAAATCCTCCACTCTCCTTCCCAAACTGTAAGAGAAAAATCAGAATGGAAGGGGAGCTGGAAGACAGAAGCAGCCTGGGTCTCTGAAACACTAAAGGTGGTCTAATCAGGAAAAACCATGTTGAATTCCATGATAATTAAGAAAAAAACTTTATATTAAGCCACTGAAATGTGGAGGTTGTTCTGGCAGTTCTCTGTTCTAATATCTCCTGGTTTCGGCTGATGCTGCTGATGGTTACATAAAAATAACTCCCACAAATTATGCCTTTGCTCAAGTTTCTTTCATCTGCAACTTGAAAGACTTCAAATGAAAAGTCAGGGAGAAGAAACAGCAAGCATTTGAAGTGCCGTGGAAAGGGAAGTAAGTATACAACAACCCCCAAGTGTCTAGGGAACACCTAAAAAATTTCCCAGAATAGGGTAATAATCCCAACAAACTAACAAAAATGCACGAAAGACCCTTTTCAGTTTCCAAGGACTTCTAGCTTTAAACTCATAGACTACTCCCATAAGCTCCTCTCTCATGTCATTCCTTTCCTTCCCAGAAGCAGTGTATGAAGGGGTAACAGACCTGTCTCAGGGTTTGCCTGCTAAGACACTCTCAGGAGTTCTCCATCATCCCAAATTCTAGCAAGTGAGGTAAACCTCACTTATCATAAGTAGCCATCTCTGCAGTCCTGGACTTTATTGGGAAATGCATCCACACATAGCAGCAAGACTTCAAATCATTACTCTGGGGTAATTAGTTCTGGATGTGAGTATTTAACCCTGGCAAAGCTTTCAAAGATGAACATTCAAGAATCGCCAAAGGTTCTGGCAACATTTACAAGACTAAAAATATGAAGATTACAAAAATAAACAGGAAAATGATGCTATGAAAGCTTCCTTGGACAATGATCAAATTTGCCAAGAACTGTGATGACGAGTGGGCATCCTGAAGAGTGTTGAGAAAGTTTTCTCATTAAGCCAACTTTGGTGTATATCAACAAGCACTGACATCTGTATCACATTTTACAGGCTTGTTATAAAGCCCTTTTATACTACACATTGAATTATTTAACTCAGAACAACAGAATTGCTGGGCATAGTGGCACACACCTGTAATCTTAGCACTCAGGAGGCTGAGGCAGGAGGACTGCCACGAGTTCAAGGTCAGCCTGGGTGACACAGTGAGTTCAAGGCCACTCCAAATTACATAGCAAGACTATCTCTCAAAAACAACAACAATAAAAAGAATACAACAGAATGAAGCTGCAATTGTCATCAGCCCTTCATTTATAGATAGGGAAACCGGCCCAGATAGGCCAGTGATCATAGCACCGGGACTTACAACTTGAGCCAAGACTTAAGCTCCATCTCCTGAACTCTTGTGTCCTATTCATTGTTTTCACTGTAGCCCAAACTATGGAATATCAGGGCAGAGAAATGGCCTAGGCACAGAAGACTTTTCTCTACTTTCGTAATTTATGACCCTATAACCAAGGCTGGTTTTCCATATCTCATAGGCATATGTTGGACCTTTCTAGCGGGTTAAAAGGCCTGGAACTGATGCTTGGCCTGCAAAGCAAGCTGGAAAAACATTCCCTGGCAAGGCCCCATACCCACCAGGGACCTTGAGAGGGAAAAAAGAACCCGAGACAGAGGATTAGAAGTGCTCAGACCTCCGTGTGATCCTGCCAAAATCTTGTAGTTCAAGGCCTCTGAGAAACAGGTGACAAGATCTCTTGAGGCTCCAAACAGAGAATCGGGAGCAATAAGCTGAAATTGTCCTTTTTGGTAGAGAAAGATAAGATCAAACACATAAAGCTAGCTGGACTCAATCAGCATTCTCTCAGACAGTTTTTATTAGTCACTTAAGAGAAAAGTTGCCCAGATCAAATGGTCATATACTATATGGGAAGGCGGAGCATTAATGTTTTAGTGAAAGCAATTTATCTCTAGGAGGTGCGGCTCTACAACCTCAGAAGGATGACGTGGGAATTGGAGGAGCTACGCTTCGGTGTGTTGAAAAGCCCATGGATGAACGGCAAGACTTGTACTCTGACACAGTTCCTCCAGAAATAGAAAGTCTAAGATCCTGAAGAAGCATAACTAGAGGAAGGGAAAGAGCCCTTGACTCTGAAAAACCTGGCCTGGAATCACTGCTCAGTCTCTTAATACTATCATCTCAAGCAAGTCACAACCTCTTTAGACTTGACGTTCTACATTTGTAAAGTGAGGATAAGAACACCTACCTTAGGAGATAGTGGGGAGGATAATATATAATTATGATTATAAGGAACAGGGCACGGTGCCTGACTTAGTAACTGCTCAACAGATTTTAGATCCCAACTTTTCACTCAAATCCCGTTTCAATTTCTTAGTATTAGCATTCTAATACTCAGGAATTCTATCTAATTCCTAGTAACTCGTCAGTCCTCATAATTATGACAGAATTGCACATCTTACTTGTGTCTTAGCCACTTTATTTGCTGCTTTGAAGTATAATCATCTATAAGTTATGAACATGTCAAATAATTCTGGGCCCTTGGATCTCTAGATTCTAATCTGCTCCAGTCTTCCTAAATTTTCCTAAGAATAACTTAGCCACCAGATAGATCTCTCTTTAAATTGTATTCTTTCTAGGTACGGTGGCACATACCTGTAATCCCAGGAGGCTGATGCAGGAGGATTGCTGTAAGTTTGAGACTAGCCTGGGCTAATATTGAGTTCAAGGCCAGCCAGAACTACAGAATGAGACCCTGTCTCCAAAAAAGTTATAATCTTTCTCCAATCTGTAAGAAAATCCATTATAGATTTTCATACATGGCTGCACTTAAATGTCAAATTTAACTAAATTTTCCACAAAATCAAAAGGACTCTGAGTTCACCAAAGCTTTACTAAACTTGAATCCTATATTATCTCCCTGGTCTTTGGGGCCCCTTCTTTGTAACATTCTCTTACACAAGAGCAGGCCAAGTGCCTATTCCTCTACGCACCAGTGTGGTCTGCATACACTATGACCAGCGCTAACGACGGACCAATTGTATAACTGTCTTTTTATGTCTCCTTTACTAGTACACAATCTCCTTACAGACAAGAACAGTATCCTGCCGAATTTCAATTGCAGTACCCATCAGCGGGGTACTTGGTAGGTAGTAGATATTAAATTAGTGTTTGTTAGATTCATGAATGAATGAATGAAGTTTTTACATCCAGGAGAAACTTTATAATCTGGTCTAACATAAGTTTTCATTTCATAGATGACAAATCTGAGCCTCAAAAGATGTCTGGTAACTCAGCCAAGATACCTTCAAAAGGCTCAAGAAGATGACAAGTGGTGGCAATCACCAGCCATTCTGACTGAGTTCAAGGGCAGGCATCATACTACCAAAGGGAGTACACCTTAGCAAACACAGAACAGGCTCCAGGTAAAGTCTTGCTTCTGCCACCTACCAATCTTGTAACTGTGGACAAGTTACTTCATCTGTCTGAGTCATAATTTCTACATCTGTTAACTGGGCTATAAATAACTCCAGAGTTGTTGGGGGTATTAAATCTGCCAACATACATAAAGTGCCTAGCATAGCACCCAGCACTAAGTGTTAGATAAATGTTTACTGAATGAATCATGAATGAGTCCCTGTCCAGCATACCATAACTTCATGGTTTAGTCTTTGCTTTTCAGTTTCTGCCTATATGAAAGGCGGCTGGGTTACCCTTACTAATAGAACCAGGAACTTGGAGATTTGTTCCTCCCTAGAACTGGATCTGAAATCTGCTCCATAACTTCACCTCTTACAACCCTGTTCACTGTTCTCCTCATCTGAGTTGCCCTTCCCACCTTCCTCACTGCCATACAAATCTTACCCATCTTCCACTGCCAGCCAGATTTACCTGTCTAAGAAATCAGTCCCTACGACAACATCAGTCCTTCCTCATCTCACTGACCTCTCTCTACTACACCGCAGAAGATCTATGATTCAGATGTTTGTGTCTCCTCCAAAACTCACGTTGGAACTTGAGTTTCAGTGCAGACAGTACCAAGACCTCTTGGAGAAGATTAGGTCATGAAGCTTCTGCTCCCATGACTGTCATATGAAAGCACTTGAGGGAGCAAGTGCTCTTCCAACATCTGAGCACACGGCAACAAGGCACCATCTTGGAGGCAGAGAGTGGTCCTCGTCCAATGCCAAACCTGCCAGTGCCTTGGTCTTGGCCTTCTCAGCCTCCAGAACTATAAGAAAAGATTTTCATTGTTTACAAATTACCCAGTCTCAGGTATCTTGCTATGGCAGTACAAATGGACTAAGGCAAGAGGTATCACTCTTTTGTTTTTTTAAATTGTGGCAAAACAAATATAAAACTCATAATTTTAACAATTTACACAACCCATCTCTAGAATTTCTTTATCTTGCAAAAATGAAACCCTGTACCCATTAAACAATTTCCCATTTCCTCCTCCCTCTGCCCCTGGTAACCATCATTCTACTTTCTGTTCTATGAGTTGGACAACTCAAGATATCTCACATAAGTGGAATCACACAGCATTTGTCCTTTTGTGATTAGCTTATTTCACTTAGCATAATGTCCTCAAGGTTCATCCTCGTTGTAGCATGTGTCAGAATTTCCTTCCTTCTTAAGCGTGAATAATACTCTATTGTGTGCATATACTACATTTTGTTTATCCATTCATCCATCAGTAGGCACTTGGGTCACCTCTACCTTTCGGCGATGGTAGGTAATGCTGCTAGGGGTATGGCAACACAGGAGTGTATCTAGTTTATTTTTCCCAACTGAGTACGACTCCTTAAAGAAAAGGCCTAGGTCTTAATCATTTCTCAAGGACGCTGGCATGTGATGGGCACTCAGTAAACATCTATCAAGTAATTAAAACAGGACTCAGTTCCAGTAATAAAGTGAAAGCTTAATCATCTTCTACACCGAGTTTCAAAATGCATGCAGAAAATATGGACAGCACAGTAAAATTGTGTTGTTCTTTTTTTTCCTGATTCGCCTCTTCCTAGTCAAATGATCTTAGATATACTGCTTAACCTCTCAGAGATTCGGTTACTTTCTGTAGTTTTTGTCACAATCAAATGATATAACTTGTATAAAGCAGTCAGTACAGTGCTCAGTACCTCCTAAAATAAAAAAAGTCTATAATACTATTATAAATTTACATAATAAAAGTGACTTATTGTATATACAGCCATTTCATTTGCTGGTCATAAAAGTAAAAAGTGTGCTGAAGGCTAAGACTCAACAATGGCAGGTAATAGTCAAAACACAAGGGGGGTTAGGGATTTAGCTCAATGGTTAGAGTCCTTGCCTAGCAAGTGCAAGGCCCTGAGCTCGATCCCCAGCACAAATAAAATAAAATAAAATAAAAAAACACAAAGACAGTCCTATTGCAGTAACAATGAATCCAGATTGGTGTCACCGAATTTGGAATTTTGAACTATACAGTTGCAGGTCCAGGAGTTGAAAATGTTGTCACTTCAAAGTGACAAGCATAACTGTTACACTCAGGATCATCTCAGCAACATAGCATGTCCAAGATCTTTCTGTTTTGTTTTGTTTTGTTTTTTGTTTTTTGAGACAGGGTCTCACTATGTAGTTCAGGCTGGCCTCAAACTAGTGGCATTCTTCTTGCCTCAGCCTCCCCTCCTGAGTGCTGGGATTACAGGCGTGCGCCACCACACCTGGCTCACAAATATATTTTTAATTTGAGGGTATTTCTACTTGTTTTTGTTGTTCTACTTTTGGTTTGGTTTGGGTTTTGATGTTTGGATTAGATTCATTTTGAATTTAATCACTCATGTATTGAGACTTTCCATTGAAAGATAAAAAATAAGTGGATCTCTATTATTATTTCAGACAAATATTTTTTAGGTCTATCTCAAAAGAAAATGAGGACTGGGGATTTAGCTCAGGGGTTAGAGTGCTTGCCTCGCGAGCCCAAGGCCCTGAGTTTGATCCCCAGCACCAAAAAAAAAAAAGAAAAAGAAAAAGAAAGAAAGAAAGAAACAAAGAAAGAAATTGAACTGCCTGTCCCGCTCACAGGTTCTAGGGACAGGAGCTCTTTTTGAGGTTACTACTTGAATTTCCAGACTAGAAACATTCTTTCCCATGTCAGTTCTTAGAAAGCAAAAATCTTGAGTCTTAAAAGGAAAAGCTTATTCAACGTTTCTTTTGTCTGCCAAAATAATTAAGATTTGGCATGGCTAATTAAAATGGCTGAGATAAAATCAGAAACTTGTGTATGGGAGGGAAAGAGGGAAAGGAAGAAAAAGAGACGGTAAGAGACAGTGGCCCAAATGCTAGGACTGGCCCAAATATGTCTAAAATGGACAGTAACTATAATTCCTGGCTTTCTGGGGGACAATCATGATTTCATGTAAATTAACACTGCACTGCAATGACTCCTTAAATGGAAAAGGAACGTGAGCCCAAACTTCCAATCTTCCTGCCTCGGCCTCCCAGAGTGGTAGGATTAGAGGTGTGTACCACCACTCCTGGTTCACATATATTTTCTTATCCTCACTTATCTCACAAACTATCTTCTGTTTTATACTTCTTTTCTTTAACATATCCTTGGAGATCTTTTTCTCTATCAGTACTTAGAGAATACACAAGTTCTTCTTTGTAGTCTCATAGCTATCCCTTGTGTAAACATATCCACTTATTTAACTATTTTTGTACTGTTGCACACTTAGGGTTGTCTCCAATCATTTGCTGTTAGCGACAGTGACAACAATGACTGGCACTTTCTTTTTAACTTGATTTCAGCAAGTAGCCTTCCCTTCCTGGACGCTAGGAGGCAGTGTGGAGTATCAGGAACCAATTTAGAGTTCATCGGAACTGGCTTTCCAACAGGTTTCCTGCCTTCTGAGGCTCAGTTGCCTCACTTGTATGAAAAACCTGACCTACTTTATGAGGAAGCTTTTAGGATTAAAGAAGATTTTTTAAAAAGGCACCCACTGGCTAAATTCGGGACAACCTGATTATCAAAAAGCATAAAGTTGGGGAGGAGCATTCTCAGAAGACTGATAACTTACTATAGCACACTGAAAGGGAAAAAAGTTCATGATTCTCATGATATATTTTTAAAAGGGGAGGGGAGAAGGGGTTGAAAGCTAATTGTTCACATGATAAATATTAAATGAAAGAATCATAAAAATCATCATTTTATAAATACAACTGAAGTAGTCCAGGCTTAACCATAGATGTTAAAACCATTGGATGAAAATTATTGAGGAATAGGATATCCAAATAATCTCAAAATATCATCCCATAGGTAATTTTATTAATCACAAAAGGGGAAAAGGTGCCCTTTCAGTGGAAAGATCTGCCCCTGCCACGTCAAGCAAAAGCTCAAAACTCCTATCCCCAGTGATGCTACAGAGTGACATTCTGTATCACCTATGACCTGATGGAGGAAGCAACATCCTCTATGGAACTCCTACTACAAATGTTTAACTTGAGTCTACTAATGAGAAAACAATTCTAATTCCCATCAATAAAACAATAAACCTGGAATCTTCAAAAATGTCAATATTATAAAAGGGGAAAAAAAAGTAGAGGTACTATTGCTGTATGAAAGAAAACAAAAGAACACAACTATCTTGATTAGATTCTGGACCGAAAAATGTAATTTAAAAAATCATAAAGGTCATTGGAATGACTGGAGAAATCTCAAAAATACTGTTTCAATGTAATGTGTAGTCATATAGAAGAATGTTCTTGCTCCTAGGGTATATGTGCTTAAGCACTTAGAGATAAAGTGTGGTGGTATCTGGAACTTACTTCCAAATGGTTCAGTGTCTGTATGCCTGTGTGCATGCACACGCATGTGTGTGCAGACAGAACAAACGAATTTAGAGCAAAAAGGGCGCTCACTGTACTGCTTTTGCAATTTTTCTATAGGCTTAGATATTTTCAGACGAGGGACATACCTGAGAGGTAAAGTGCTCGCCTAACATGTTCAAAGTCCTAGGTTCAATCCCTAGTACTACAGAAAATAATAATAATAATAATAATAATAAAAACCTAGTTCCAGCACTCAGGAGGTTGAGTCAGGAGGACCACTTGAGGCCAGGAATTCAGGCCAGCTTGGGCAATACAGTGAGACTTGAACTCAAAAAAAACAAAAAGATGTTGGGAAAAAAATCAAAACATATAAACCATCAACTGGCACCAGTTTATGCTATAACAATGCCCATTACCGCTTCAGCTAACTCAGCAGGTCTACAGTAAACTCCCGTGCCTGAGGGTACTGTGCAAATAAATGCCACCAGCCAGCACTGCCTCCAGGAAGCTTATAGTTTCGACCAGAACACAAGCAAAAACAGGAAGCATCTGGAGAAGCAGAATAGTTTTGGTTCCTGAAAACCTACCTGGGGTGTACACCTGCATTTTTCTTTTCTTTCTTTCTTTTCTCAGCTAGGTAAGTTCAAAAAACAAGTTACCTTACTGAGAACTCTCTTTTTATTTGCACATCAAAAAAAAAAAATGGAGCAAAAAATCTAGTGCCAGGTTTGGGGATTTAGCTCAGTGGTAGGGCGCTTGCCTAGCCAACACAAGGCCCTGAGTTCGACCCTCAATACACACCCCCACCAAAAAAAAAAAATCCTAGTGCCTAGAATTGAAAGAATGAGACAGTACGAACAATACACCTTTGTAGAGCATCTTTCATGGAAGACTCTCAACAATAAAATACTGCGTTAATCTCCTAGAATGAAAATGGGGAAGCAGGAAAGCTCCTGGAGGGTTTGTTACAGTTTATATCTACATGTCTTCCAAAAGCCTCGTGCACTCATAGGTGGGCTTTCGGGAGGTAATCAGATCACGGTGATCAGATCAGATGATACTCATCAGTGTACTGGTCCACTGATGGGTTTATAGCTAAATTCAATGTTGGGAAGTGAAACCTGGTCAGCGGAGGTGGGTCACTAGGAGTGCAATATGGCCTGTAAAGGTCTATCTCCTCCCTCTCCCTTCATTTGTCTCTCTGCTTCCAGCCAGCCAAGCCATAGCTGATTCTCCTCTGCCACGCTACCTTGCCTTGGAGCCAGCTGGGTATGGACTGAAACCTCTACAAACTGTAAGCCAAATAAACCTGTCCCCTTTTTTTTAAAAAAAAAAAAAAAAAAAAAACCTGTCCTTCTTACAGTTTCGGGTGTTGGGTATGGTGTCTCAGCAACCCAAAAGTAATTCAGAAAGGGCTCTACTTTTGTTTCCCTTTGGAGCACCCAGCACAGAACCTTGTACATATTTAGCCTATGCACGCAAGCATTAGTTGAAGGAAAAAAATATATATATGAAAGATAATTCCTTTAAAAATAAAAGTCTGCCAACGAATGTCACTGGAATTAAAGGAAAGATCAGTATGAACAGCTCATTCAGAAGTAGCATCACTAACAAGAGAACATATTTACATGCAGATAAATTTGCCCAAGTTCTTTTATACACATTAACTCATTTGAGTCTCACAATAACCCCATTTTATAGATATAAAGTTAAGGATTAAGAAGATAAGTTGCTTACGTAGCAAAAAACTCAAATTTTTTGTTTGCTTCACCCAGTCACATGGTTAACAAGGTGAAAATACTGAATGATCCTTCCAATTTCTCCCTTGGCACCTCTGAGGATCCAGTGAGTTGCCAATAGCCACTCATGAGCTCGTACCTGCTTTTCTATAGAAAAATGCCAAAAATCTGCCCTAGGATTGTTTCTACTGAAATTCAGAAAGATTTTTTTTTTCTTTAAACAGAGCTTAAATTCCCAACATGGTTCTGTGACTGAGATGCAGAGGAAGTGAGTAGAAGAAGTTTGATGACGTGCACATTTTAATGAAGTTAACCATAAAATTTTTCTTCCAAAATTTTTGGGGAAACTCTTGGCCACTTCATAGTTTCACTTTACTTTTCAAACAGCATGTAGTGTGCAAGTAAGGATAATGTATTTTATTTCTCTCTTCTGGAGATTTCCAAGTTATTTACATATCAACCTTTCATACAGATCCACAAAATTCAACAGAAACTCTGTGATTCCATCTCTGCCCATGTTGTCTCTGCCCTTTACAACTGTTCTTCCCTTAGATAGCGAAGCCCAAGTGGCAAATGGCTTTGGCAAAGGTACCTGGAAAGAGCACTCACAAACACTGCTGATAAGAATTCAAATCGGCCAGCAATTGAAGGGAAACTTCGTGCTCTATGACTCAGCACTCATACCCCTAGCAAAGTACCCTACAGAAATATTTCCGCAAGTTCACCATGAAACCATACACACTCCAAAATTCACTGTAGCAGAGCTTCCAACTCCATTAAAACAAATAAGTTAGAGCAACATGCAAATACATGGGGGAAATACCCAAAATCCATTAAGTCAAAGAGAACAAGCAGAATTATATGTTTTATAATATTATTGGTGCATGTATGAGGGAATTTACTGAATAATGCAAATCAAAACTGACAGTTGAATACCTTTGTGGGGTGGAATTAAAGTGAATTTTCCCTACATAGTTCACTGTGTATTTATGTAATAAATTTTGATTAATCTTATGTGATTTTATAGAATCAAAAAACATATTTAAGATATATATTTATATACCTTTTCTTTTCACTTTAGAAATAGCTAATCCACCTATAGTAACTACTTCCAGTAATATCAAGGTTAGAATGCCAGCTGTAGACATTTGCACTTTCATAGAATGACAAGATCCTGCTTAGAAAGATTATATAAGGGACATACACTATCCCAACAAACAACATCCCAGCCCATAGTCTGATTAAATACTTGTGACCAAGAAAATCACTAACTACTGAAGCAGTCCTTGATGTCTTCTAGTTTTGTTGTGAGAGTCCCAAAACAACATTCAGAAACACCAACTGATGTATCCAACACTTACATGTTAGGCTAAAAGAATGGAATCCTTATCATAATCCAGAAAAACTAACGCTGTTACCAATTACCTAATGTGTAGCTCCCATTCAGATTTCCCCAGCTGTCCCCAAACTGTTTTTTATAATGAGCTTTTTTTTAATGTCCAAGATCTAATGAAGGATTACATGTTGCATTTGGTTGTCTTATCTCTTTAGCCCCTTTTTAAAATGTAGATCAGTCCCCCACATATTCTGTTTCGTTTTATGTCTTTCATGACATGGGCATTTTGGAAGCTCATGGACCAGCTGTTTTGTGATATGGCTCACAATCTGGAATTTTCTGATTACTTCTTCATGATTAGATGTAAGTTAAACATTTCTGGCCAAAAAAAAAAAAAAAAAAAAAACCTACATTGATTTTGTGTGCTTCCCATTGCATCAAGCTGTCTCGCTACACTGTAATTTTTTTCCTCATTTTGTCACTGTGAGTACTAAACAAACATCCCCTCATAAGTAAAAGGTTAAAAATGATCCATAAATATAACATCAAAAGCAGCTACCATGAGCACTAACTAGACTGAGCATAGTGCTAGATACTTAACATATATTTTCATTTAATTCTCACAGTAATTTTACAAACAGGGGTTCAAATAAGTAATGTGTCCTAGCACACACATGTAGTTAAAAAAAATGGATGCACATGTGAACTCCAGTACACGAACACGCACATACAATTTAACATGATCTCATAGGTTCATAATGTTCCTAAGGACATTCAGGGACAAGTTATGAACCCATATGTTAAATAAATTTTGAGTAAGCCTATCTAGTTTTCAAGAGTTGGATTCTTATGAAGAAGAAACAGAAAATAAATTATCTGTGGCTCATAGAAAATTCCTCTATACTTCGAAATGTTTTTATTTGCAGGTCATTCACATTTCTACCATAGTCAAGAAAATACAATAATGGTTCCTCAAATTATTATAACATTGTAATGTTTTATTTGTCTTGTTTTTTCCTATTCTTCAACAAACTGAGAAAAAAGAAGGTAAAATTTTTTTCATAAAGTTTAATATTTTTATGTGATAAAAGAGATTTTTTGTAAAAATTTTCTCTACTACAGAAAAATAATTATTGTCAAGAGCTCACCAATTTTATTTTTATTTGTGTGCAATTTCACTTATCTGTAAAATTCAAAAGTCTGGGTCCTATTGATTTAGTCTGAGTTCTACTGCAATTAGAGTGATTTTTGAGAAAACAACTTTAATCAAGGAAATTAAGCTCCAAAAGAAATCAAAACTGAAATATTTCTGAATTTCCCTGAAAGTCATCTACAAAACATCTCAAAGTCTGCAGGTTTCAGTAACAGATTCCTTGAGAGCATTTGACATTTGACATTTGTATTACTACTAATTGCCTCCTTCCAATGTGTTACTTTGAGCCTTCCGAGACTTAGGTTAGTATGCTCAGTCAACAAACATTTAGAGTCTCTAATTTGTTTGAGGCATTCTATGAGGTGCCTGGGAACACACTCTTGACAGCTTCCTGTCTAGGGTCAAAGGTTGCCTGCCACTTTGTGGACATCCCCACCCCCACCGAAGAACTAACGCCTCCCATGAGGCTCCTAGCATTGCCTACATACCTCTCTGTGTGCGATTATTTATCTATATTTATCTCTCTCATTTCAGCAAATTCCTCTAAAGCAAACATTCTTACTCAATTGTGTATTCCTATATAGTTTCGGGTCAGCACAAGTTAGTGAAATAACTATATTTTACAGATAAGGAAACCGAAGCTCAGAAAAAGAATGTGGTGCCCACTGTCATTCAGCTAATAAATACACAGTACTGGTCTTAGAAAGCCTTAACTGAAGCTCTCTTCTACAATGCCACATAGGTAGGAAAAGCAAAACAAAGGTTTTAGATGTTTTTCAGGGACCTCAAATTCAACATGACCAGAATTCCCCTCTAATTTTTGTTGTTGCTTTAAGACAGTCTTAGAAAGTTGCCCATTGCCTCACAAGCACAAGGTCCTGAGTTCGATCCCCAGCACCAAAAAAAAAAAAAAGAAAGTTGCCCAGGCTGACCTTGAACCTGTGATCCTCCTGACTCAGTTTCCCCAGGAGCTAGAAACACAGGCATGCACCAGTATACACAGCTAAGTCCCCTGCTTACAACATCATTCAGTATTCCTTTTTTCCATAAAAGTCATCCTGATTGTTCAAAAAAAATCTCAAGTCATACTTGACTCCCTTTTCTCTCTAGCCCCATATCTAATCAATCAATATATCTTTATCAATTATAATTTTCAAACCAACTAGCTCTCCAGTCTCTTCCATCACTTAGACTGCAAAAATGCACTGCTACTTGTGGAGCTGGGGATTTAGCTCAAGTCGTATGGAAGCACACTTGCCTAGCAAGCTCAAGGCCCTGAGTTTGATCCCCAGCACCTAAAAAAAAAAAAAAAAAAGCACTGCTACTTTTCTCCACATATTCACCATGGCCAAACTCTCCTCCAGTGTCTTTTCCATTTAACATCCTGGTGATGTTCTCAATATCATTCCACAGATGCCATTCATCCAGCTAACTATAATCACTCCTAGGTTTCTAGGTTCACCTGGCAGAAAACTGCCAGGTCTCCAGCCTCTTCCCACGTTTCCAGCCTCATTCTTCGTTCTGGTCTCTGCTGTCCTGCTCAGCATTCTTCTCTTTCTACTCTGAATAGGTAGTGTCCTCTGGCACAGACTCTTTGCACCACTCTTATGCACCTCCCACTGCCATCCTGAGTAACTCCCACTCACTCTTCCAATCTCTTGAAGTGTCACTCCCTGCAAGAAACCTTCCCTGATTGCCCCAAAGAGTGCCACATTGGGCACATTTATCCATCTTTTTTTTTGGGGGGGGGTGCTGGGGATTGAACTCAGGGCCTTGTGCTTATGAGGCAAGCGCTGTAACCACTGAGCTAAATCCCCAGCCCATGTCTATCCATCTTACAATACATCTCCTTTCAGAAGAAATATTTATCACATCTGAAATTGTCTGACAACTGTTTCCCTTGTTGAGGAAGGGAAGCATTTCCTTTTATCGACGTAGCCACAGTGATTAACTACAGTACCTGTTCAATTAGTATTTGTTGTTAGAATGACAGGTTGGGGTCAGATCATAGAGAGTAATAACATCAGGCCACATAAACCAAGGAGCAAGGATCATTATCCCTTTGCCAAAATGTAAGCTGAGGCAGCAAGAAGCATAGTTATTCAAGGTCACAGGGACAATAGAGACAGAGCCAAATCTAACTATCCACTCAGCTCATTTCTCCCTTGTAGCGCACTAAAAAACCTTAGGGTGTAAGGGAGTATTTCAGAAAAAAAATTAGAAATGAGAAGGTGCAAGAGAGGTCTCGGCTGACAGTTTCTGTATCTGCCTGTCACATCAGTTGCCTTCAAACGGACAGCAGTTAGACGTTCCACACGTGAAGAAACAATACCACTAAAGCAAAAAAATACAATCACCACCACACAGTTCTCCCTTCAAGAGGAGTATAAAACAAACTTCTTTCCTCCACAAAGAACAAACAATAGGAAGAAAGCTATTACCCCTTTAAGCACCTTCAAAAAAACCACATAGGCCATTTGGCCACCTGGATTGCTCCACAGCAATCAACAGAGGACATCAAGGGAGATGAGAAAACAACCTTCCCACCACTCCCTGGAACAGGGATACGAAAAAACAAAACATGTTAAATGAGGCAAAAGCAATCTGAAGAATATTTATTCCTTGGGAATTATGAGAACATTTCATGTAAAGCACTTAAAAATCTTGCCAATGCACTGGCAGTTCTTCACAGGTAGGGAAAGGAAGAGGCATGAGCTTAAATGCAACATTTCATTGTTGGGAGGGATGGATCATGTCTGTCACAGACTCTCACACTCAGCAAAGGGTCAGGGCTCTCTGCTACTCATTCTGCCAAGCACAGACTGGAAGAAAAAGAGGACGTAAAGCCTCCTCTAAGAGAACGCTGAATAAATATCCACACTGTCTACATTCACCCTGGGGTTCCTGGGTGAGGCGGAGGAGGGCTGAGGGGGGTGTTCAGAGCTTGGAAGGTGACTTCTAGAAAGAAATGTGATATGCTAATGATAAGGGGAGATTCTGAAACAGAAGGAAAATGTGACCTGTAAATGGAGAGACCTGAGGGTGCTGAGAGAGAGAATTTTGGGAGACATGGATGGGGTGGGGTGAGAAAGGAAGGTACAGAAGAAAAGACTAGGGTATGCAGAAGAGCAGAGTAAGCAATAGAGAGATGAGATGTAGGAAGAGGCAAAGGCAGACTGTTGGTCTTATGCCCAAATCCAAAAGCTAGCTGCTCATGGCATCCCAATAAATCACTCTGCTACAAAAGCCATACAATGGACTGTCCTCTGCATTCAGCACCAAGCACCATTTAACAAAGTATCACCCAGCTGCAACTTTGGAGACCTAAGGGTCTGAATTTAAAATGAACAAAACTGGGTTCGCAGCAGAGGATGACAGCCAGTAACGACTTTCACCCAATTCCTGACTCAGCTGTGAAAAGATTTAGCAGTTTACAGTTAAGCAAATACTCTAGCATTTCTCCTTCTTTTGACATTCCAACGAGGGGTGTGGTTGACCCCAGGTCCATTTGTTTCCAAGGTTGTAGATCTCTCAGTTAAGACTAGCCCCATCTGTTCTGGAGCCAGCCAACTGTTTATCTCAAAGTAACGTATTTATTACAATGATCATTCCTGTAACTCTTAGGAGAGCCAAAATAACACAAGAATGCTTTCCGCCCTATTAAATGTGTCGTTTTGTTTAAAAACAAACAAAAACGAATACAACACTACCATGGTGCTTGGTTTCTCTGGTCAGGATTACTCTTGCTTGGGTACAATTAAAGCAACAGCAAATGAAGGCTGATAGCACTTCTAACTTTCCCTTCCCTCAGTAAGTGTTAAATGAAGCTGGGTTTCCCTAATCGATCCAGTCTGCAAACCGTTATATGTGAGTAAGGACTGTGCCTCAGGAAACAGCAGCTCATTTTGGTACCATTGTCAGTGGCAAGGAGCCTATTGCGATGTAATTTAAAACACTCACACAAGCACAAATCTGTCGGCTCCACTTCCAAATAAACCCTGCAGTCGGGAGAACGGAAAACACTTTAAAATCCTGCTTCCAGCTGCCTAAGAGAACCTTCCCCAGACACGTGAAATGTTTCTGACTGGCACGGAAAGGACACTGTCACCTCAAATCAGCAGAAAAGGCGAGACCAACGACATATACTCACACACAGAAATAAAGCCCCACGCAACTTAAGCTGCTCAGAAGAAGCATGCTCATCCTGAAAATAAATAGCGTGTGCTCGTCCAAGCGACACAGAAATGTTCTAAAGTAGTGCGACCACATTAAATCACTGTCTCCGTTTCTCTCCACACTTCGCCCCTTCCCACTCCAACGTCAACGCTCCGGCCATGAGTGTCAGGACTGCAGTTCCCCACCTTTGCCCTCTTCTGACTTTCTAAGAGCACTTCCCAACAGCCTTCCCAGCCCAGCCCCCCTCCCAGACTCAAAAAGGTCGAGGCGAGTTCCGACTGAGGAATCGGCAGGCACTCGTCTGGCGAGGGGGAGGTTACTGGAGTTGGCTCTTCGCAGTGACCCAAATTGCACAGAGCTTTCTTTCCCCTTAGCAGCGCCCGGGAGATCCTCCCCAATCCACACCCCCCACCCCACCCCCAGCCCCGTCTTCCCAAAAGAAAGCCTTGAAAATTAAGCGGGAGGAATAACTTGGGAGAACCATTTGAATAAAACACTTCAACTCACCTGGTTTGGGATTTTTCTCCCCACCCCAGGCATAAACAGAAATGATGTGCGAATGAGTTACGCACGCAAAGGAAGGTGCGGCGATGTCCTAAATCCAAAGGCTGGAGTCAGTCCCTGCCCTGATGCTGCTGCTACTCTGAGCTCAGCTGGAGCGAGCGGCAATCGCTAGCCCGGCGGCAGCAGGGGGTGGGTAGATCGTAGCACAATGAATGCAGTGGGGTTTTTGCAATGACATCATCCCTCTGTCCGAGCCGCCCCAATAGCCATGCTCAGGTGCGGTGCATCCTGGGAATTGTAGTCTTCTGGCGTCCGGACGCGACGCCGAGGTTATCGCTGGAACTACAATACCCAAGATGTGCGGAGGTCAGACGCGCCCGGGGTGGGGGCGCGGAGGGGATTGGCGGCCATGTTAGGATCGCCCTGTCAGCTCCGCGGAGCTTGTGGCTGTGTCGGAAGCGCGGGACCCGAGAACTCGTGCGGTAGTGACGGTGAGGTGTAGGACCAGCCGACCACGGAGCTTTGGGCACCGACAAGGGGCGGTGGAAATGGGGCGAAGATTTCTATGAGGGCTGGTGTTGTGTCGGTCTAAGAGGAGGTGGAGTGTGGAGGTCGTTTGAGCCTCGGCCTCACTGTCCTCCGGGGCTTGCCCAGGGCCTCTTGCTCCATTTTCTGACTGGGATTTTAGGAGTCCTTTTACGTCTGGGCTCGGAGTAGCAGGACAGTCGGAGCTGTAGGTGTCCATCGCGGTGCAGGGACCCCCGGGCGGCGACCCTCGCGCCTTTAGGCCGAGTAGCCCGCGTTCGCCCACGGGGTTAGGCCAAACCTTGTCGCTGCCTTCATTTCCCCACTCACGTACCGTCTCCTTCCTCTTTCGGACCTTCACTCTTTTTTTCATATAGGGATGATTTGGAAAGGGGTCCAAAGAAATCGCTTTTGGAAGGTAGAAGTGCTGGGAAGGGAGTGACGATGACTTGAGCCTGCAAATAGGAAAGGACAGAGAGGCCTAAAAGAATAATACAGTATCCGACTTTAAAACGACTTGTCACCCAGCAGAGAAAAAGCAGAGAGATAATGAGAGAGAGTATATTGTTGATGATAGGCTTCCTGAAGGCCGGCAGTTTGTTCCGTAGCATCACTGTTTCTTGCATAAACCTAGAGTGAGGCTAAAATAATGCAGAGTTCATTTGCGTGAATCACCAGTTTATCTTTTTAGTGTTTAATTTGTGATACTTTGTAAATGATTGCTTCATATTACGTAGGCTTGTTTTCAAGTCCTTTTAAGTCACTCGCTCAGTATTTTGAATGAACTATTTTTTTTTCAATTGTATTACTAAAACAATGCCGTGTGTTTCTTTTACAGAATCTGTCTACAGTGTGGAAAGATGGGAAATTTCATTTCCTCCTGAGAGTGTCAGAAGGGTTAAAAATGCTGATACATGGGCTTTGTTCGTTTTATTCACCCCTCCCATTTTGCACTTTATTCTGAAAATGAAATTAATAGGTTTGTTTGAGTCAGTGAAGGTATGTACTACCTCTACACATTTCTATTAGTTGTTAATAAAAATAAATCTTCTGATTAGCAGGCCCTCCTATCAAAGGTAGGCAGACTGATTTAAAATGACCAACACATAGAAAGTCTCTCAGATGTATGCACATCATGATTATAAAAAGTTTTTCAGAGACTAAACTGAATGTCATATTTCTGGGAACAAGCCACAAGATTAGTGGCTTTGTTTCATTCTTAAGCAGTACATTGTAATATATCATGGTAAGTACTGGAAAAGGAACAGAATGTTGGCTGTTTTCTTTTTAACCTTCAGTTGAATGAATCTTCGTCATTTTATAAGGTTAAGCAGTCACCTCATTTTGAGTTACTGTGGAAGACCAATTTGTAGAGAGAAAGAGTAACATTGCTTAGAAATCCTGTTTGTGGAAAATGAGACCTATATAATGCAGTGATTTCTATATTTTGCTTGAGTATTTTGAAGTTTTTCTGACCTTATGTGCCACAGACAGTTAACCATAAATACATGAAACAAATACATTTAATATATTTTAAAAGAATCTATAAGTCTTTTAGGAAAAAGTTTTGTACTCCTCTTTAGAAATATAGTTTCTAAACTAATATTTGAGGAGTTGGTGGTGCCAACTTGTAAAAGAATAGCCTGTGCCCCAGATAAAATGCTGGCTTTGGGATTTTAAGGGTGAGGGTGTTGCTGGGGATCAAACTCAGGGCCTTGCGCTTGCTAGGCAAGCGTTCTACCACTGAGCTAAATCCCCAACCCCTTGGGAAATATTTTAAAAGTGGGTTTAGGAATGCCTTACATAAAGCAAACTACATTCTTTCAATCTCAAAAGAGGGGGCATAGCCAGACATGGTGCCGCACACTTATTATCCCAGGGTAGGCTGAAGCAGGAAGATCAGCAGGAGTTTGAGGCCAACTTGAACTATGTAGTGACTACATAGTTCAGTGAAGACCTATCCTGATTTATAAGTCATTTAGCTAAGTTTATGATGAATTTTAAGTTACTGAAGAATAGTCCCAGAGTACTTGGGACAAAAGACAAGGATTACCTGCAAAGGTACTCTTGTTGTTGCTGGGGATCGAACTCAGGGCCTTGTGCTTGCTAGCCAAGTACTCTGACCACTGAGCTAAATCCTCAGCCCCAAGATATCCTTTCAGCATGAGTGAAATTTGTGTGACAAATTTGCATTAAAATGCAATTTGATTTCTTTATGCAGTGAAGATAACGGGGCAACAAATATTTTTGGTTTTTTTGCGGGAGGGAGTAAGTGAACAAAGGGCCTTTTCAGTAGACTACATCCCCAGAGATGGAGTCTTGCTAAATTGCCCAGGCTGGGCTCCTGCCTCAGCCTCCCAGAGTGCTGGGATTAAAAGCATATACCACTGTACCCAGCTGCAACAGTCTTTTCTAGACCAAATCTCACAGGAAATGTGACAGGGCTGTTACTAAGTTACATATAGCTTAAGAAAGCTCCACATCAAGAAAATCAGGTTACGTCTTCATTGAAAATCACTAGCTAATTCTCTTTTTAAAAGTACGTATGTGTGTGTGTGTGTGTGTGTGTGTGTGTGTGTGTACACATATATATGAAGGATGCCTAGATTATGACAAATACTAGAATTATACACTTTACAAAGTTCTAAGGTAATTGTTTTTATATTCTAGCTTGACCACAAACATCATAGTTTCTACCTGTACATGACATACCTTGGTTTCCCCTCCTTCCTCAACCCTCCCTTCCATTCCCACTCCCCTCCTTATTTACAATAGCTTTATTTACTTGTGTCCGGTTTTTTCTTTTTTCTTTCCCCCTCTTCTTTTTCTAGTTCTATTCCCATTTGAACATTGTCTTTTTCACCATATCTATTAGACCTTTTTGTCCTTATTTACACTTACAGTTTCTCATATCAGAAAACAGTTTGATGTGTAGTCATATGTGTGTGATTTATTTCACTTAAGAATATTTTCTCAAGGTGCATCCATTTACCGCAAATGTTTCAAGTTTATCCTTTTTATGGCACAGTAGTACTCCATCATACTAAAAAAAAAAAAACCCACATCTTTAGCCATTCAGTAGTTGCTGGGCATTTGAGTTGTTTCCAAGACTTAGCTATTACAAATTGTATTGCTATAAACAGGATTGTACATATATCACTGTGGTATGATGTTTTTAATTCTGGGAAGATACCAAGCAGAGGAATATCTGAGTGAAATGGAACCTCTAGTAGTAGTTGAGGTTTCCACACTGATTTCCACAGTGGTTGGACCAGCCTACATTCCCACCAACAGCGGAGGAGGGTTCCTTTTTCGCCGGAGCCCCACCAGCATTATTGGTTTATTTCTTGGTGATAGCCACTCTTTCTGGAGTGAGATAGAATCTTAGTGTTGTTTTCATTTGCATCTCTCGACTGACCAGTGATGTTGAACCCTTTTTCATGTATTTATTTGCCATTTGTATTTCTTCATCTGAGAGGTGTCAATTCATTTCAGATGCCCATTTTTGGATTGGGGCTTTAAATTTGGGGAGGTCTGATTTTTTTTAGTTCTTTACTGTATTCTTGATGTTAGACTTTTGTCTGAGGAACTGCTGGCAAAAAATTTTTCCTGCTCTGTGGGTTTTTGCCCCACTCTGTTGGTGATTTCTTTTGCTATGCAAAAGCATTTTAGTAGGATGTGATCCCAACCACTGATTCTTTGTATTATTTCCTGTTCAGCCTGAGTTTTAGTCATAAAGTTCTCGCCTACACCTATGTCAAGAGTTGTGAAGAACAATTTTAAAGAACATTAAATTTAGCAAAGAACAATATGAAAAATGGAATATTATAGTATGGATTAAATGCTCTCTGCTAAGTAAATGAATGGGGGGGGGCTGTTTTTACCCCAAATCGTAGCCATTGTAAAAAACAAAACAGTTCTGGCATTCTCAAATGGTCCACTACTGTGAGAGCTCTGTGAGAGAAGGAGTTTTTTTGGTCTGTTTTGTTCATCGTATTCAATGTATTTAAAAATTAGGGAAATATCTTGCACACTAATTTATCCTCACCTGACATACCTCAGATCTGGGCTACCGCTCTCCCTGCACACTGCTCATACATTTCACTGTTAACCTCCAAATGTGGAAATTAAAAATTCCTGTTCTAGCCGTAGGCATTCAATAAGAGAATGAAGGGACGTATTTTACTTTCTCCTCAACTGCAAATTCTTGCCTTAGTACTGTATTTTATTTAGCTACTATTTTCATTACCTCAGGATAGGAATTTCCTTCATTATTAAGGCACAGATCTGCCCAGTGTTACTCGTCAACAAGCAGAGGTTTGCTCACTCAGGTTCAATGTTTAAAATACACTATAGGGGCTAGGGATTTAGCTCAGTGGTTACAGTGCTTGCCTTGCAAGCACAATGTCCTGAGTTCAATCCCCGGCACCAAAAAAAAAAAAAAGTAAAATACACTATACACCCAACTGCTCATCTTTAAGGAAACACAATAGAAAGACAGTAATGTTTTTGACCTGTTTCAATCCTCTGATTACACAAAGGAAAATGATCTTTTAATTAGGACTACACACATCTTTTTCGTTCATTCCTCAGAGATGCAACAACCATTGTGAAACTAAGGCCAGGTGACAAAGTTCTGTAACTTTAAAACACATCTTTAAAGCTTTTTAATTAAAAAATGCATAGTATTTTTTAAAGTTTATATATAAATGTAGTCTATGCTGTAATAATTTACTTCATCTTCGGTGTAATCAGCATCTTTCTCTTTTCTACTGTGTCCGCCAAGGAAAATAGTGCAAGATTTCTGGGGTTTGTTTTGGTAATTTACAGCTAATAGAGTTTTGTTTTTTTTTAAATGCACCTCAAATCACTAAATATGTTCACATAACTTGTTTAGAAGAAGTAAAGCAATTTAAACATCACTTTGGACTGAGACAGTACTAATGATAATGATTGAATTCCAAGCCCTTTGAGTGCACATGGGAAATACTAGACAAATATCTAAATTAATGCATGATTTAGATTATTTCAGTTCTGACTCAGAAGCATTTGTTTTGGTCAGTCTATAACTTGAAGACGTGAAATAGAACTTCATTTTACAGATAAAGGAATTAGATACCTGGAAACAAAACCTGGCCTGATCTGTACTGATGTGAAGCTATTTACAAGCTTTACTCATCCTCTTTAGTGTGAGCGTTCATTCACTCCATCACAGAAACATTGATCACAATATGCTGCCCAGACCTTCTTGGGGCAGAAGGAACGTTCCATAATACACAGTATATGGACCTCATTGCCATTCTAAACTCCAAAGACTTTAATTCTGGATTACACCTTGTCCTAATGTTTAGAATAAGGGATTTCTGACCTGTAGTTATTCTTTCCAGAACATCTGTCGGAGTTATATGATGCTTAAAAGCATAAATACAGTAATAAATCACAGACTGGAGAACAGAATTGAACCCAGGGCCTTACCTATACTAGGCAAGTGCTGTACTAATGAGCATCACCACAGCCCATTTTTTGTTTTGTTTTGAGGCAGGGTCTTAAGTTACCTAGCCTGGCCTGGAACTTAAATCATCTTTCCACAGCTGGGATTGCATGTGTGTGCCAGCAACAGATTTTCTTTAACTTGCACTCTTCATGCAGGCCACATGACCAAGTTTATGTTTTCAAAATAATTATGAATAATTATGAATTATGAATAATTATGAATAAGCTGCATAATATCTATCACTTACCCTAGAAAAGGCAGAATGTACTAGTTACAGGTTAATGGAGAGAATTAGGAAACCACCTTTAAAATTCACATTGCCCCCTCCTTCCAAAGCTTATTACACTTCCTTCACTTTTAGTACAAAGCTGCAAAGTGACTGACTGAAACCAGCAAGCTGCCATTTGGCTACAAGATGTTATAGTTACCACTAGGTAATACACTTTTTCATCTGCTTGGCATATATACAATAGGCATACAATAATTGTTTAATGGATGAAGAAGCTGTTAAGTTATAAAACTTATGGATTACTTAGTCCTTTAATAAGTGATTTACATCATCCCTTATATCGTTTTGTGGCAAATTTGCATTAGGAAATACTGCAGAACATTTTTTGATGAAATCATTGTCCTGGACAGGAGACTCAGTTGGAGCCTTTGATTCCCAGTGTATCACACCCCATCTATAACAGGGACAGGTTGAGAAGCCCATGTATTTAAGAATAAAATACTATGTATTGATAATTCAGCTTTATGGCCTCCTGTGTCTAGTTCTATAACCACAAAAGCCATTACTATAACATACATTTATCTTCTAAAGGAACCCTGTAAAACGTCTCCAGAATGATCTTTTAGTTTATGAAAACATTGTTTTCATTGGAATGTGAATCTTTACAACAGATTCAAAGACAGTACAGTTTTACCAAAGGCTGTTCTATCTTGAATTCAGTACAAAATTTTAAACATTATTTAATATAAAATATAAATATGTTTATATAAAATATATATTCAGTCGAGTAAGAGCATTTTTAGATAGGCTACATCTAGTTGATATATTTTCCTGTTACCTAGTAAGGTTTACCAGCATCAGCCACAGCAATATGGGTCTCCTTTTAAACACTCTGGCCCTAAGGTTCATAATAGAACATTAAGATAAGTGGCTTCCATGATTAGAGTACACTCAAATATTTCTCTTTCCTCTGTTCTTTTATTTTCCCACCTATGTTTTGTATTGGTAACCATTTCAATAGTATTTGGCTACTTACTTTTGTTGTGGTGGTGCTGGGGATCAAACTCAGGGCCTTGTTATGACTGCTTAGTTTTAAGTTCCTTTGAAAACGGGAGCTATACCATATTTATTTTCACATTTCCTTTTGTGCTTCAAACGGGGTTTTTGTGCCTTCAGCAAATATTCATTGGGTATCCACTAGGTGTCAGATAATATACTAAGTAGATTCTGAGAAAACCATGATAAACACAGACATGCGCATGAGAGTTTGACAGTTTTGTGGTGAGAGGTAGGAAAAAGATCTGCAAGCCAAAAATGGGGCAGGTTAATATAAATATTGAAATGGTTGTAGAATGCCAGAACTATTAATTTTACATTTGGCATTCACAAATGAGTCAAATGAATATGTCAGCATGATTAATATATAAAAGCATGAACTAAAAACTACAAAGAAATCAAATGACATGCTAGCAGTATGAGTGGGAAAGAATATTTAATTCCAAGTAGCTATCAAACACAATATTTTTTATCACACCTCTAAGGTAAAACCTTCAACCTTTGACATCAATTGCCCTTTCATTATTCAATCTATTGTTTGTTCTAGGGGTTTTGGTTCTACGTCCTCTAGTATGTTAAAATTTTAGTGTCTGTCTTAATTCTCACCTTTGTCTTCAGTTCTCACTTCTAATTTCTCCATTTTCATTTGCCCTAACTAGTGCTAACCTTAATCTTAAGAATAGGGAATTTCCTGGTTTAAGAGAACTAAAAAGTAATTTCCAAAAACATCTCAATCTGAGGCAATCTGTCTCAGTGACTAAATTTCTACCATTAGAATGTTAACTTTCTAGAAGTTCAGTGTATCATGGGGTTTGTCCTTGTGCAGGAAAACTAAGGGGCATAAATAGGCTATGGAAGTACTTTTTTCACCCTTTTTTTTTAAGTTTTTAGTTAATTTTTACATTTACACACAGTAAATTTTGCCCTCTTGGATATATACTTCTGTGAGTTTTGACAAATTCATTAGAGTCATGTAACCACCATCACAGCCAAGATATAGAACATTTCCATTGCCCGGAATAATTGACTTGTGCCACCTATTTATAATTTTTGTGGTTAAAAATAATTATTTTTCAGGAAGGCGTGTTTTTATGTTCCACATATAATTATTTCTTATCCAAAAGGTATGTCTTTTTGCATTAAGACAATGCCTTTCCTAACAGGCTTCTGTGGAAATATATACCCAAAAAGGGTTAATAATTACACCATTATTAGTCATTGGCAACTTTATAGTTTGAAATGTTGATAGGAATGAGGAGTCAGAAAAGGTAAAGGAGTGTGTATTGGGTTAGACAGAAGATGAAAGTCAAGGGTTTGGGGAGATTAGGCCCTGATTATGGAACAGTGTGCATTGAAGAATACATAATGGGCCTGGAGATTTAGTTCAGTGGTTAGATTGCTTGCCTTGCAAGCACAAGGTCCCGAGTTCAATCTCCAGCAACAAAAAACCAAAAAACAAAAAGAATACATAATGGTTAGTGTGTTTTGAGTAATATAAGAGTTCTGAATTCTCAAACATAGGGAGCACTAAAGAAAGAGATGAGTCCTTAAAAGGGATACTCTTCGTATAAAACTTGATCTATTTTAATCAATTTAGACCTGGGTACTGATTCTGCCAGTAACCTGTTCTTCAAAAGTTAGTTGTCTTTTCTGGGCCCCAATTTCATCAACTGTAAAATGCTAAGGTTCAGCTAAGTACATTCTAAGGCCCATTTAAGTGTTCTGGAACTAGAGGCAAAATCTCTTGTATATGTGTTCTGTTCCTTTATGGTTTTGTCCCTCCAGTTTTTTTTTTGTTTTGTTTTGTTTTTTTTTTTGGTGCTGGGGTTTGAACTCAGGGCCTTGTGCTTGCAAGGCGAGCACTCTAACCACTGAGCTAAACCCCCAGCCCCCTGTCCCTCCAGTTTTAACTGGAGAGACAAATTTGTAGATAATGTAAACCAAATTCTACCAAGCATTATGATCTCTTTAGCTTGCATGTAGTTTGATTTTAGAAGCTGCATAGTAAAGTCAAGTCTAATGTGAAGTGGGTTTAAGTGAATGTAGCTCTGATGTCTTCTCGCATACAGAATGACAATATGTACTCTTAAGTTTCCTTATGGTTCTCACATGTTATGAAGTTCCTGAAACCTATTAAAACTTACCAGTTTTTCTTCTATTCTCACTGCCTGTGAGTCTGAAGCTGTTATTCTTCTGGTTTTATTTTTGTTATTTTATTAGCCACTACTCATTCAGTGGCTTCTATGTGTCAGGACTTTTGGCATTTAAGTTACATTATTTACTTTTATATTGCTGAAAAATCATACCATTCTTCCTATTCCCACTCTGAGTAACATTCCAACAGCAAGCTTACCTTGATAATAAAAACCAAAATAATAATATGTTATAAATCACCATCACTATTCAGAATATTTGTTTTTCATGTCATCCTTACTATGATAGCAAAGACAGCATGGTGCTTCTACAAAGTGTTTACTGGATGTTTGTTGAATAAATACGGATTTTTTTTTCATGCCTTACAGAGATTTTCTTAATGTTTTGAGTCCATGGACCTCTAAGAGTTTTATAAAACCTGTGGAGCCATCCACAATGGCACCTCCCCCACTATATACAGAAAGAAACAGCTAAAACCTTCTCTTTACCTTAACAACCCAATGATTAACCCATTGTTTTTGATTATTTGAAGCCCCTCTAGGAACTACCACATGTTTGAGGTTAAGAAATCAGCCCTCAAAACATTGTAGGTGGCCTAGAAGCCTACTTCCACTCCTTCACAGTGTGTGCCGTATGGTATTATGTGCCTTATCAATTCTTGATAGACTTTGAGCAAACCACACCATGCCTCCTGACCACTGACTATGGCCCATGTTGAGTTATCCTATTATGAGTAGAAATTGTATTCATTACTTTTAGGTACGTTAGTATGTGCTATAAACAAAAGACTAGCATTATGTACTTTATCAGCATTGCATCCATCTAAATTTTTGAAGTACAAATTACATGATTTTACAGATGAATTAAAGTTTGTTCCAAAGTTTGTCTCACATAGGTAATATACCTCTGGCTTTCTAGATGGAATTTGTTCCTAATTTGGGGGTGTGGTGTTGGGGATCGAACTCAGGGCCTTGTGCTTACTAGGCAAGTGCTCTCCCGCTTGAGCTAAATCCCCAAACCCTGTTTCTAATTTTTTTTTTTTTTTTTACCACTTGCCATTCAGAAACTCACTTGGAACTCAGTGAGGTCAGTATCCTTATCTGTGAAATTTTATCTGGGTAAAGATCAAAACACAAAAGGGATTGAGGGTTTAGCTCAGTGGTAGAGCTCTTGTCTAGCAAGTGCAAGGCCCTGACTTTGATCCCCAGCACCTCAAAACACAAAAAATTGTCTCATAGTGGAAGAAAGTAATTCTAAATAACTCCAAAAGTGGTATAAGAATTATCCCATAAAGTTGTCAGGCCAAAGTGGTTAAAGAAAAACAGTGCCATGTACACTACAGAGTTTCTAACTACCTACCTGCTCCTCACCTTCCTGTGGAATCTGCTAGTCTAACCAGAACCGCTACTGTGAATGTTCACCTGATCTCCAAAAGTGGTTTCCTTTTTATATATAAACATCAAGACTGCACCTTAGTTAGGCTTGTGATAGAAGAAACTTAAGTTGTTTACTGTTATTAAAGTATAAAAGAGAGGGAGTTCATTGATCAAAAGGGTTCATCTTTTGAGCACTTAACACATGTCAGAAGCTAATTTTCACGTAAATTATCTGGGTGGAGAGTGATGGTTTCCTTGGTTCACTTGCCCCGTGTGACAGCTATGGCTAACATTTGAATGCTTATTGAAAGCAAAGGCACTCATTATTCCAAGAACATTACATGTATTTCATTCATGTTTCTCGATATTTTTAACAACTCCATAAGATTTTGTTAATACTGTTTTCTACAATTTGTTAATAGGAAAACTGAAACTTAAACAGATTAGACAAACCAGGTGTCCCGGAGGATGCCTTTAGTCCCAGCTAACTGGAAGGCTGATATGGGAGGACCACTTGTGCCCTGGAGTTCAAGTCCTGTCTGGACATAGAGAGACCCCATCTCAAAAAAAAAAAGAAAAAAAAGACAGTTTTCACAACAATATTGCAAAGCTGGGACTTTGAACCCTGACTGATTTGGCTGCCAGAACTTCTGGCAGTGTCATTAACCATTGTTGTCCTTTATGAAATAAAGTGTGATTATCCATGGCAGGTGGTTGATGAGGGAGGTTAGGGGGAGTCCCTGTGTCACTTCCGAGAGATGTGATGCCTTCCTTCTCAAACAGGATTTTTGTGGTAAAATTAGGTTGGAAGGATATGAGACATTGAAGATGGTAGAGGTGGTGTGGTTGGACCTGTTTAGGAACTGATTACATCTAAGCCCTTGGCCCCTTGGCTGGCTAGCTGACTCAGAGCCTGTGGATAGGCGGAAGCCCAGGCATCTTGATTTCACAGGCTGTATACTTCAAAGGATCTGTTTCTCTGCACTGTATTATATACTGTATTATATTAGTGAAAGATATAATACAGAAACACAACATGTTTTATATGCTTTTGAGGTTTTTAACAAAACCCACAATATATTTTTTTGCTTTCTGTGTTGAGGATTACAGTATTGCCTTATTTATCTCATGCACAAAGGAAGAATTTTTTTTTAAATCTCCTGATTTTTGTTAATGTGTGTGTGTAAAACCTTTCACATTTCCAATCCACACTCAGTGTTTTATTATCTTTATAAATTACATTGTATGCCACCTGAAGAGATCTTTCTCTTCTAATTGAAGATTTCTAACAATTATTTAAGTTTTGTTTGTGTATACATGCCATTTCAACTGTATTCTTTCTTCAAATAGTATTTTTTTGTATTTTAACTGCTGTATAAAATATACAGGTTGCTTTTTCAGAAGACCTATCCATGTGGGGGAGGAAACAGAGTGGTCACCATGAGGTGTTTGTGAAAGCCTTAGGCCATGTTTGCTCTGAATCCAAATATATACAGCTTGTTCTGGTTTGGGTAATGAAAACTTCAGGCCAGCCCTAAGTGGGGTTGAAAACTGAGTGTTTAAGTGTTAAGTGCTCTGTAATGCAATAGTTTGGTATAAAGACCTGTATTCCAATCTTGGCCCCGCCATTCAACTGTGACTAAGTTACTAGGTCTTAATGTTCTTGTGTGTGAAATTTGGATTTTAGCAATACTTTCTTCATATGGTTGTTGTGAGAATTAAACAGAATGAGTAGAAAGCATATATCTAGTACCCAGCCTAGTAAACACTCTTGAAATGTTAGTCAATATTCAATGAAAATTCATATTTTGTAGGAGAAACCCAGAACTTAAATAAAATAAATGCTTTATCATTATGTTACTTATCATATATTCAAAATTATATTTATTATCTTGGGTAGAAGGGATAAAGCAAATAACAATGACTTTTGTTGAGCACCTAAAATGAGCTAAATATTTTTTTAAATTACATCGTTCTCATTTAATGTTCCCAACAGCCCTGGGAAGTATCTTCCCACTTTATAGATGAAGTCATAAGATGAAAGAAGTTTAGTAACTTATCTGCACGATGTAACTCTAAAGCCTGAGTACAGCAGCATTTTTCTCCACCTGTGCATTTTTCTAAGCAGCCAGACAGACACATAAACAAGTGTCTACATTCAAAGGATGGATGTTGGGGTTTATGGTAGGTTCTTGGGAACGCAGAGCAGAAAAGGTGAACACTGGGGATGGAGCAAAGGCGGTCCCCCTTTGCAGGAATCAATGCTGATAGAGGGGCTTTAAATGGTAATGCAGCAGGGTTTACTGATGGAGGAGTTAAGGGAGTTCTTTCTGGGTTTCTCCACATCACACTTAGAGAAAGTATTAAAAGGGAGTCCTTTCTAGAATTCCTCAAGTCAATATGACTGCCTTTTAGATCTAGCATTATAACTGGAGCAAATGTTATACTTGCAGACAGAGAAACTGCCTCTAGAGAGACCAGATTATGCTGTTTATTTGAGGTGAAATGGTGATAGTTATATATAAATTATATGTCTGCGTTACCTTTGTAACTAGACTTAAAAATAGCAACCAACTCTTATTGCTTGATTATTAGTGGCTATTCACCACTGCGTTCACAGGCTAAAACTCCTAACTGGTGAAAGGTGGAAAGACTTTGTCTAAATCACAATCTTAAATGTATTTAATTTGAGCATGTATATGTGTGTGTGTGTGCTTTATTTTGCAAGTTATACATATTCACTACTGTACTAGTAAAAGGTGTGCATTATAAAATGCATACCCCAAATTTGAAGGGGTAAAAAGAAATTATTTTCTCATGGAAAAATACATACTTCATACTTTGGTTTCTGTACCTGTGGATAGTAGATATAAATTAACATTTCTTTTTGGGGTCTTTTTTTTTTTGCCTTGTTTTTTGTTTCTGTTTTGAGATAGGGTCTCACCACTGTGTAGCTCAGGCTGGCCTTGAACTCATATCCCAGGTTGATTTCGAACTCATGGCAATCCTACTGCATCTTGGCCCCTTGAGTGCTGGGACTATAGGCATGTGCCACCACACCAACATAAATTAATATTTCAAATATACTTTCTTTCTTTCTTTTATATTTGTTGGTTTGTCTGTTTGTTTAAGACAGAGTCTCACTATTCAGTTCAGGCTGGCCTTGAACTCAATAGGTAGCCCAGGCTGGCCTTGAACTCAGAGTGAACCTTTTCTGTCTCAGCCTCCTCAGTGCTAGAATTACAGGTGTGTACCATGATGCCTGCTGTAATTCGACTTCTTAATAGTTTTGAGTTTTTGAACATTTGGTCACCTTGTTAGATTTGTTTAGGTAATCATTGTGATTAACTTCATAATTCAACTGGGGAAGAGCTCACATTAAGAAGCATATGAGTTTTGCCTGCTTTCTTTTTTTCCTCTCTTAAGTTTTTCTTTCTTTCTTTCTTTCTTTCTTTCTTTCTTTCTTTCTTTCTTTCTTTCTTTCTTTATTTCTTTCTTTCTTCCTTTCTTCCTTTCTTCCTTTCTTTTTTCCTTCCTACTGCCCTTCTTTCCTTCCTTCTTCCCTTCCTTCATTCCTTTTTCTGTTTTTCTTTTTTCTTCCTTTCTCTCCTACATATCATCTTTAATTTATAAGCTTTATCAGCTATTTTTTAAAAATTTGTTCATCCTCCCCCCCCCCAAAAATATGTTCACTTTTTGAGACTTAACTGAGTGAAAACCAGATCCTAAAAATCCGTAAATCTGCTGGTCTTAGCGGCACACACCTTAATCCTAGCACTGTAGGAGGCTGAAGCAAGAGGACTGCAAATTAGAGCCCAACCTGGACAACTTAGTGAGTTAAAAAAATCCTGTCTCAAGATTAAAAAAATTTTTTTTTTTAGGGATGGGGATGTAGCTCAGTGCAAAGGACCTGGGTTCCACCTCCGGCCTACAACACCACACACACACACACATACACGCACACACACAAATCTCTTTTTGAATTGGACTGTGTCACTAAATCCTAAAAGTGAATCTCAGTTACTTGATCTGACCTGTGCCTCAAATATAGGGACAGTTTGAAGATGCCAACAGCAATCCATATTAGTACAGCTTAAACTTTCAGTGAATAACAAACATAAGTAGAAGTTAGAATTCTGACCGCAGCTCAGTGTTTGTTTTGCATCCCTGTAGAGTGAGCACACTCCATCTTAGAGATCAGTGGTCTAAGCAACAGGACTTGCAACCATAAAGTGAGAGTAGCCTATTCCATCTTTAGCAATGATTGGTCTAGATTCATTTATGAATGATAAATGAAAGAAGTACAGCATGATTCATCAGGAAATCAGAAAATGTGTAGCCTGTGCATATTAAAGCCAAACTTAACATTTGTCAAGTGCTTCAAAGAAATATGTTCTAGTTTTCTAAGAAAATGAATGTAGATTTAATCCCAGCTCAGCTATTTACTGGCAATTGCATCTCTGAAAAAGCAACAACCTCTTTGTGTCTGAAAGGTAAAGGATTAATGTTATACCTACCTCACACAGAAGAATGTAACAAGATGACATTGAACCCTCACTACATGCACAGGTATGTGGAGTACAACTCTACAAGCATGAATTTAATCTTCAGTATACTAGTGGATAGAGGCTAACGGGTACACCAAAACATTCTCCTTTTCTTCCTAACTAAGCAGACTGCATTTCCTGGCCTCTGTTGCAGTTAGGCACAACTACATTACTGTGTTCTAACCACTAAAATATGGGCAGAGGTGATCAGAACTACCTCCAGGCCTGACTCAAAACATTTCCTTGCGTTTCTTCATGCTCTCTTGCTGCTTCTGCCACAGAATTCAGCAGGATCATTAGGTGCAAGGAGCTGCTTCTCTTCCCTCTACCTTTACCTACTCTGAGCTGTGACATGAGCCAGATAACTCTTAACTCTACTAAGTCATTGGGATGTGGGGGTTGTTTCAGCAGTTAGCATGCTCTAAAACGATAAGGTTTGACAAGAATCCAGAGAAGGGAGAGAGAAATTGTTTACAGTGCCTGTCACATATTGTACAATGAATAGGTGATTTGCCTTCTTAAGGCAAATGAAGATCAGTTCTATGAGATAATTTATGAGCAAGTAAGTATTAATAAAAGTTCTTTGGGTAAAGTGTGAAAAAGTGTCAAGAATCACAAATTTACATTCTGGTTTCCAAAGCTTTTTCACAGACACCAATAGAAACTCCTTGAGATGTGGAGGTACTACCCCTACAGTAACTTGTGCTGTATAGTCTACTAAAACTGTTCAACACACTTCTCTAACTTTTATAAGAAGGGTTAACAAGTATGAGTATGTTTTTTATATGACATTGGGAATCTTTCCTCTATATTGATGAAGGTTTCTCTTGTCTATTCAAACCCAAGAGCTGAAGTGTGTTTTAGACAACCCCTCGCCAAGTTAACCTGTATGTAATCACCAGTTTCCTTTACCCCAGAAAATTGTCTGGACATTATGGCGCTTATTTAGAGCCATATTTTTAGCTGGAATAATTGAATTACTATCACTTGTATTAACCTTGGTCACTGAATGATCTCTTCATATCTTTTAACTAAAAAATATTACTGTGTTGCCCACCTTTATCATGCTCATTTGCAGAATTGATTCCTGTGAAATTGCATGGATAGCTAATTGAGATCTTGTCTCCATGGTCTCCTCAAACGCATATGAATGTTTTCTTGTTGACTTTGGTGAATCAGAATGACAGCATAGCCTCCTAGACTATTTGCTGTACCACTCATTACACTCCTGTCTTCAGCCCTATGTTTTGTTTTGGTTTTTTGTTTTGTTTTGTTTTGTTTTGTTTGTTTGTTTGTTTTATGCCGGGGATCAAACTCAGCAGCCCTGTTTTGAAACATTCAGGAGCTGGACAATGGATTAGAGGACTCAATAAATATTCATGGAAGCTACCAAGCTGAAGAAAACAAGAAGGCTTTGTGTTGAGACCAACCTGACTTCTAGTCCTGTCACAGCCACCTACTAGCTGTAAGTGACTTTTGGCCAGTTATTCTAACTCTAAAGAGTCTCAAGAGGAGATGGTAAAATCCATATTGCAAGATTGATGAGAATATTAAATGGGATATATAGGTTAATTTCTTTTTTGAAAATGGTTACAGAGATCTTAAATATTAGCAAACCAAACCCTAAATGCACAAAATCCAAATTTTATTTATATCAGAAACACAAGTTTGGTTTAATATTTTACAAAGCCAAAAATATAATTATACATTAACTGAGAGAAGGATTAAAAAGTTATGCTCAGGGGACTGGGTGGGTTGGGGATTTAGCACAAGTGGTAGAGCACTTGCCTAGCAAGCACAAGGGCCCTGAGATTGAACCCCAGCACCTTCCCCCACAAAAAATTATGGTCATTTGTATAGATGCAGAAAAATTATGATAAAACTTTACAACCATTCATAAAAACTAAACCTTTGGAATAATGGAAATAGGAGACATCTTCATAAACTGAAAAAAAGTATTTTTAAAATGTATGGTTTAATAAAGCAAAAGCTCTCTTCAAATGATAAAAGGTATCTTTACAATATATATAAATGGTCTGTGAAGGTAGCTTGGTGGTGAGGAAGCTAAGATTGCATAAGATTAATGCAAATCCCCACAGTCAGTCATGGAACTGGGGCCCAGATGTAGGTGTTCTGATATTAAATCCGATGCCTATAAAAACAATACATTTTATGAGAGTGGCCCTACCATGGTCATTAGGTCAAATACAGTGTCTTACGGATTCGTGAGCTTGGGAGGACATATGCAAACCTTTCTATGATGATTCTGTTTTCAAACAATTGAGTTTGTGCATAGATTGTACTTTTACATCCTAAGAAAAGAAAGGAAGGAGAGAAAGAAGACAGGAAAGAAGGGATTTTACAGTATTTGCTTCACAAATTGGCAGTGTTTTTGTTTTTGTTTTTGGTTTTTTTAGACAAATCAAACATCTCTTCCTTTACTGGTGAAACAAATAATAGATGTACCTTCCTCTCCGGTTTTGGGGGATTAAATAAAACATGAAAAGGTCCTGGCATAGTGCCTAGCACATAGTATGTGTTCAATAAATGCTAGCTAGTACCATATTATTGATAATGACTATACACCAGAAGATAACCCTGCAGGCTATATGACCACAGTGTTCCCCCAGGTGAGGGAAAGGGAGCACAACACCAGACTCATTGCAGCCTCCTTTTGGTTGGTCTTCTATTTTTGAAGCAATACCTTTTCCCTAGAGAACTGCAGTGAGGAGAAAGAACCCCAGAGCTGAGTGTTTTGGCTTTCAGAAAGTGAGTCACAATCAAAGTCACATTGTTTGAGAAATCTTCTCTGTTTGTTTATGCATTCTTGTATTTTTTTATTCAATGCACCTTTACTGGAGAGCCAGCTAAGTATCAGACCCTACTCTAGTCACTGAAAATGGAGAGAAATACATCTCAAGAGCATTGCAGAGAGAATGGTGTGGCAATTATCATAGCCTCATAACTCTGGAGGTCCAGGACTGTTTGTTCAGGAAGAGGGCACAAGCTGCAGGCATGGTAGGAAAATAATGGTCTTTGGCATCAGCAGGATCAAGATTGCATTCTGGTACTACTTACTTTCTCCGTGAACTTGAACAAATCGTTCATAGATCTAAACCTCCATTACCTCATCTTTTACGTGAGAAAGACGCACTTCATATGCAGAGTTGTGAAAATTCATTGAGGTCATATAAGTGAAGTTCAGGCTCTTAATGGTTCCTTCTCATGGAAATGTTCTGGACCTCTCCCACTACACTTTCACCATTCCAAGTTGCGTTTTTCTCTATTGTGGCTTCTTTTTTTTTTAACTTTAAACCTGACCTTAGTTTACTGTAAAACCAGCTCTCATACATATCATAATAATAAAATAAATGGATGGGGGATGGGACACAGTGTACTCTGCCTCTAGGAAGTCACCTCCCACTCCTCTTCCCACATAACCATCATTGTTTAAAACACAGAGTTCTGGGTCTCAATGGCCAGCATTCTTTCATGGTCCATAACCAAGCATTTCAGGCCATCTCTGGTTAGTACATCAAAGAGAGTCCATTTGGTGCAGAAGAATTATTTTCACATTTGCTCTTTTTTCCTCAATAACTGGTCAGACTAGTCAGAGGATCTTGTAAGCAAGTTGACTTTAAATGAATTCTGAGTATTTCATTCTTGATACATTAGGACAAATGTCCTTTGTCCTCTCTCAGATAGTGATGGCATCAGTTCTTAGAGTATACTCAAATCCTGCTCTAAGCACTGAGAAAGTTCTTCCTTTGTATACTTATTACTCTTCATTCATTCTACAAACATTTATTGAGTAGCAAACACATGCCAGGCCTGTGCTAGATTGTGGAAGTCTATCAGTGAGAAAGAAATAAACTAGATCTCCAACCTTATGAAACTTACATTGTACCACAGCAGGCAGACAAAAAAATGTATCATCAAATGAATTAACAAGAAAGTTGTAATAAGTACTCTGAAGGAAATAGGAAAATGAAAAAAAGAGCAATTAGGGAGAAAGAAGCAAACAGAGAGTGAGTAGTCAGAGTGGACATTTCCTCAGAAATAGTAAAAGAAGGCCTGAAGAAAGAAGAGTCAGTTATGCGAAGAGCTGTCTCAGCAGAGTGAACAATGAGTGCAGAGCCTCTAGGTGAAGAGCTTGGTGTGTTTAGAGAAGCCAAAGGAGTACAAAATCAAAGTGGAGAGCCTGGCAGAAGACAAATTAAGGGGAGTGTGGTAGTCTAAAATTAGGGATTTTATTTTAAGTGCAATTCATTAAGTATTGATTGAGTGCTTACCGTATACTAGGCATTGTTCTAAACACTGTACATGCAGCAGTAACAAAAACATAAAGCCCCTCACTTTTGAAAGTTTCATTCTAGTGAGGGTGATAGGCAATAAAGAAGTAAAAATAAATGGTACTTTTATGTAATGCCAAAAGGAATGTAAACAAACCAAGAAAACAAGTTAAATACAGTTATAGGGTTGGGGATTTAGCTCAGTGGTAGAGTACTTGCCTCACAAGTGGGAGGTCCTGAGTTTGATCCCCAGCAACCCCCCCAACGAAACACAACAAAACCAAAAAAAGAAATACAGTTATAATTTTAAATAAGAGTGGTCTGATAAAGGCTTACAAAAAATTATAATTCTGAAAAAGTTTGAAGTGTCTGTACTGATGAGGGACAGAACCCTAGGCTATTCTAATATTGAGAGGTCTGAAATAGTATTAGGAAAAGAGAATGACAAGAATCATCTGGAAAAGTAAGAAACCAGACACATGTTCTGAAAGCTGCAAAATGTTTCAGGGAAGAAAGATATGAAGAGGGAAATGCCACAGATAATAAGATGAGGACTGTAATATGATCATTGAGCTTAGCCATTTGGAGGTTGTCAGTGACTTTGACAAGACCACTTTCAACACCCTAGTAGGAATATGTTCAGGAGAGAGTTGGAGGAAAGGAAGTGGAGCCTTGCAGAGGCAATACTTTGAAAGAGTTTCCCATAAGGTAAGGAATTCGAAATGGGACGGTGGCTACAGGGGAAGTTAGTTCAAAAGAGAGGTTTTCTTCCAACTTTTAAGAAATGTTCAAATATACAGAACAGTGGAAGACAGTACAATACCCACACACCCTTCACCCAGTTGCAGCAATTGTTGACGTTTTGCCACATTTGCTTTCTCTCTACTGAGGGCCGACTGTTTCTCTCTCTCTCTCTCTCTCTCTCTCTCTCTCTCTCTCTCTCTCTCTCTCAATCTTTTTTCACATGTAAAACATGCATACACAGGAAAGTCATCTCTGTCAGGTTTCTATTGCTGGGTCAAAACTTGCATCCTGATCTCCCTCCTTTCTTAAGGTAACCTGACCTACACAACTTAAAGGAGAAAAGATTTATTTTGGCTTATAGTTTCAGAGCTTTCAGTCCGTGGTTGGCTGTCTCCAAGGCAGAAACATCATGGTGCAAGGGCATGGAAGAGTAAACCAATACAACTCCTGGCATCCAGGAAGTAGAGAGCAGAGGAAGAAACCAAGAAGAAGGGGCAAGGGACCAAAGAGAGTCCCCAAGTTCATGCCCCCATGATCCACTTCCTCCATCTAGGCCCCACCTCCTAAGAGCTCATTTATAGAGGTTAGTGCTCAATTTAGTGCCCTCCAATCTAATCTCCTCTTCAGGAGTCCCTTAATGCAGTGAAGCTGACATCCACAAAACAAAATGTGTAACTCAATGATCACAAAGCAAATGCCCATGTAACCACTACCAATGTCAAGAAATGGGATACTACTAGTATCCCCAAAGTACCCTGATCCCCTTCCTTTTACCGTAAGATAACCATTGAGAGAGAGGGAGAGTTCCTGGGACACGGGTATGTATATGTTCAACTTCCATATGTAATACCAAATTTTTCCTCATTGGTTGTACCAGTTTACATTCCCATCAGCTATGTATGACAGCTGTTGCTCCACTTCTTCACTAACAGATGGTATTTTCTGTTTTCTTCTTTCCCCTTTTCCTTTTCTATTATTTGCCATTAGAGTGGGTGTACAGTGGTATTTTGTGGTTTTGATTAATATTTCCCTCAATACTTGAATGGTATTCCTTGGCCATTTGGCCAACCTCTTTTGCAAAGTGTCAATTTAAGAGTTTTGCTCATTTATAGTATTGGATTTTTTTTTACTGTGTTTCTTATTGATTTGTAGCTGTTTTTGCTCTATATGAGATATGAGTCTTAGTAGATTGTATTTGTTGTTGTGGATTGCTTTTATGCTATTTTTAGATGAATAGAGGTTCTTCATTTTAATGCAGTCAGATTACTAGTCTTTGCTGTATGGTGCTTTTTTTTTTTTTTTTGGTACCGGGGATTGAACTCAGGGCCTTGTGCTTGCAAGGCAAGCACTCTAACCACTGAGCTAAATCCCCGGCCCCTGTATGGTGCTTTTTTGAATTATATTTAGGAACTCTTCATCCATTTCACAGTAGCTACTCTCCTGTATAATCTCCTACAAATTGTATTGTTCTGTCACCCACATGTAGAAATACAGTACACCTGGAGTTTTTATGTTATGTTTCCTTTTCTAGTATATGGATAATTAATGACCTGGCACCATTTATTGAAAACTATTGTTTTCCTGCTATCCCGAAGCACCATCTGTGTTACAAAGCAGATGTTCATGTGGCATTTCATTTCTGGGCTTTGAATTCCATTCCATGCCAGTATCTAGTACCATACTGACTTAATTACTGTATCTTTATAATAAATGTTGATAGCTGATAAAACGGTTATTCTACCTTGTTCTTTTTCAGAGTATCTTCATTATTGTTGGTCCTTTCTGTGTCCCTACAAATTTAAGAACAAGTTTGTACAAAGTCTTTTTGGGATTGAAATTTCATTGAAATAATATAGGACAAATTGATATCTTTAAAATAATTGATTCTTCTAATCCATGAATATGATATAGCTTTTTTTCTTTAGTTCTTATTTAATTTCTCTCAGTAAAGTTTATAGTTTTTGTGTAGAAATCTTGTACTTCTATTTTCGTGTGTGGATTTATTCTTACATACTTGAAATTTCTGATGCTATGGTAAATGCATCGTTATAAAAATTTCATTTTAGCTGTTGTTGGTACATGGATATATGGCTGATTTGTATATCTACCCTTGATTTGTATATCTACCCTTTATCCAGCAACCTTCCTAAACTCACTTTTAAATTCTAATCCTGTATCTGTAGATCATCTGGATTTTCTATATATCCAACCATATCATCTATCAATAGTGGCAGTTTGTTTCTTCCTCTTCATCAGTCTGAAATTACAAAATTCATCTTTCTTTTCCATATTTTAAAAATAATGATTAATTTTTTATTTTTCTGGAGTTTATTTTTGGTATAGTGTATAAGATGTGGCTTGAAGCTAAGATTTTCCTCAAACAGACCTCTCAATTTTTTTATATAACACTTAGTAAATAAGCAGTTATTGAACGATTGTTTCTTTTCTCATTTGTTTTTATATTAATTTGAGAATCAAGTTATCTAATTTACAGAGAAATTCAGTTGGTGTTTTTATTAAGAGCTTTAAATTATTAATTCTATATCTAATGTTGAGTGTTTCTATCCATGAACAGGGGCTGCCTTTCTAATTATTTAAATCTCATATCCCTTAGCATTTTAATATATATGTTATGCCTTTCTTTCTGTCTTTCTTTCTTTTCTTTCCCTTTTTTCCCTTCGTTTTTTCTTTTGCAATACTAGGGATTAAAGCTAGAGCCTTCATACTAAGGTACATGTCCAGTACTTTTAATTAATTAATTAATTTGAGACAGGTTCTTACTAAATCACTAAGTTGCCCAGGGTAGGCTCCAGTTTGCAACTTTCCTGCCACATCCTCCCAGCGTCCTGGGATTACAGGTGTGCACCACCACTTCCAGTTTAGATCCTATGTATTTCTTATCTGTTTTTCCCTTATACGTGTATATTTTTTGTTGACATTGCTAATGAAGTTATTTTCTCCATTTTATTTCTAAACTGCTCATCTCTTATTTTCTTGCAGGTTACATATTAATATTTCTGTGAATTAACTTCATAACCCAACCAGTGAAATGAATTTTTTTCTTGTTTGTAATAGTTACTCAGTTGATTCTCTTATTTTACTCCAGCTAAACAATTGTATCATCTCTAAGCAACATATAATTTACTTTTCCCTGTTCTTCATTCCTCTTTTTACTAAGGAATTTTAAGCAGGAAGTCTACCTAACTTATTATAATATTAAAAAATTAATTGGTTGCACAAGTTTATTAAAGGAAGCCTTTTAGGTGTCCAGTCAGTAGTCAAAAATTCACTTCAAAAGTTGGTGTCATGGGCTAGGAGACTGTCAGAAGAGATGGACAGAAATGAAGAGACATATTTTGGAGGTAAAATATGTGGCAGAGAACAGGCTAATCATATTATGGTAAAGATTTGCAAACTTTTTGGAAATCTTCAGACATAAGAATCACAATTAATTAGAAGAGACTGTAAATTTAAACAAATGCCTACCATGTATTCTCAGGTTTACTCCAACTCTGTAGTCACTTCCAGTGGTAGAGTGCTCACTGTCTTCCATGGCAGCTTATTCCATTTATTTAGTTCACTCCACAAACCCTGCTCTTACCAGATACTGTGAAGGGCCCTACTCTAGGAAAGCTCAGAGGACAGTTTTCCTAATCTGAATTCTCCTGTAGAGCAAGGCTGTTCTTGCTTCCTCTGCTGCTCACTCCAAAGATGTTTGCGAGGGTAGCCAGAGAATTTGGGAATCCTGATTCGCTCTGCCTTCTCATTTTCTTATCTGCTCTGGCACCACGTTCCCTTTTTATCTTGTTCTAAATTTAACAAACTTGAAACTTGTACATTTGTGTTCCTTTTGTGTCTGTGTGTATATGTCAGTGATCGAACTCAGGGCCTTACACTTACTTAGGCAAGCACTCTAACCACTGAGCTAGATCCCCAGCCACTACTTTTTTTTTTTTAATTTTTTTTATTTTTACCAAGAACATGTATTGGTACCTTATATACATAATGATCATAATCAACATGGTTATTTTGTACCTGTACATGATGTATCTTGTCTTTCCCCCCTCTTCCCCTCCCCTCCTTTCCATTTACCACCCCTCTCTATTTGCAACAAGTTTATTTACACTTTTCCATTTTTAGAGTTATTATGTCCTTTCTGTACCTTTCTAATCCAGTGCCTGGGCATTATGTTAATTTATTTATAATTGGATATTCTTGTTTGTATTTTGGGTTTAAAGTTTACTGTTTTAAAAACTGTCTTCTTTAGAGACTTGGTATATCAAGTAAATACTATCTAATTCTAACCATGAAAGTGTTCCTCCCCTAAAAAGGCTGAGAATAAAAGTGATAGCACAGGGGCTGGGGATTTAGCTCAGTGATTAGAGCGCTTGCCTTGCAAGCACAAGGGCCTGAGTTCGATCCCCGGCACCACAAAAAAAAAAAAAAAAAAAGTGATAGCACATATGGAAGGAAACTAACAAGTTCATGAGTGTTAAGAACAAAACATAGATACAGAATTTCTTCAAGATGGGCAATGATCAGAGTCTATTTTTACACATAAAACTATAACATCAGGTTCCAAATAATCAGACTTTTCTTCCCCCAACACTTTCAAAATTGTATGGTAATTATTCTTTCAAAGTCATTATAGTAATTATGTATTCACAATCTCCATCTTATTTAACAGTTGATTTATTTAATGAAGGTATCTTTTTGGCGAGGCATTTTTTGGGTAACGTTTTAATGTGACTATATTTGCAGTATTAAAGGTTTTAATACTGGGATTGGGGATTTAATACTGGGGTTGGTTGAGCTCAAGTGGTAGAGTGCTGCTAACCTAGCAAGTACAAGGCCCTGAGTTCAATCCCCATCATCACCCCCCTAAAAAAGTTTTAATACAATTTGACATCTTTTCCCAAATGAGTTGTAGGTAATGAGAAGAGGAAATAAAAGAGTGTTTTGTTTCAGTTTGGTTTGGTTTTGGTTTTGGGGGCTTTTTCCCCTGGAAAGAGACTGACCCTAGTCAATTCAGGATAGAGACAGCTCTGAATTATAATGGATTCCTTTGAGAATTATCATATATAAAATAAACTGATGATATGATAGCTCAGGGATTAATCCCCGGTGCTTTGCAAGTATTGCAGGAAGTTTGCATCCCTGCATGATGTAAGAATTTTTTTCTCCCTAAATGTTTTCTTTAAGCTTAGGTAGTTTAAGCTAGGATAAAGATCCCAGGTTTTGCCATTACCTATGTCAAATTTGAATTCTGATATGAATCCTTCTAAGAAATTCAATAGGTTTTTTATTTTATATGTTACTTTCCTAGTTAGATGTTTTATATTTAAATGGATTACTAAGTTTTTCTATTATGGATGCTGCAAAATTTAATATATGCAATGTGTGTACATTTCTATTCAATTTCATAAATATATATATATATCATAAACCTTTACTTAGTAGAAATGTAGGAATGTCAGAGATCTAATTCCCTACCATTATTCCTTTTTCAAAAATCAATTCATTTGCCTAAATAATATCTTTCTTTCTTTAGTTCTGACATTTACTGGGTCATCAAGTTCTTTTGATTCTCCTTCTGAAATGCTTTTCAAATTGGTTTCGCCCACTTCCTTCTTTCTGGCAGCGCCTTAGTTCAGAATTGCAACAAACCTTCAACTAATTTCTAACTATCCTTAATGTCTTACTACTTTTTTCCAGGTATCTTGTCTCCTTCGTGTTGCAGCTCAACCATCTAACAGGGTATTCCGTGCTAACTATTTGGTTCTATTAGCTTCCTTATTTTTCTGTAATTAGATTAATTTATGGCAAATTTCTGAATAAAAGGATCCATACGTAATTTTTTAAATATACCAAGAAATTATTCTACTTAAAGTAGGAGATGTACAAATTAAAAGTAAATAAAATACTGTTTTTCATTAGTTTGGCAAAGATCAAAAAGTTTGACAATATATTATTTTGTTGATGAAAGTGTAAATTGGCACTATCCTTTTAGGAAAACAGATGGTGATATAAAAACTACAGTCACAGAATTCAAGAAGAAGCTGTTTTCTTGTTTGATTTTCCAGTGTACAGGAGAATAATTCAAAATATTGTAAAAACATCCAACTTTCTTCATATCTGATAGAGGCAAGCATGAGATTGACCCTGCAGTTTATCATACAAAACATTTCCCTCAACACCTGTTGTTTCTAATTGAGTTTGGACTACTTAGAGCTGGAACTGGCCTACAGTGTATTTTTCTAGAACATGTAAGAGAAACATGTATCCCCACCAGCTCCAGTGACCTGCCTCTAAGGTGTGCAAACACTGCACTCACTGTAATGCCTCTAACTGCTGGGAAAATGTAATATTTTTTTATTAGTACATGTTTGTCATATGTAATGATCACATTCATCATAGGGAATCTGTAGCTGTACATAATATACCTTAGTTCTTCTTTTTTTCCCCATACCCCTCCCCTCCCTTCAACCCTTCATCCACTCCCCATTTACAAAAGCTTTGTTTCCATGTAAAAAATATAATATTTAGAGACTTTCTGTAGCAATCAGCAACTTCTAAAAGGCATTTTTTAAAAAGTTACTGAGAATTTTCCAGAATGAGACTTAAAGCAACATTTAGTTTGGGAGATCAGGGTGGAGTCAACTGGGATTTAACCTTTGGGTTTATCAACCTAGAATCTCAGAGAATTCCTTTCCCAGCATTGCCTGAGCAAAGCTGAAGGATGTAATAGAAATAACACAGACTGAAAGCAGACTTTCCTGAAACTAGGTTGTGTCAACACTTGGTCATGTGATCTTGGGCAAATTACTTAACTTTTTTGAGGCTCTGTGACCTTATTTTGCAATACTGTGGTGAAAATTTGATAGGATCAACAGCTGCAGCACAGTTTCAGGAAGATGGTAAATGCTCAGTAAATTGTGTAGACACTTACAATGACTGGCATATAAAAAAGTTTACTAAACAGCAATTGCCTTTCTACTCTCCACCCTTCTCACCTTCAGGTCAAGCTAAATTTTGCCCTTTGGTGAATATTTTTCTCTTTCAAGGTTCCTTCCAAAGGTTACCAAAGACTGTTTTTAAACAGAAAAAGAACAAGAATGAAAATTTAAAAAAAAAAAAGTGCAGGCAGTGGAACTGTATTCACTTTAGGTTCTATGTCTCCAAGGGATAGTCCTGATTTCCTATTTGCTTGGTCAAAAATAAACCTATTCAATGTTTCTTAGCAGAGAAAATTTCAAGTTTTATCTTTTTTCAAGTTTTAATTTTTAAAACCATTTATTATATTGAAAAATGGATTTCAGAGAAAGTAGCTATTACCAAGCCATGCATTAGAATATTTTTATAGTTTCATTATGAAGACATCATAGATCAGTAGTTGAGTATATAGCTTTAACCTCTGGCCAACTCAGATTAGAGTCCAAACTCTGTCACTTATTTTCCTTGTGGGCCTGGGCAATTTATTTAACCAGTCTATACCTCAGTGTGCTCATCTGTAAAGAACAACAAGAGTACCTACCTCAAAGTTTTTAGAAAGATTAAATGAAATAGTTGCCATACTTACCATGGGACCTTCATAAGTTTGCTCTCAACAAAACAGAGCTATTATTATAGTTCTCTCATTTAATATAAATCCATGAGGTAGCTACCACTATTGCTTCTATTTCACAGACAAGAAAATGGTTTTACATGACAAGTATAAAAATATTTTGGACATCCTCAGGCAGGTAAACAGTAAAAGCTCAAAATGCATGAGTTCAAAACAAAACAAAACAGAACAAAATAAAACAAAGGAAACAGTGGTCGCAATCTGTAGACCAGAAGTTCTGACTCTCTATACTCTGAAGGTATTTTTGTATAGGAAGAAGAAACTAGGATGACCTATTATCAGTCTACTCCCATTTATTAGGAAGTTATGGCCAGAGTACCCATACAGCAAACGAATTGCTGTTGTCGGTGCTCAGTAAATATTTGTTAATCAAATAAGTGGAGGGAATGGCACACAGGGGCCCTATTCAGGATCTTTCGTTCAGCCCTTCAGCACCCTCTATCCCTGCCCTAGCCTTCCTGTCTTCATTGTTACTACTTTCTTCTTCACCTTAAAGCGCATGGTGCTCCTCCCTGAAAGATGAAAAAATATTAAAAAAAAAAAAAAAAGAAAACAAAGAAAAAACTTGCACTTTGCTTGAAATGTTAGCCTTGAAAATTTTACTCAAAGTTCAGAAAAGTAAGTCTTTCACATCTGATTTAGAACTTGTGGCAGATTCTTTATTAAAGGTAGGCACTAGAAAGAATGTAACATTGTTGGGAATAAACAAGTGTTGTGTTGCTTTAGAAGAGAATACTAATACCAGAAAAAATCAATAGCTAAGCTTTGGAGACCTGAGTTTAAACAAGAATATTTTTTTATCTACAGTAGAAACATGAATGTCAGCCTCAAAATGAATTTGCAGCTTGGCATAGTGGTGTTTTCCTGTATGCCCAGCTATGCAAGAGGCTAATGCAGGAGGATTGCAAATTCCAGGTTGCCTGGGCAATTTAGTGAGACCCTACATCAAAAAAAATTGAGAAAACAGGGCTGAGCTGTAATTCAGTGGTAGAGTACTTCACTAGCATGTGTAAGGCTTTGGGGTTCGATCCCCAGTACCAAAAAAATTACAAATAATTTTTCTTGGCAAACTAATAAAATTAAATCCAAACATCAGAATTGTTTTGCAAATTAAAGTTTTGTTCCTTTCTTATGTCTGTGACAAAACAAGCATTTAAGAAAGACATTTTAAGATTTATTAAAGAAAACATCTTTGAATGTTAATTTGTACATCCCAAAGACAAGAATAATAATCTACAAAGGGGGAAATTGAAGGTCTAAATTGGTGGCTGTACAAATAGACAATCTTAGGCCAAAATGCTAGAATTTTGACCCAGTTGATACTAGTATATGAAGTTGAGCACATCACACACACATACACACACAACTATGTACGTATATATTTGCATACACATGAATATAGTGAAACTTAAATGGATAGTTACTGTAAACTACTTAGCACAGTGGTGCATGGTACACACAATATGCTCAGTAAATAATAGTTATTATCAGAAAAATGGCAAGGGTTAGAGGCTACGTCCCTTGACAATAATTTCTCATGTCTAAAGGCTCTCAGATGACCCCCAGAAGCATAATTTTCTTGGTATGTTTACACAGAATTTTCTAAAAAACAAGTATCAGTGATTTGGGAGGAGTCTATGATTTAGCACTAGAAGAACCTAAACTTCAAGTCATAACCCTAATACATTTTGGCCATGTGAACTTGGACTGATCACCTATCATCTCTGAGATTTGGATTCCCCATCTGAAAATAATTCCTGAGATTTTTTCTGAGTAACAAGAGAAATAATGTGGATTACAGCCCCTTATAAATCGTGATATATTCTTAAAAACACTAGTGAATCCTTTTGTCTCTGTAACCCTGTAACAATCTTGCCCTAAGAAAGGAGAAGTAATGCTATAAGGTGAGAAGCCAGATTTCCTGTCGGATGGGCTGCAGAGGTCTCAGGACCTCCCAGCCAAACTGACCAGGTGCTGGGCTGCTGCATTTCAGGATAGAAAGGGGACATAAAGAAGAGTGCCAACCGGAAGAAGCTCTGGATCAGTTTTTCCAGGTCTGTCAAGCAAGGAACTCTTCACTATCACCCTGATCATGAAAATTCATCTGTCCTCCTCTTTACCATAGAAGAAGTCCTTTGTGGGGAATTCACAGAGTTGGGGGAGAAAGGGAACTGGAGGAAGAACACTCGCACTCAGCATCTTTTCTAAGGATACTCTTGGGGGTGCAGACTTTTCATCTGCACATTCATGCAAATGATTGTCATGTTTGATGAGAACTCTGTTATAGCAGCAGTGCAGTGTCACAGAAATAGCTTTAAAGTGACTCAAGGCTTGGCTCAAACCCCCCATTCTTTAATTAATGTGTAACCTTCAGTCGATTACTACTTTCTTTGAAGTGTGGTTGCTTCTCAAGCTACACAGAGTTGTGGACCTAGAGGAGGCATTTCTTTCTGGCTCAGCCATTGGCTTGGATGCTGCACTTTAGTTCCCAATTACATTCCATTTTGTTCTGCGAATGTTTTTCCTGAGTTAATCTAATGTCTTCTATTTTTCTGTGTTCCAAAACTATCTTCTTCATCTGAGAATTAATGCCACAGCCTGAACCCAACACATAACTTGTTTACAATACGTATTTGTTGAATTGCTGACTTACAAGAATTTAAAACTCACTATAAGCTCTTGGAGTATAGCCCTCAAAGTACCCAGCGCAGTGCAAAACACATGCTAAAGAAACACAAATTGATTAATTAATCTGTACTACGTTTATCATCTCTTCCTCCTGCTTGATTGTGTCTATTGGGGGGGTGTGAATGTTCCTGCCATTTTTAATTTCCCAGATGCCACCAACTGCTAGTACAAACTGCCACAATCTTGGAGACCTCTGGAATCTCCCTTTATAGGTAAGGTTGCCAGATTTGGGGGTGGGAGGCAAAACAAGGCAAATCTGAATTTCAGATAAGCAATGAATAATTTTCGTGTAAACAGTTCTCACATAACATTTGGGGTTATATTTATACCAAACATTTCTTCATTGTTTATCTGAAATCCAACTGTAATTTCAGTGTACATATTTGATCTGTCAGTCTTATTTACAGGATCTCACCCCAAGCACTGACACCAATATGGAGGTTTTCATTTACCAAAATTATGCCTTTTTTTTTAAGATTACAAATCTCATTAAATACGTTTTGTACACCAGCAGCAAGAAGCTGCAGCAAGATTTGATTTTTTCATACAGAAAATGCCCCAGTGATGGGGTGGAAGAGATAGTAATCTTGAGCACAGGGGATGCAAGGAGTCTCTGAGAGGTGGATGTTGGCAGTGAGGAGGCAGCTCTGTCCATAGAACACACATGGGCCCATAAACTGCTGATATGCTGGTATGCACATGTACACCACAGACATGAATTCTGCCACTCTCTGTTCTGATTTTCTACCAACTACACAACCGTCTCAGAAGATCCTAAAGCGAGAAGACATGCTCTTCATGCCAGGAAGCAGTTCTATACACTTCCTGGTGTAAATAAATACACTGACATTCTGGTGGGTATATAAACACGTCAGTCAGTTTCTGAAGTGTAATATTCAGAAAAGAAGGTATCTGGGGACTGGCATATGTGGGCACCATATTCTAAATTACCAAGATTGGGATGACAGCAAGGCTTCTTTGTGACCTGGTGGCTCACCCTCAGTGACAGGCTGATGTCACTTTGCATTAGGTCATTCTTCAACATGCTACATCCTAATATAGTTTCCTAGATGTCCTGAAAACTAACACAGAGTTCCCTGGATTTTCCTGGACATTTTTCTGTGGTGTCTTCTCTTGGTAATTATTTTCCTTGTTTTTCATAGCTGGCTGGGTAACAATCCACAAAAGAAGTACTAAGGTCATGTATTTCACTACTGTTTTGTGCTTTTTGATAGTTCTTGATTGCTTAACATTTTTCTGGATAATTCTAGAAGTTGAATCTGGAACTGTAAAAATGCTCTTCATGCATCCACTAATGGAATTGTTTTCATCATAATTAGTGACTAAACAAGCATTTCTCAGACTACAATAACCACACGTGTTAAAAGTTTTCTGTATCATTTGTTGATCTATGCTTAATAAATCGATCATATTTTGATCAACAAAAGAGTCACAATTCTCTGAAAAAATACTATGAGTTGGCTGGTTCACATCTTTAAGAAAACTTGAAATTTCTTTTCCATTTTCTCCCCAAACATGTTGTATTGGTTGATATTCAATAATGAAGTTGGACTTTCTTATTTCATTTATGCTGCCACAGTCTTCGCCAGGTCTTCTGGTAAGGAGATCCTCATTTCCTGGAAGTTTGTAGAAGTTTGAGTCCCTAGTCAGCTGGTTCCAAGGCAGGGTGGCAGGGCAGAGGAGAAACAACCCATGGCACATCAGACAGAAAGCTCAAAATTATACCTTTTGAGGCTCTGTGCTCATTAATTGGTTGGCTCCCAAATACTCCTGAGGAAACCGCTGCTTCATGTTCCTTTAAGCACAGGACTTACAGTCATGTGTTGGGGGCAGGCAAAGTACCTCAGTTTCCATCTTGATGAGCTGCTCTCTCTCCACTTAGCCAAGGGATAGATGTGTGTGGATATTCCAATGATTCCCAGAAATCAGAGCATTCAAACAACTAAAGTTTACCCCTTTGCACCTGAAATCAATTCATCCTTCCAAATTTCCCTGCTGCTGTCTTTGAAACACATAAACCTTTCCCTCCTCCTCTAAATATTAGAGACACCTTAACCTCTCTTTCATATGCCTCTTAGCCTACTAAATTACAAGGTCTTGGGTTAGTCCTTGTTGTAGTTATTTTTGTTTTGTTTTGTTTTCCCTACAGAAATATTTCTTGGAACTGCCTCTTCCATTCCACTTCTCCAGCCTTTTCTGCCAATTCAGTATGTCATCACCTGCGGCCTGGATTGCAGCAGCAGCATCCTAGCTCTTCTGGCTCCCTGTATTTGCGCAACTCCGGCTCAATTTATCTTTATATAGTGTTGTTTACCCACCTGGGATTGCATTTCATGAGAAGCTGGCATGAATCTCTATTTCCTGTTTTAAAAGACAATACCAAATGGAGACAAACAAACAACAAAAAAACAATACCAGGCTTCATGGCCCAGACTTTGTGGCCCAAAAGCCTATTTTCTTTTCCCTGCTGCCATCCAATTTCTGTTTCTTGGTCTCTGGGGCTTGTTGCTGCTCCTGGCTGCATTACTCTCATCACTGCATCTGACTTGATACCCAAGTCCCTACCCTCCTTCAAGATTCAGCCCATTAGAAGAGATAATAGTCATTCTTGAGGGACAGCAGCACTGGCCAAAGGGAAGAAATCAAGAGAGAAAAGCATACAGGAAAATTTCAGTAGATTTGCTTACATAAGAAAGAAGAGCTTCTTTATGTCAAAATGTAAAAAGAAAGTAGAAAAAAAAGTTTGCTATGTATAATAGACACAGCTAATTTTCTTAATATAATTTACAAACCAATAAGAAACAAACATTCCAAAAATGAAATGAAGAGTAGATACTAGTGTCGGTCTCTCTCTCTCTCTCTCTCTCACACACACACACACACACACACACACACACACACACACACACACAGTAGAAGATAAGAACATGAAAAGTTTTAAAACCTAGAAGAGGCCAAGAACATGAAAAACCACAAAACCTCAGTAGTATTAGAGAAATGTAAATTAAAATGACAATGAGCTTTCCTTTTATCAAATGAACACTTTTTTTGAGACAAGGTCTTGCTTCATAATACAGGCTTGCCTTGAACTCACTATGTAGCCTGGGCTGGCCTCAAACTCACATCAATCCTGCATCAGCCTCCAGAGTGCTGAGATTATAGGCCTATGCCACCAATCCCCACAGGAACACTTTCTTTTGGGTTGGGGATTTAGCGTAAGTGGTAGAGCATTTAATAAGAAAAAAAGAGAATACTTTCTTTTAGAAGATGATATACTGAATAGTGATGAAAATGCAATAGGATTTTTCTGGGGGGTGCTAGGCGTCAAACTCAGGGCCTTACACTTGCTAGAAAAGTGCTCTCCACTGAGCTAAATCCTCAACCCCACAATAGAATTTTTTGATGTATGTTTTAGCAATCAGTTTCAGGATATTCTTTCTTATACTTCTTTAAAATAACAAATCCTTGACAAAGTTTCACAAATCTATTTACCTTTTAATAGCATTTTTCAATTTTTCTGCTATAAATATATATATTCTTTTATATCCTTTTTATATTTGGAAACATATGTATATATATTTTTTCAAATTCTGTGTATGTTGAAGGGTAGACCTGGGTTAGGAATCCCCAATTGCCCCTAACTGCTGGCAGTTGTGATTAATCTCTCAAGCCTGGAATCCTCACCTCCAACAGTCATAAAGATTTTTTTAAACATGTGTGATCTGATGACAATAAATCCCAGTCTTTTTCTTGCTCTGCTCCTTTAAAAAAATAAATATCTGGGCTGAAAATCATCTGCCCTTGAGTTGCCTCCTATGTGCCACTGTGTCTGAGTCTGTGCATGTTGGTTCTAGTAGCCTGTGACGTGTTTACCTAACCTATTCTTTCCTCCAGGCAGAAGCTAATTCTATGTGTCTTAGGATACTTCCTGCATGTTTGTGTTCATCAGTCTTGTAAATTAAGTTTATAAGCTCAGTGGTTAGAGTGCTTGGCTCACGAGCACAAGGCTCTGAGTTCAATCCCCAGCATGGAAAAAAAAAAATTAAGTTTATAGTATTTTCTAGCTAGAGAAATAGCTTCCCTTCCTCTTCTTTTCCCCTTTTGCCGCTTTCATTCCTTTATCTTCATTACTAGTAATTTAATTATTAATTATTCCGTTCCATTCTATTTGCTCTAACACAATTTTTATTTACTTTGAGAAAGTATCATGAATGCTTTGTACCTATGACCCTCATAATATAGAATATATATTGTTTATTATTTGAGAAATATAAACTGAACATTATAAAACAGCTGATAAGAGAAAATAACAAGAGCAGATTGTGATCATGAAACAAGTGTTGGGGCCAGGCATGGTGGCGCACACCTGCTCTTGGGAGGTTGGGGCAGGAGGATCACAAAGTGCTGGAGGCCAGCCTGAGCTATATAGTGCTTTCAAGGCCAGCCTACACTGCATACCAAGACCCTGTCTCAAAAACAAACAAAACAACAACAGAAAAGAAATAAGTACTGGATCCTCTCCTCCATACCCTCATAGTTATTAAAGTATATGACTGTAGGATTTGGCAATAAACCAGATTTGAATTCTGTCTTCAATTCTGCATAACCTTAAGCAGTGCACCTATCTTCTCTGTGTTTTAGCTTCATTGTTTGCAAAACAAAGATGATCACATCTGTATAAAAAAGTGAGATAAAAAATAGGCATAGGGATATTATCTAACATAAAGGGAAATGTTATTCCCCCCTTCCTTTTGATAGTTCATTCATCCCTTAGATACTTATAATCTAGTGGGGAGAATAAAACCAAGATTTACATAAACACTAAACAATAAAAAAACTAAACAATCAAATTTATCAAACACATACCTCTTATTATATGTCATGTAGTCTACTAAGAGAACTTTGTAAAGACTACCGCATTTAATCCTTATAATACAGACCCTTAGAATCTCAATTTTAAAATGGGGAAACTGACTTGCCTAAGGATCCTACAGCTAGTAAGAGGAAGAGCCATGCAATCAAGTACCAGTGTTGTATCATACTGCTCTCCTTCATCCCTTGCACATAGTAGGAATTTAATAAATATTTTCAGCATACGCGTGCCTGGGGGGGGTGTACTAGAGAATGAACTCAGGACATCCACAGTGAGCTATAATTCCAACCCTTTTTATTTTTATTTTGAGGCAGGGTGTTGCTAAATTGCTAAACTCCCCAGGCTACTCTTGAATTTTTATCATCCTGCCCTAGCCTCCCAGAGCATTGCAGTTATGGCATGTGCCACCACACTTGGCTCAGGAATCTTCTTTAATAACTTTGCCCAAAGCAAAGAATAGTCACTACACATTCCACAAAAAACTCACTTACCTCATCTTTAATTTTTACACAGTCTAAAAGTCTGATCTATCTGGTGCAAAAGAAGATAGGAGAGAACTAAAGTACTTTTCACTGTGGGAGATCTGGTTTTCTGTAAGCCTAGTGGCTCTGTATTAATAAACACCCCAGGGTGTAAAAAAGATGACTCCTTTTCTAAAAGTTTCTCTGAACTCCACAGTCTTTTTCAGAGGTAATTTAATTGCCAAGCCTCTTGAACATTTCTCTTCTCATTCACTTCTCACAAGTATCTTATAAGGAAATATCATGTATAAACCTAATTTATTCTGACGGCAAAACTGGGTGTCATAAATATTCAGTTGCCCAAGATTGGCCAATCTGCAAAGTGACTTAGGAAATATCTGGAAGCAGATATTTCCATTATCCTTCTCTCAGAGATGGCAATAGCTGTAAGGCTTGCTGGAAACCTTCTCGTATCACCACTAGGCCCTGGAACTTTGCTTGTGAACTCAGATTTCTGACTATATTATGGCCCCAGGTGTACTGTAAGGAACATGAATCTCTCTTTAGAAATATTTAGAAGCACTCTGAGTTCTTAATAATAAGGAGTAACTCTTTCAACACCCAACTTAGAACATTTAGAGTAAGTCTTCAGGACATCAAATCAGTAGTTCTTATTAGTGGCCATAATAAGAGGTGGAGAATTTTTAGTTCTAGCCACTCCATGTCTCTCTATATAAAAATTGATGATATCAAAATAGTTTCAAGATTCAGACTTCTCTAAAAAAAGATAAATTGTAAAAACCCTGTACTTCAATTATACTTAACCCTACTTCAATATTATTAACATCACATCCTACTGGGCTATGAATGTCCCATTAGAATATTCAAAGATTTGGGTATGAATGTGGTTGACAGCTCTGATATGGATGTTTCCTATTGAAATTATTAGAGACACTGACTTTTCTTGAAGCAAACAATGAAACCATTAGATGTTCCATGAATTAAAAAAATATATCCCATATGGGTACAAATTCCCTATAATGAATGTTATTATGTATATCTAAAACATATCACTACAATAAAATTTTTAAAAATTAGTATAAATAGCCAATGAATTTATTTATATATTGGGAGAGTGCTGGGAATCAAACTCAGGGCCTTGTGTCTGTGAGGCAAGCACTCTACCACTGAGCTAAATCCCTAACCCCCACCATGAATTTATATTTTTAGGCAGAATTGACACTCTATACAAAAAGCAACCCTAAAATGATTTCATCTCAAGGCATATTTTTATGAGTAAATTATCAAGTTTCAAGGTGAAGATTGAGCTCTGCATAGTAACAAATGGATTCTAAACTCTCACTAATCTAGATATTACCTCTTTAGATTTGAAAGATAATATTGACTGGATTCAGGATAAATTATCTGGGCTCAGCAAATCCTTTTTTCTTGTGACTAACTCACAACATGGGATTCTTATATGCTTCAGGGATTTCTGAAAGTGATAAAGAACATTACAGAACAATTTTCAACCTCATTGGGATCTGGATAGACTAATTCACATATTAACTTCAGACATATAATGATCGACTCAATGTGACACAGCAATTGTGATGTGCAATTATAGATATTCTTGACTATTTATAAAACAATGAAACAAATATTATAAATTAATATATTTTGGTTGACAAAATTTTTCAGTTTGAGATCCATGATGACAAAGGATAGAGTCTCTATATGCAAAAAAAAAAGTCCATGATTGCAAAAAGTTTGAGAATTGTTCTAGAGTATAAATTAATAACACTGGAAAGAACATGGAGTGATATTTAAAATATAACAGGGTTTTCAGAATGATATCAACAAGATGCCAGAATAGGAGTATCTAATCTAGTGCTTGTTCCCTAATAGAAATATTGATTTAAAAAATTATCCACATTCCAAAGTACTCAGTGAAGCTCAATATTCCACTGGTCCTCATGGACAGAAGACTCAGACCCACCCCCAAAGATGTAAGTTCCAGGTATACTTCTGTAGATTCAGCCACTAGACCAGCCTGCTAAAGAACTCCAGAAACAAGCTTGGCAATGGATCCCAGTAGAGAGCCCATCCAGAATCATGATTACCCAGAAACCCATCAGAGGCACAAGATAAAGAATTTACTGATTAAAGAAATAGAGATATACTAACTGCTGACAAAGAATTCAAAATAATTCAAGAAAGTCATGGAATTACAAGAGAACACCAATAGACAAGCAAATGACATCAGGGAAACAATTTATGAACAAAATTAGAAGTTCAGTAAAGAGCTAGAAACCATGAAAAAGAACTGCTACCACCATTTCCATCTCTGCCTCAGCTTTTCCAGGTCCCACCATTGCCGCTATGCCTCAAGGAAGCTGCTGCAGTGTGGTTGCCCAGCTGTCCAGCCATCCTACCACACCCTCTGCCCACCCACTCATGCCCTGTTGCCCTCACCTCCCACCCCGCCCTTCTCCCATGGGCCAAATGGGCCTCATGGCACAGATGGCATCCACAGCCACTGGGGAGCTGAGGGCTTGGTTGGTTCTGGGATGTAGTTTGGGTAGTGCCCTGACCAAAGCCTTCATCAAGATAAGCTGAGAGTCTGCCCACCTTGCTGTCAGCAATTCCCTGCCCCTGCTGCCACCAGGCCACCACAAATGGAGCCCTGATCTTATAAATTCAGGAAGTTCCTGGACTGTTCAATGACTCACAGTGACCTGTCCCTGTGAGAGGACTTGAAGCAGTACAAGTACATACATGGTCTGAACTCCCTGCCTTGAAGAGGCCAGCACAGACTCCTGAGCCAGCTCTGAAATGGCCCTAGGCCATAGCCCTGTACCCATTTCCATACCCTAACTGGTTGCCAGACTATGACACCAGAACATACTCACTTATATGGAATTGAGAGTAAAGAGGGATTTCTCATTCTACAGATAACCAATGTGGAGTTAAAATACTTTATTGTAGACCCTCCTGCACACATACACACAATCATAAAAAGGGAGCCAAACAGAAACTCTGGAGCTGAATAAAACAATAATAGAATGGAACAATTCTAAGAACTAAAGGAAGTACTTCAAGTTAAAATGAAAGGATACTGACATGAAAACATGTGAAAGTGTAACACAATAATGGGTGTCATGTAAGTCCAGAGCAATTAGACAAGAAAAAAAAAAAAGAAGTGAAATTATTTTTGTTGATGGTATGATCTTATATATGGAAATCCATAAAGATTTAATTTTTAAAACTTAGGGTTAATAAATTCGGTGAAATTGTAGCATACAAAATTACCATATAGTAGCCATGCATGGTTGGTGCACACCTATAATCTCAACACTTGGGAGGCTGAGACAGGAGTCTCACCACGAGTTTGAGGCCAGTCTGGGCTACATATTGAGTCCAAGGCCAGTCTGAACTACATAGTGAAACCCTGTCTCGAAACAAACAAAAAATTATCATACAAAAATTAGGTGTGTTTCTGCATTCTCACAGCAAAATTATCCAAAAAAAAAAAGAAATTATGAAAACAATCCCAGTTACAATAGCATTAAAAATACTTACAAGTGAATTTAATCAAGGAAGTAAAATATCTGTACACTGAAAACCATCAAAAATTGATGAAAGAAAATGAACGTGCAAATAAATGAGAGATATTCTATATTCATGAATTAGAAGAATTAATATTGCTAAAATGTTTGTATTACCTCAAGCAATCTACAGATTCAATGTAATTCCTGTCAAAATTCCAATGGCCTTTTTACTAAAATAGAAAAAAACAAACCTAAAGTTCATGTAGAACTACAAATGACTCTGAAGGATAAAGCAGCTTTATGGAAAAAAAGGAAAGTAAAGGCATTCTGCTGATTTCAAAATATAGTACAAACATATAGTAATGAAAACATGGTAGTACAGGGACAAATACAGACATACAGACAAAAGGAACAGAAGCGAAAGACCAGAAATGAATTCATGCATTTATGGGAATTGATCTTTGATGAAGGAGCCAAGAATACACAACTGAAAAAGGACAGTCTCTTCAAATGGTGTTGGGCAAACTAGATATACATACACAGAAAAATGGAATTGAATCCTTATCCTACACTGTATACCGAAATCAATTCATAATAAAGACCTAAATGTCATACCTGAAATTGTAGAACTACTAGAAGAAAATATAGGGGTAAACGTTCTTTATATTGGTTTGGGCAATAATTTTCTTGGATATGACCACAAAAACACAGATGACAAAAGCAAAAATAAACAAATGTGATTGTATCAAACTATAAAACTTTTGCATAGCAAAGAAAATAATAGAGTGAAGAGAGACCTACAAAATTGGTGGAAGTATTTGCAACCCACATGGCTGATAAAAGGTTAATATCTATAATATTTAAGATGCTCAGACAACTAAATAGCAAGAAAACAAATAACCTAATTGAAAAACAGACAAGCAATCTGAACAGAAATTCTCAAAAGAAAAACCACAAAGGGCCAATGTGTATGGGAAAAAATGTTCAACATCATTGATCAACAGGGAAACAAATTAAAGTCACAATGTGTTATTGCCTCATACCTGTTAGAATGACTGTCATCAAAAGAACAAAAGATACAACTGTTGGCAAGGATGCAGAGAAAAGGGAACACTACACTGTTTGTGAGACTATAAATTGTTATAGTTATTATACAAAACAGTGTGAGGTTCCTGAAAAAATTAATAATAAAACTATCATAAGATCCAGCAGTTTTACTTCTGAGTGTGTATCCAAAGGAAATGAAATCAGTATGTCGAAGAGATATCTATACACCCCTATACATTGTGGCATTATTCTCAATAGCTAATGTATGTAACCAACATGAATAACAACCAACAGATGAATGGGTAAAGAACATGTGGTATAAGTACATAATGGAGGGTTTAAAATGAAAGAAATTCTGTCATTTGCAAAAACATGGATGAACCTGGAGGACATTATGCAAAGTGAAGTAAGCCAGGCACACACACACAAAAAAAAATACTGCATGATCCCATTTGTATGCAGAGTCTAAGAGACTAAACTCATGGAAGAGCATAGAATGAGGGTGCCAGGAGTTGACAGTGTGAGAAAATGACAAGATATTCATTAATAGGTAGTTTCAGTTATGCAAGATAAATAAGTTCCAGTGATTTAGTATACACATGGTGACTAAATTGATAATACTGTGCAATAATACATTTAATTTGCTAAGAGATGGCTGGGGATTTAGCTCAGTGATTAGAATACTTGCCTAGCAAACACAAGGCCCTGAGTTCTATCCCTGGCATCAAAAAAAAAAAAAAAATTGCTCAGAGAGTAGACCTTAAATATTTTGGCACAAAGAGAATAGTAACTAGGTATGGTCACAGGTATGTTAATTAGCTTGATTGTAGTAATCATTTCACAATGTATATGTAAAAACATCACATTATACATTGTAAGTACATATAATTTTTAGTTTTAAATTATATATCCATAAAGCTAGGAAAAAAGTAACAGTAAAAAATAAAATTAGTATAATTTATGTATACTTTAAAAATCTAATGGAAATAACTAAAACATAAGAATGATTAGTTTGTAGTCTATGGGTAATTATTTTATCTGTGAATGCATGTAAAAAGTTCTATAGTAGCAGAAAAATGTTTTGTTACATTTATAGAAAAGAATGAAGTTGAAACTCCCCTGGAGAATTTTAGACAAACAGTTTGTAATGATGTGCAATAGGTTGAAGTATTCTTACATAGGAGGAGATTTTAGGGTGAGTTTCCTAGCAAGAAAAAGATATGTCCACAAATACGAAGACTAAGAGACAAAACAAAAGGTACAGTATATCCAAAAAGGAACATAAAGCACATAAAAAGATGTTCCATTTCAAATATCATGAGGGAAATGCAAATTATAACACAGTGAGATGCAGCCACACATCTGTCAGAATGGCCACAATCCAGAACATTAACATTAAATGCTGGCAAGGATGAGTAATGACAATACTTTCATTCTTTGCTGAGAGGAATGTGAAATGGTACAGCCATTTTGTTTTTGGTGGGGTTTTTTGGTTATTGTTTGTTTTTGTTTTTGTGTTTTTTATGCTGGGGATTGAACTCAGGGCCTTGCACTTGCTAGGCAAGCACTCTCGCCACTGAGCTAAGTCCCCAATCTCCACTTTGGAAGATAGTTTGTCAGTGTTTTAGAAAACTAAATGTACTCTTACTATACAACCCAGAACTCATATTCTTTGGTATTTACCCAAAGGAGTTAAAAACTTATATCTACCAAAAAATTAAATGCAAGTGTTTACAGCAGGTTTATTCATAAGTGCCAAAACTTGGAAGCAACCAATGTCCATTTGTAGACAAGTGATAAACAAATTATGGTCCATTCATACAATGGAAAGAAATGAGCCATTAAGCCACAAAAGACATGGAAGAACCTTAAAGAAGACTGTCTCGAAAGGCTACATATTGTATGATTCCAACTTTATGACATTCTGGAAAAGGCAAAACTATAGACACAGTAAAAAGATCAGCAGTTGCCAGGCGTTGTGGGGGAGGAAAGAACGACTACATTAAGCGTAGAGAATTTTTAGGAAAGTGAAACTACTTTAGTACAATAATGGTGAATAAATGTCACTTTATATTTTACAAAACCACCAAGAGCGAACCCTAATGTAAATTATGGACTTTGGGTGATCATGATGTCTCAGGGTGGGCTCATCAATTGTAACAAAGGCACCTCTACCGGGAGACATTACTAAGGAGGGAAGCCATGTATGTGTGGAGCAGGGAGCAGCTTACTTTTCTGCTAACCTAAAAATGTTCTAAAAATGAACACTATTAAAAAGAGAGAGGGGGCTGGGAATTTAGCTCAAGAAGTAGAGCACTTGCCTACCAGATGCAAGGCCCTGAGTTCAATCCTCATCACCCCCACGCAAATACCTATAATTTTCCTGATACTGTGGTAATAGGGAGAAGGAAAATCTACGTGAAATTTTAATTTAAATGTAGTGTTTGCCAATAATTTCTTTCAGGACCTCCAAGTCTATCTGTCCAGATTTGGCAGAAGTAAAATGCATTGTACTTACACATTTTTAGATCACATAATATTTTCATGAAGAATAAATGAAGAAAAAAAAAACCCAGACATTTCTTGACTAGATTTATACACTCTGTCTTGGTTAATCCTTACAATCTTCAGCAGGGTAGGATCTTTAATCCCTAATTTACAATGGAGGAAACAAAGTTTAGGTGTCAAAGTTACCTGTCCAAAATCACATACAAAGTGATGAGGATTGTATTGAAATTAATTCTACTAATTCTGTTCTAAGTGCAAAAATAGTGAACTTTTAATAGTGGCTTTGCCATAGAAATAGAATAATTATAATCTCGGGATTCATTGTAAAAATTGGCGAGGGCATGCTGGGGATCGAACTCAGGGCCTCGCACTTGCTAAGCAAGCATTCTACAACATGGGCTAAGTCTCCAACCCCCGATTTATTAAAATTTTAAAAATAATTTTGTTTTTAGGAAAGATCAGCAGTTTTGATAGTGAGTAGCTATCAAATGCACGGGCTGCCCACAAAAACAAGCCACAAAAGAAGAAACTCATGAATGCTTGATCCTTACTTAGAATTCAAGGTTTTTCGTCTAGAATTTGTGGTTACTCCACATTTACTGATGTTATCTGATAATCAGACATTATGCCAGGGTTGACTACCTTGTTCCCAGGGCTTATTTATTAAATTAACCATCTGTATCATCATCCAGAAACATTAAGGCAGTGATTGTAAAGCTTGAGGAAGTTTTTTCTGTAATTATTAGCTGACACCTGTAATTAAATTCTTCCACAGAAGAGGACCAGCAGGAAGCTCCAATCAATAGCAAAGTAAGAAGAAAAAGGCAAGTGAAAAATGAATGACAAAAATTCTGAAATTACACCTGTTTGGGAGTGACGACCCTGAAAACAAACTTTAATCATTATTCATAAACTCACTGTACTCAATAAGATTTTGTGAATTTCCATGAAGTTTGGGTTGTCCCTGTCTCTGAGATAGAAATAGACTGACGTAGGAGAATGCTCCACAAAGACAATTTTGAAATAAGGCAATGTTTAGTGCTAAATCAAGAGACCAGGTGTGATCTTAAGAAATGTTGCCTTTTGAAAAGATAGAGCCAAATCGGGAGGAACTGGAAGAGTATAGCTTCGGAGAGGACAGGGAGAAGGTATAGGAGCTTGAAAGAAGAAATAAGCAGAAAGAAAATTTGCAAGAGAAAAAGGAATAGATGTAAAACATGAGAGAGAGAGAGAGAGAGAGAGAGAGAGAGAGAGAGAGAGAGAGAGAGAGCGCTGACCTGTCCCTGCAGGTCCTCACCTCCTCTTGCGATAGGTGTTTCCAGTTTGTGCCTACAGATCTGCTCTTCACTCTTCTCTCACTCCATACGAGGCTTTCCTGCCTTCTCCAGTTAGTTTAGGACAAAGGAAAGGCTTGGCTGGAGCAGAAGGAAGTCATGGGGTTTAGTCTCTTGACTTCTTCACTGAACACGTGCTTCTGACTGGCTCTGAGTCCCTCAGCCAAAGTCTGAGTCCCTCTTGGGGCAACCAAATGTATACCTTCTTCTCTCTTGGATTCAGAAACCCTCACTTCCCTTGTCCCTCTGGAATTTAGGTTCTAACAGCTCAGCTGCCACTGGCCCCAAATTACAGCCGTGTGCCTTGTGGGGCTCTCACACCTTTACAATGTCCCTTTCTGAGTAAACCTTCCCTAATTTTGAGTGTACCAGCTGTTTCCCCTTTGGGGTCTTGACTATTACACTTCCAAATATTCTTCTTCTCCTTCTTTGAACACAGAATGTTCACTTTTCAGTGGCCTCATTGCTACATAGGTATAAAAGAAAAAAAAAAAACCCAAAAGCCTATTTTTCAAGTTTTCTGTGTAACTAGGCAGGGCCAGAAGTAAGCAGAAACTGTAACTTCCGATTTTTCTTATATTGCGCTTTAAAAAAAAAAAGCCCCACTCTTCTCCTTTCCTCTATCTTGCTGTGTGGATGATGCTATGATTCCTGAAGCTCCAGCATGAATATCAAAGGTACACCCCAAGGGGAGTGGAATAAAGACCAAGAAAGGGTTTTTGTCTCTTGACAACATGATAACTTGCCCTAACTGCTTTCTACATGATAGATAAACTGAACATTGTATAAGTCTATGTTATATTGTGTTTTTCTGTTAGGTACAGCCCACCTAATCTTAAATTATATATTTCTGGAGCTGATTTTCTATGCAGTGGCAGACACCTGTTTACCCTTATCACCCCCTAATGTATTTTGTTGTTGTTGTTGGCTTATTTCTTCCCACAAGGCTTCTTAAGGGCAAGGATTTTACTTATTTAATTGTAATCCCAGCCCCTAGAACAGAGTTCCTCATATAGCAGAGGCTCAATAAATATTTCCTAAATGAATGAAAAACAAATGAATAGTATCCAGATGCAAACTGCAGAAATGGGCACTGCCCACTGAAAGAGCTACACCAAGAAGCATCTCTCTCTCTCTCTCTTTCTCTCTCTCTCCCTCTCACTCTCTTTCTCAACACTGATGTCATCATGCTACTTCACACTTCATACATTTCCGTGAGTTTTTTTGTCCACCAGTCGCACTACTAACATTTATACAGCTAAAGTTTTAATTTAATCATTACCTTTTCCTGGAGCCTATTCCCTAGTCACTACAAGTAGAATTGATTTTTCTTTTCTTTCTTTACTTCCTTTTCTTTTCTTCTTTCTGTTTTCTTCTTCTTCCCTCCCTCTCTCCCTTCTTTCTCTTCTTTCTTCCCTTCTTCACTCCCTCCCTCCCTTCCATCCTCCCTTCACAAAATCTCACTACGTTGCCCAAGCTCCCTTGAACTCCCAGCCTCAAGCTATTCTCTTGCTTCAGCCTCCCAAGAAGCTAGGACTACCTACAGGCACAAGCAACCGTGCTCAATTTAAGATGATCTTTGTTCGACTCTGTATCCAACTCTCAGTCAAATGTTTAGCTCTTACCACACTACATGGAATTCTGGGACTAGGAAGGTAAAGTCTATACTTACTTAACTCTGTTGTTTTCAGGATGTAGTTTAGCACCTGGCTCGTGGTCAGGCTCGGTGTATGTTTGCTGTTATTAGCAAGATGATAAGTCTGAGGCTATGATTTGAATCAGCTAGTGAGAAATAACCATAAAGACATTTTCAGGTTACATGTTTAGTGGAGGAAGGACTATATTGTACTAGAAGAAGGACAACCTGAATTCTGGTCCTAGTCCTTGAACTTCCCGCCCAGTGGCCCAGTCTTGTTGAAAATCTAACGCCTCATCTATAAATGGGGGTACAATGGCCACACAGAGCTATCGTGAGAATCAAGTGAACAATTGTGGCAAAATATCTTTGAAACTAAACTGCTTGGGTTTCATGCAAGAAGAAATTTTAAATTGGCCCAGTAGAGACTTTGTCTTTTTAAAGACAATAATCCCAGAAAATTCTCCTCCCAGTCTCCGAAAGCAAAGATCACCATACTGTGGTTTAGGTCTGTTCTCCTTTTTGATCTTAAAAGGCCCTCTTTGAGCAGGGGCAGCTTTCAAAGTTCGAGACCCCTTATCTGGAATTAGCCTTTCACTCCCTGAATAGCTCACCAAAGGGATTCATATGCTTTATTGAAAGTTGATATTTGTGACAAGGCATTTCCTTAACTCCTGAGAATTCCACACTAAATTGCAGCCAAATTCTGAGGCCTCCTTGATCTTAAAACTTGGGCTAAATGACTCCAGCATGTGGGAAACTCCGCCTAGGCCTCTCAAAATTAAGTCTTTATTATTTTTTTTTTTCTGCCGATACTGGGAAGTGAACCCAGGATCTTTGCACTGAGGTACATCGCTGGCCTTAAAAAAAAATTTTTTTTCTAGACAAGTTCTCAAAAAGTTGCTTAGTTGCCCAGGATGGGCTGGAATTTGTGATGTTCTGTTCAGCCACAAAGCTGCTGGTGTTACAGGCATGCCTCACCATACCTGACCTTTTCCTCCTACAGTAAGAAACAGTGTAACGTTTTGTTATTCAGTAGTCCTTGAGTCTCACCTTGAGTTACTCTAGCAGGCTTGAGAATGCAACTCTTCAGCCAATGGGGGAGTCATAATTTAGTGGAGAAGATGGAAGGGACAGGGGAAGAAAAAAATGACAGAAATGCTTTCTAATTGGCTACCCCAAGCACTCAGGATGTTTTCTTGGGCCTCAACTAGAGCTATACTTAGGAACAAATGGTGTGATGGGATCATTAAGTCAGCTCTGGAATGCGGTCTAGCAGCACCGATGAGGTGATGGTTGCATTTGCACTCCTGTGGGTTGGCTGCACATGAACATACTGCAAGTTTCTCCAGTGTTCCTGCTGCTTCAGTTTTCAGGATTGTTGTGCCTACCTGTCCCCATTTCTTTCAAGGGACCTGTCATATAAGTTTACCTTTTGTGATTGTGTAATCTTCCCTCCCAGCTCACAGGTGCCCCCAGAATGCTACAACAGACCTGGCATTCAGTTCTGCTATGCCTGCTCCACCCCACATCACATTCAGTCTTACTTCTTTGCCTGCACCGTTGCCCTCACCTGGAATGCTCTTCTCTTGTTAATCTTTTTTTTTTTTTTAACCAAGAACATATATTGATACATTGTACATATAATGATCACATTCATCACATTTATTTTGTACCTGTACATGATGCATCTTGGTTCTCCCCCCTCTTCCGCACCCCTCCCCTCTGTTCCCTCCATCCCTATTTACGGCAGGTTTATTCACATTTCTCCATGATTTCCCTTTCCCCTTTCTTTCCTTTTTTCCTTTCCTGCTTTTCCCTCTTCTCTCTTTCTAGCTCTCCTCTCCTTTGTATATTATCTTCCTTTTATATAATATCCATTACACTACTTTGTCCTTATTTACAGTTATGGTTTCTCATATCAGAGAAACAATTCGATGTGTGTTCATGAGTGTCTGATTTATTTCACTTAACAGTATGTTCTCAAGGAACATCCATTTACATACAAATTACTCTAGTCTATCCTTTTTATGGCAGTATAGTACTCCATTGTGTAGAAAAACCACATTTTCTTTTGCCATTCATTGGTTGTTGAGCATTTAGACTGTTTCCAAGACTTAGCTATTACAAATTGTGTTGCTATAGACATGGTTGTGCATATATCCCTGTAGTATGACGATTTTAATTCTTCTGGGAAGATCCCCAGTAGGGGAATAGCTGGGTCAAATGGAGCCTCTAGTTGTAGTTTTTTGAGGAATCTCCATATTGATTTCCACAGTGGCTGGACCAGTGGCTACATTTCCACCAACTGTGGAGGAGGGTTCCTTTTTCCCCACAGCCCCTTCAGCATTTGTTATTGGTTGATTTTTCCATATATGCGGTTCTTTCTGGAGTGAGGTGGAATCTTAATGTTGTTTTGATTTGCATCTCTCAGATGACTAGTGATGTTGAACATTTTTTCATATATTTATTTGCCATTTTTATTTCTTCGTCTGAGAAATGTTTATTCATTTCAATTGCCCATTTTTGGATTGGGTCTTTAAATTTGAGAGGTTTAATGTTTTTGAGTTCTTTGTATATTCTATATGTTAGACCTTTGTCTGATGGATAGCTAACAAAAATTTTTTCCCAGTCTGTGGGTTTTCGCCCTGCTCTATTGGTGATTTCTTTTGCTGTGCAAAAGCTTTTTAATAGCATATGGTCCCAAGCACTGATTCTTTGTATTGTTTCCCGTGCAATCTGGGTTCTGTTCATAAATTTTTTCCCTACCCCTATGTCTTTGAGGGTTCTTCCTATTCTATTCTCCAGTAAATTTAGTGTTTCTGTTTTAATGTTCAGATCTTTGACCCACTTCGATTTTAGTTTAATACATGGTGAGAGACATGTATCTAGTTTTAGTTTCGGCATGTGGCAAGTCAATTTTTCCAGCACCATTTGTTAAAGAGGCTGTCTTTCTTCCAATGAGGCTCCTTTGTTGAAGATGAGGTATTTGAGTGTGTTTGGAGTTGTTTCTGCATCCTCCAATCTATTCCACTGATCCTCAGGTCTGTCTTTTTGCCAGTACCATGCTGTTTTTTATCACTGTAGCTTTATAGTATAGTTTTAGGTCGGGGATTGTGATGCCCCTTGCCTTTCCCGTGTTGCTTAGGATTGTTTTTGCTATTCTTGGTCTCTTCTGGTTCCAGATGAAATTCATGATTGTCCTTTCTAATTCTTTGAAGTATGTTAGTGGTATCTTGATTGGAATTGGATTAAATCTGTATAGTAATTTAGGAAGTATAGCCATTTTCACGATGTTGGTTCTTCCTACCCAGGAACATGGGATATCTTTCCATTTTCTAATATCCCTTTCAATTTCCTTTTTTAGAGTGCTGTAGTTTTCGATGTAAAGATCTTTTACTTCCTTTGTTAGATCTCTTGGTATTCTTAAAACATGCTTCCATTCACAGTTTTCAAGAGCAATCGCAACTCAGCTGAATATTTCTCAAACTCCTACTATTATGTTGTAAGCATTGTGTTAGATTATGGAGACACAAACATTAAGGATATGCAAAAATGTTTCCTAATTTCCTCCAACTCACATTCCTGGAGGGAAAGAAGGCAAGAAAACTAATCGAATATGACATGATCAAATATATCATATACCACTACAGGAAATACAAAGCATCAAGCAATGAACCTACCTTCTTTCTGTCCTTTTATACCCCATCTATACTACAAACCTATTGATTGGTGCCACCCACATCCAGGGTGGGGCTTCCATTATCCACACCCAGAACTGGGCTAAACCAATTTAGATATCCCACACCCTCAATCCCAGTATCACACACCCTAATCCAGCATCACACACCCATCATCCAGCCACCTCCCAAAAGCTCCACCTATGGGCACCAGAAGCTTTGGGGGACATCTGGACACAAGCCATAACAAGTAGGAAGCACCGGGTCCTAATTTTAGTAGTGGCCTATGTTATTGATAGACTTCGGGAAGACTGCTTCCCTCTCTGCATCTCGATTCTTTTTCTTAAATAAAAGAACATCTTCCTCACATACTGATATGATTTAATGAGATAATTTAGGTGATGTGGCCGGTTTTAAAGTAAAGATCACTTTCTTCTTCCTCCTCTTCTTTCTGAGAGGACTGTTGGGAAATGTACAATTCTTGGTACCTTTCAACAGCAAAAGTGACCATATTTTTTTGCTAAGTGACCATATTTTTAAAATGAAAAATCTGGAGACAATCTTTAAAAAATTATTTGTCTAATTTGTGAATTCATTCATATTCAGTCTTGTAAAAGCATACATTTTTGTTGTTGTTGCTGTTGTTTTGAGATAGGGTCTCACTATGTAGTTTAAGCTGGCCTCACACTCTTGGCAATCCTCCTGCTTCAGCCTCCAGAATGCTGAGGCTGTAGGCGTGTACCACCATGCCCAGCAAAAACTCAAATATTAAATTATATAATGCCTTGTGTATTTTGAAGGTTATAAACTCACTGAAGGTAGAGTGGTATATGTCTTGTTCATATACCAACATTGTAAAAACTGCTAATTTCATCATGAGGATTCAATAAAAATCTAAAAATGGAATGAATAAATTGATAGTAATAAACATATAAAAATATAACAGTCCACGAAAATCTATTTCAGAATAACTGAATATTTGAAAAAGCTATTCAGCTCAAAACTATACTTCTGGCCCTGATGTGACTGTGTGTGGTACAAACCACTAGCCAAAAGGATGCTGACTGAGGATAATCTGGAGCTACGCACAGTGACATATTCCTGTAATTCCACCTACTCAGGAGGCTGAGGCAGGAGAATCAAGGATCACTGCAGAGTTTGAGACCAACTTGAGAAACACAGCAAGACGCCGTCTCTAAATAAATAAATAACTAGATAGAGAGATAACTAAAGAAAGAAAAACCAGAAAGAAATCATGTGAGGATAGGCCTGACAACTGAGGAGGGCAGCTACAGGCAGAAGGGGAGAAGTGGCAGTTTCGTGTTGAGTAGAGTCTAAAAATGCCTCCAAATATTGACGTTCAGAGAGGACGGGGAGAGTGACACACACCTGGCCAGCTAAACACAACATGAGGCCCCAAGCGATTGGTGGGGGACACGTAGCAGCACATTGCCCCAGTATTTTTCAGCTTTCCTGTCATTTGATCTCTACAGCAATTGTGCAGATTAGATAGTTTAATTCTATGATAGTTGAGATTTTCTTGGCCTCAGGTACTATGCTTAGAGCTCCAGGATATGAATATGAGTGTCATTATTCTTGCTCTCCAGCAACAATCATAAGGGTCGTTTTGGGTTCTTACTACTTGCCAGTCACTATAGTAAGTTTCTTCTTTTCTGTCTTTTTTAATGTATCGTCCACTTATCCCTCAAAAAAGAAAAAAATGAAAATCTAGGGTTGAGGATTTAATTCAGTGATAGAGCACTTGCCTAGCAAGCCCAAGGCCCTGAGTTCAGTCCCCAGCACGAAAAAAAAAAAAAAAAGTAAGATGTGAGATTGTGAGTTTACCTGATTCCACTGTCCTTGTTTCCTTAACAAGTTACCAGAAGTGCTAGTAAATAATTTGGCTAACAGTTGCTCGCCACTAGAAACATGTTTCAAATCGTCTACAAAATAAAGTAGGATATATGTTAAAAGTTAAAAATTTTAAATGGGCCTTGCTAAATACATTTTCCTTACACCAACTTTGTGGAGAGCCATTTGGCATTATTGGTCAAAATTTTAAATGTTTACCCCTTGAATTGGCAATTCTATTTTAGTAATTTATTGGATGGCTCTAAATAAGCAAATACAGTGCTTTAGTTTGGGTTCTTTCCTAAGAGGAAGACTTGAGTGTAAGTGGTTTGTTTGGACCGAGATCCAAGAATCAGAGGGGTGTAATGAGACAGGGAAAGGAGGGCCATGCAGGGTGGAAAGTTAAGTCTGTTACCATGGGCAGTAATACAGAGAGTCCATATGACACTTGCCTACCAGAGGAAGATGGGGTAGTCATTCTCAGAGTTCTGCCCATCCCTGGGGAGCGGGCTGTGGGAGAGAAGGGTCGTTAATGCCACCCATGTGTGAACTCAGCTCTCCTCTTCCCCTGAGAAAACCTACCGCAGAGTCACAGGTGCTTGAAGCGAAGAGATCACCACGTTTAAGGAAACACCGAGTGCTGAGGGAATACTGGTGTGGCACTGAAGGCTTCTGTTGTCATAGATTACAATGTACAAAAGATGTTAATTGAGTCATTGTTTATAATAGTAAAACACAATAAACAATTTAAATATACCTCAGAGGGGATGGATTATGGTTGCCTGAACAACAGAAGACCAAGAGATATGATGATTTCTACTGAGCTTTTTTCAAAGAATTAAAACCAGGGGCCAGTAACCTAAGCTGGAGAGATAGGGAAGACCTCTTCGGGAGAGAGCAGTGTGTGTTGAGAAGAGGGAATGTTAGCGAATGCTGTCCAAGTAGGAGAATGGCCTTGCTGAAGGCCCAAGAAAGGAAGCAGCTTGGAGCTCTGGTGGGGCTAAAAGGTTTATGTGGCTAGACTATAGAGAACAAAGGAAGACTGGCTTTGTGAGACTTAAAGAGTGGGCAGAGGTTGCAGTGGTACCTTGTAGGATTCGAGATTTCATTCCCAGAAAATTGAGAAGCCGCAGGAGGGTTTAAGTTTTTTGCTGGAGCAGTTTTGAGTGACAGCTGCAGTTACAAAATAGAGAAAGGAAAAACCCAGTCTATGCTACTTCATTTCTGTAAGTTCTGTGGTGATTTCAGGAGAATAGCAAGCTGTCAAGAATGCAGCCCAAAATTTGTAACGGGTTGGTTATTGGATTTAAACAAAAGATTGACATACTCATTTCAAAGAATCATAGACACCTTTAACTTCTATTATCTAATCTAAGAAAGGATTTTGTTGATATACATTTTTAATTTTTGTGTAGCATGTATACTTAAAAAAGAATGCATGAGTTTTTAAACTTCGTTTAAATTTTAATATTCAATATATTAATATTCAAAATTTAATCTTTAATATTCAATATATTGAAATGACAATTGAAGAAATTTAGTTTTCATTATAACTGAGTTAAAACAATGATAAATGATTTATGTACATATGTAGAAAATACTAAAAATTACCTGATTAACACTGCATCAATTCCACTTAAATAAATCTTCATTGGCTAAACCTATTTCCAACTTAGTGAACTGAATTTCTTTGAACTTTAAATTCATTTATAGATTCAGTACAGTCTTAGTTACTTGCTCCTTGCTGGGACAAAATGCCTGATGCCCACAAGTTAAAGGAAAAAAGGTTTACTTTAGCTCACAGATTGTAGAAGTTTCAGTCAATAGTTGGCTGGTTCCAACGCAGTGCAGCATAGTAGAGGGACCTGACAGAGGAGAAACAGTGCCTGGCAGCAGAGGCAGGAGGCAGAAAGTAGTGAGCCTGCCTTCCTTCTTTCCCTGTATAGTCCATCCAGGCTACAAGCCTGTTGATTGGAGCCACCTCTCTTCACCAATCCCAGCACCCACAACTAGGGAGGCTGAGACAGGAGAATTGCTGCAAGTTCAAGGCCAGCCAGGGCTACATAATGAGTTGAAGGCCAGACTGAATGACATAGTGAAACCCTGTCTCAAAAAAATTTTTTTTGTTTCGAGACAGGGTATTTTTAAATCATCTAGGCAGGCCTCAAACTTGTAATCCTTCTGCCTCAGCCTCCTGAGTAGCTGGGATTATAGGTGTGCACTGGCTCTGAGTAACATTTTTTCCTTTTTTTTTTTTTTTTTTGGGCCAGAGATCAAAATCAGGGCCTTGCGCTTGTTAGGCAAGCACTCTAACCACTGAGTTAAATCCCAAGCCAACATTTTTTAACTTTAGATTTTATTTATTTTATTTTATTTGGATTTCTGAGACAGGTTCTCACTATATAGTTCAGGCTGGGCTTGAACTCACTGTATAGACAGTCAGGCTGGCCTCCAACTCATAGCAATCCTCCTGCCTCAGGCTCCCTAGTGCTGGGATTACAAGTATGCAGCACCACGCCCAGTTTTAATTTTAGATTTCTTTATTTTTGTCATTTCCATTTTCTTCCTTTCTTCTTTCCTGGCTTCTTTCTTCCTTCCTTTCCTCTTCCTTTCGTTTTCTTTCTTCCTTCTCCATCCTTTCTTTGGGAATGATTCTCTGTGGCAATTCTTTCATTTATTCTATCTTTCCTTAAATTTCTTTGACATATTTTTAATAGTTTACACCCTTGTACATTAATCTAACATTTGGATCATCTGGTTCTATCTATTTTTTCCTCATGATTTTGGGTCACATTGTTTGTCTCTTGATTTTTAATTGGTGCATGCCGGACCTTGTTTGAACAACCCCAGATACTAGACTTCATTCACCTATCTGCTCCATGACCTTTTTCTGTCAGCTCAAGGATGAGGAGCCGATCACCTGATTCAGTCAGCTGTTGAGTAGATAGATATGCTTTGATTTTAAATCCTTTCTTTCTTTTTTTTTTTTTTTTGTGGGGCTGGGTATCTAACTCAGGGCCTTGTGCTTGTGAGTCAAGCATTCTAACCACTGAACTAAATCCCCAGCCCGTTTTCAAATCTTTTGAAGAAACAACAGATTGTGTATGTAAGAGAGAACATTCTTCTAGCAGCACGTTGAGACCTATGCACTACAAGACCCTATGTTTGCCGTCTAGCCCAGCCTTCACATTATGCTCTCCTACACACTCAGCAAAAATCCTGGGGCTGGATCTTCCACGAAACCTTGTTATGTGCTGCCAAAAGCACCTTGACCTGCCACACTCAACCAGGCCGAAAGGGTGAGGAGCCAGCCTGGAGCCAGGGCCAGGTGGCAGCTCACCCTGTCCTCACACCCCTGCTGTGGCCATTATCTTGTTCCCTTGTCTTCCAAATAGGACTCAAAATACCAAATATCCGGATTCTGCCTATGACTTCATTGTGTCTGTCTGTACTAATCCAAGAAACTCATGGTTATCAGGTCAGCATATGAGTTTATAAGGCAGTTTGCATCATGGGCAGCATATGCCCAGAGTCATTATTCTGTTGAAGAGCACATTTAGCTCTTTTTAAATGCCAGGGTAGATTGAACTGTTACCAGTGCCTCATGACCTTCCCATGCTAGAGCTCGATAGCTGCATCTTTATTATATAACCTGCACTAGAGGAGGCAGAGAATGTCTTTCCTCCTCCCAACCAGTGACGTGCTTGGCCTTGTAATTTGTTTCACTCTATGAGACGCAGGCCAAAATGACAAATGTGCCAGTTGCAGGCCATGACCTCAAGGGGCATCTTATATTTCTGCTCACTGTCTTGGACTCTGGTGACCCTTCATGAGAATAGCATGTCTCAGGTAGCCACTGGTCCAAGGAGAATGAGGAAATACGCAGACCATGCTGGAACCTAATCAGCAGTCTGGAGTCAAGTCCCAGGGATTCCAGCCAAGCCCAGCAGAGCCGCAGCCAAACACTGACCCAGGAGTAGGAAGAACTGCTCCTTGCTATACGTCTCTCACAATTTAAACTTAATTGATAAGCATCAGAAACTGTTTCAGGCCTATGGCTCGTATTAAGCTTTTTAAGAACATTTATGGTGATTTGGCTTCATGAAATTTTGTAAGTCACCTTCAGGTTTCTTCAGGTGACAGATCAGGTAGCTTATCTATTTACTGCCTCATTGAACTGGACATTATTTTTAGATTCTCTATTTGCCTGTCTCCACAGTCGTTATTAACGATCATTCTAATAAAATTTAAAATAACTGCAATGACCAGGATTTTTTGATGTTGTGTATTTAATTCTAAAGTAGTTTTATAACTGTGTGTGCATTCAAAATAAAAGATTTTCAATTGTTTTACATTTTTTCCTGTTTAAAAAAAAGCTTCTAAATTAATGATTCTATCCCAGAAGAGAAATCATATATACATATATACACATATATACATATATGTATATATATAATTTATTGAGCATCTGCTAGCATGTAGAAAGAAATTGTATAAAATTTCTTTCTTTAAAAACAAATTTAATTGTAATTTTGGACTAGCTACTACTTCCATAGGGTAGAAATTTCAAAAGATAATAAACGAAAGCCGGTGAAAAAGATTTCTTCTTACCCTGTCTCTAGGCTGCCTGGTCCAGACGTTATAGCTACCAGTTTTTTGTTTTGTATAGTCTTCCAGTGATATTACACGTACATACAAAAGAATACGTATTTATACATATGTAGCTCTCTTCTCCGATTTTTAAAAAACTAATGCAGTGCCAGAATACTATGTACAGCATTGTGTAACTTTTTTTCCCACTTAATAAGTCTTAGAGACTGTTCTACAGCAGCAAAAAAAGAACTTCCTCCTTCCTTCAAAAAAAGACACATAGTATTCCAAGTACTGTAGTTCCTTCTTGTAGTGACAAGGGGATCTCCAAGTCAAGCAAAAAGAACAAAAAACAAAATAACACCATTTGAACCACCACAGCCATGTAAAATAAACTCAGCAACCTTGAACAAACAACCGGAAAACAATAAAGTAACACATTATGATGTATATCTGCCCTGCTTCCACCCTCACCTTGCACTGTGGATCAAATTCACCTCTTTTTTTGGTACTAGGCAAGCACTCTACCACTGAGCTATATTCCCAGTGCCCAGATTCACATTTTTTTTGTTTTTTTTTAATCCATGAAACTTAGAATGCTACTCTTGATGAAGAATCATTATTTGCTACTTAAACACACAAAACAAAACCCTAATTTTTCAAGAAATAGGATTTATTTATTTATTTTACCAAAGCTGACATTGCCGGAATTATCTTTTGGACATATAAATGTGGCCACCAACTATTAAAAATCCTTCTCTAGACTCGTATTCCCCGTACTTTAAAATTCAAAAGAGGTCACTTGTGAATTGATTCATCTCATCCATTCTCCTACACACATCTTTTGATCTGTTTTAATTTCTTTCTTTGAATAGGTCTCTTTGAATAGGCAGATACACAGAGAAAATAATGAAGCCTCACTTGTATGGGCTACATAATTTTGTATATGTAATTTTGTGTATTTTTTTCCTTTAAAGGTCTTCCAAGTCACCTGGGGCTTCCCAAAACCTAGATTCACCTCTGTCTTTTTGTCTAGAATTCTCTTTTCACTTTTTATCTAGTTATTCCCATTTACTTTTGAAACTTGCCAACTCTGAACTCTTCCCAGAAGGTGTTCTTAATCACCCTGCTCTGATTTAGATGCCTCTTTCATGCTCCTACTCTATACTTTTGTCGTGAATCTTGTCACACTGTGCAGCAGTTGTTGGTTTAGTTGCTTATTTCACCTAGCAGACTATGAGCTCCTTGTGCACGTGGGCCAGTGGAAAGAATGAATGGATGAACAGAAAAAACTAGTTTCCAGGAAAATCTCTTTCAGATTCTCTTTCTCTCTCTCCTTTCTCTCCTCTCCATATATATTTTTTCAGACAATAATATAGAAAGCATAGTATTAGCTATAATTTATTATGAAATCATATTTTGGAAATTTTTAAAATTTGAGTTTTCTAGTCTCTCTAAGGAAGAGATAAAGAGAAGATGAAGAGAATAATATATAATATACAGTATGACTGTATTTTGGAAGGTTTCTGTTAACTTTAATTTATTGCATATTCTTTTTGTTTTTTCCAACTGTATTTGGAAAAAATGTCGAATATTTAAGATAAATATTTGGGAGCAAAATTTAAAATTAAGAAACATCCATTAAATATTTCCCTGGAAACACAGGAAAAGATTCCTGGCAAAAAAAGTAATTTCTATGTGGTCAGAGTGCTTGCCTCACAAGCACAAGGCCCTGAGTTGGATCCCCGGCACCAAAAAAAAAAAAAAAAAAAAAAAAAAAAAAATTTCTAAACCATTAAGCTATAAACTTTTTTTTTTTTTTTTTTTTGAACACAGTGATCATGCTGTTTGAATTGTCAGTCAGGCTACCACTCTGATAATCATTATCTCTAAACTCCATAACATCAAGTCAGTCTCTGTCCTGGGTTCTCTACTAATGTTGTACTGGACTATTTGATGTGGTGGAATACAGCGCACGATGAAACTAAACTTAGAAGGTTATATCAATCAACAAAATTTTTTGTTGTTGTTTCTTGAGACAGGGTCTCACTATGTAGTTCAAGCTAACCTCAAACTCACTATTTAGCCCAGGCTGCCCTTGAACCGGCGACAATCCTCCTGCCTCTGCTTTACTAGTGCTGGTATTACCAGGGTGCATCACCTCTCCGGGCTCCAAACAATAAATAATGTTTGGGTGGGTAAAGTGTTTGTACATGTTTTCAGTGACCATATATATGTACATATAAAATATGTACTATTCCTGTATATTATTTATACATGCAGAATTCACATGTTAGAGGAAAAATTCTGTTGTCAGAGCTAGATAACTTTGTTTCTAAAGCTTTTGCTTTTTAATTCTCATGTCTTTTCTATTTTCTATGTTTAATGACTATATTTCAGCTTTCTGTTTTCATTTACTGCATATTCTTCTTCTTTTTTTTTTTATCAACAATTAGATTGTTTAGAGTCAATGTTTTTTTGGGGGGGGTGCTGGGAACCAAACACAGGCCCTTGCAGTTGCTAGGCAAGTACTCTACCACTTGAGCTAAATCCCCAGCCCTTGTCTTCTTAATTTTTTTTTAAGGAAGAATTACTTCCTTTTGTAAATGTTCTGTGAAATGAGGGAAAAGTCTAGTCAATGTGTTCAAAAACAACAGGAAGTTTTTATATTCTTTTGAAAACAACAATCAGTGGGTTTGATTCTTGAAAGTACCTTTGGGCCCTCCGCTGTTTTCCGGTCAGATGTAGTAATTTTTCTTATTATTCCGCGAGGTTATGATTGGACTAAATTTTACGGAAGCAGGGCCCAGCGGCTATCAACTTCACCACTGTAGGCAGCAGCGTACAGATAAGCAGACAACTGGGGCTTCACACTGATGGAAAGCGAATCAACTGCATACTGTGATGAAAGAACTGGCCTTGAAAAGTCATGGTAGAGGTTGTGTACATTCACTTGTAGATTTAAAAATAATCAATTTTTTATCTAGTTTGCATTGTCCTGAGTATTTAAAAAAAATCGTCTTGTTTCAGTGTATAGCACACGATTTGATTGCTTAGTCACTTGAGTATTTCAAGTCCTTTGTGGATAAGAGTGCTGAATTATATGTAAGAAATATTGTTTACTCTGTGTACAGCCTTGGAGGGACACAATAGAAGTCAAATCAGAGTTTGGAAGACGTTTTAATTTTTAGAAGTTCACTTTGTGGTTAAAAGCGTATAAAAAATGAAAGGAAGATATTTTCTATAAACTCGAAGTTTAGAAACTAAATTTGGCTTTAAAAATCACAAGGCAATTTACCAGAGTAACTATTTTACCCTAGCATTTCCCTCTAGAGAGTAAGAATTTCGAGTGTTTCTTAGCTGTATTTATTGTGTCTAAATATCACCACTAACACTGGGATGCGATTATTGACATTATGAATACCTGTTATTCAGCAGTGTTAGCTTCAAACTCGAGAATACAAGCTTTGTTCCTCAGGTTTTACTTTTCATTTATATGCCCTGTTATAGTAAAAAGCCATGAAAACTACTGAAGCCAAAACTTAAAATTGCTGTACATTTTAATTATATGCAATTTATCATACACTTTTACTTCAGTAAGGCTGCTAAAATAACAAGAAATGAAAATATTCTTTTACATAGGACAAAGAACAACTTATTACAGGGCACTTATCTTCTGGGGAACAAAGTATGTCTCTAGTGCCTATTACCTATAAGGGCAAGGGTGAAGCGAATTTTATGTAATTGGTAATGTTTTAAACTTATATTTAGGGCAATATCTAACCAGTGAAAAATGTATTTAGTTTGTGTTATGCCGCAGCTCCACGGTAGAACTATTTGAAAGCTTTGTTGTGTTTTGGGAACATAATTTCCGGCCTCCGAATAGATTTTGGAAACCTAAGATTCTCCGAGAAAAAAAAAATGTCCCTTTTATATTTTTTTCCCTGTGAGTCACAAATAGCGTTTGCTAAGGCTGTTTTCAATTGCGAAGATTCGGAGGTCAGCTCTGGGGGCTGGGCGTGGCTGTTTGTTAGCGATCTGAACGGGCTTCCCAAACATCTCCAAGCCCCGAGGGAAAACCCTTTTGCACTCCAAGTTAAGGCTCCTTCTGGGGATTCAACTCCAGCGAGCTGGGCTACGTGTTTTTAAGAGTGTGGGAAGCGGCGCGCCGGAGCCGCCTCTCTCGTGACTCTCCTCGGTTCCGGGTAGAGCCAGCGCCTCGATTCCCGGAGGCACAGCGCGCCCCACGGCGGGGCCCGCCCAGGCTCGCTCCAGGGCACCTGAGCCGCGGGCGAGGGGCCGGGGATGCGGGGCTCGAGGCCTCCGCGAACCCCCTCCCCCAGCTCTCAGCCCACGGTGGAGGCCGTGGGGAGGGAGAATGAGGGACGGAGGCGCTCAGTGGCTGCGGGACTGCAGAGGGAGGGGCGAAAAGGAGACGGCCAATTTGCTTCTTAAACTGGTCGGGTTGGTCCGGGGAACGGCCTCCCCCAGCCCTATTGGCCTCTCGGAATGGGTTGTTATGGTAACAAATGACTGAACAGTCCCCTTATGAACCCACCAATCAGAAGCGTCGTCTTTCACGCCGCGCCTCAGTGTGGTAGGGGTTGCAAAACCCCGAGCAGGGGCTGGAGAAGAAGGCGGTGCCAGGACATCCTGCGGAAGGGCCGGGGGCGGGGCTCGTGACGTGCAAGGAAGAGCCAATCAGATCTGGTTTTATCAACGGCCCCGCCCCGTTACCGCACATTTCCCCTCCCCTAGTTCATTTCGCACGACGCAGCGGTTGGGAACACAGACATTTTCGGAGCTGGAGCCTTCGCTGCCGCCGCCATTTTGTGTCTGGAGAAAGAAGCTTCACTGGCGGCTGGAAGTGGACGGAGATCACCCGTGAGACGGCGGCGTTTCATACCCGAGGTTCCCCCTGTGTCGTCCCCCAACCCCCCTCCGCGGTCAGCATGTGGTGAGGCCGGAGCCGCAGGAGACCCAGGGAGAGGAAGCGGAGTCGGAAGGGAGGCGGGGTGTGGAGAGCGGCTTCAGCTTCAGCTGCGGCGGACCTCGGAGGGGGGCCGCGGCGCAATGTCAGAGCAGACGCCGGCCGAGGCCGGTGCTGCCGGGGCCCGGGAGGACGCCTGTCGGGATTATCAGTCATCGCTGGAAGACCTGACCTTCAATAGCAAACCGCACATCAATATGCTGACCATTCTAGCCGAGGAGAACCTGCCCTTCGCCAAGGAGATCGTCTCTCTCATCGAGGCCCAAACCGCCAAGGTTTTTATACACCCCGCAGCCTCCTATTCTTCTAATACTCCCTGATTTTAGTGTCAGCCTCATCCCAGGTCTCGCTTCCATCCAAAGGGGGACAGTGTCCCTTCTCTCCAACCCCCGCCCCCCCGACTCCGGCTCGGTCGCGGGCCCAGGCTTCGAGCGCGGGCCTCTCCAGGGGAGGGAGTGGGGAGGCCGGAGGGTGGAGCCCCATTTCCGCTTACCAGCTCCCTATTTAGGCCACCGCATTGTACGTCCCGACACTCACACGCTATGAATAGAGCCCTTTTGGGTGGGGGATACCGAAAGGCAGTTTGTGGTTTGGGGAAGTAAGAGTTAAACCATTTGAAGCCCCTGGGATGGTGGGGAGTGGCTTTCCCATCTCCCCCCAGACCCCCTTTTGGGGGAATTGTGCTTTGTGGGTTGGAAGGAGGTGAAGGGGGACCTGGGAGCGAGCTGTTGGTGGGTGGGTACAGGGACTTGGCCCCGAGTGGAGCAGCGGCCTGTTAGGAGCCCAACATGGCGCCTGAAAAGCACATGATGCGAAAGGGAAGAGAGGAGAATCCATTCCCTGCCAGCCAGGCAGCTGCTCACACCCGTCAGCCCCATTTTGAGGTGGGGGCGGCCAGACCAAACTTTCCTAATCCTAAGGGAGGGTCTTATTTGCCCCTAAAATACGGGAAATTCGGCTGAGGGTGGGGTTTGGGAGATCTTATCCAACCTGTAGGTGGAGAACTGGCCCAGTGGGTAACAAGTACTTGTAGTTTCTCTGAAAAGTTTAGTCCCTCCTCCTCTTCCTTTTCTCTTTTTCTTTCCCTTCCCTGATAGTGAAGGCGTGCTTTCCTTCACCCCTTAACAGAAGTGGTCCTCTGCCACCTTACATTTCCCTGTAGTCTTCCTCTTCTTTGGATTCATTGTGGGAGCGATATGTCATTTAAGTAAAGTTACTGTTAAACTTAGTAACAATGAGTTTTAATGGCTTCCCAGTAGTACGTTTTAAGTTACTTTTTCAAGCTTGTACTTATGGTTTAGTTTTTTTCTAGTTGTTAGTGATTGCAATTATCAGGATGAGCCTCCTTTTAGCAGAGTGAACCCCTTTTAAAAGGCCACTTTAACAACAACCACCAATATATTGTTTAGAGACGGTTTCTGTCTAGTGTAAAAACTGAGTGGTCTGACTCTAATAAATGGTTTTGAAATGTGTGACTGGTATTATAAAATTTGTGAATAAAACATATAAAATATGTATTTGTCTTTTTTATTTACCTTTGTAAGGTGTAGAATTTGTTTCCAAGATTTATTTTTATCTACGTGGTTGTGTGTTTTAAACAAAAGTCTTTAAGTGACTTGGGTTCATTCTTCTTTAGGTTCCATCCACTCTTTTTGGGTAATCTGTTCACAAGATACACGGTTTCAGGTGGTCCTTTCATACTTTAAAGAGGGGGAAAGAAGCAAGGTTTTTTTCTTTTTCCTTTTTGACGGCTCAACAAGTTTATCGCGTTCATTTTGACAGTTAAAATACAAGTCTTCACCTTTGCCTGTGAATGTCTGTGTGAAACAGCTGTTGTTCTTTTTTCTAAAGTAAGAGTTTGAGAAGGAAGCGTTTCTCATATTCACCATCCTTTTTATTGACCCCCCCCCACAAACATGTTGGACGTGAAAACTTAGTTTTTGCCTTATTGATGGCTTAACCCTAAGTAAATGCCTTAAAAAAAAACAGCACTTGTATTTTTAAGAGAATAACATTAATTTAAAAAATCTGATTATCTCATATCTTGCGTATTAATTTTCCACAGCACCTAATATTTAGCTCAGGTTGTCACTCACAGAACAGTTTCCTTGCTGGTTTTTAATGGATCCAGAAGATCTTCGAGAGCTGAAAACAAGCTGACTATAGTGATCACATAAAACTTGTATTAGTGTATTCACTACACAGAGTGGTGAAAATAGATGGACTATTTGGTGGCAAAAGACAGTGGAAATTTTTTGGGCACACGTTTCCCGGTTATTTTTGTAAAGCAAGATGTAAAAGTCACTTTGGGGGAACTTTGGGTGGGGGGTGAGGGTGTGGGGAGGGTCTTCCGTCTTTTGATAGCAAACTGGCTTGGTTTTGTGTTTCTGGAGGTGAATGTTTGGTGTCCTTATTCTTGAGCAGTTCAGCATTACTAAATTTAAGGATTCACACCTAACTTGACTTTACCCATAAAGTAGAAGTAGTGAAAAAGAATATTACATATAAGGACTTCACTTGTACAATACAAGTACTGGCTTGAACAGGTTTCAGTGTTAAAAAAGAGGCTTTTTATCTTCATTAGTACAATAATGATTTAAATGGTATAAAACAAGACATGGTAAGGTAAAGACACTGCAATAAAGCGTTTGACATGTAGGCACTTAATAGGTTACCCACATGCATTGAGTGGCTTTGTGAACCCTTTTATTAGATAGCACCTTAAAAGAAATTTTCCATATAGTCATTCCAAGGTTTTCTTAGCCAACTTTGGTTGTAAAGGTGTTATCAGAAGCAAGAGCATTTACACACTTGTATGGGCAATTGGTTTTGTGAAGTATGATGGCAGTGTGTACTCCAGAACTGTGAGCCTGCCCTAGCTACAGGTAGCTGTGGGTAAGTGGTGTTCAGGGTTAAGATTCTCATACACGTGGGCTGGGTAAGTGGGGAAAACCTAAGTTTTACTACTTTTTAAATCATGATGCTCCTGTGGAGTCAGAGTTAACAGTTTATGTGGTATGTGTTAATGCTCCTCAACAAGTCTGTGAACCTGCTGATGCTTTCTGGAAGCTTGCTGTGCCTTCTAAAAGCCAGTGGTGGGTAGGCACTGCAGTTGGACTGGGGCAACATTACATTGGAAAGAGTTGCATTTATCAGCCTCACCACACTGACTGCACAAGTTTAGACCTCTGGTTTGTGTGTATCAGAGGAAAATTATTTCGGCGGAGAGTCGATGCTGTGAAGAAAACCTTCAAGACAAGTCCATGTTTCCAGAGTCAAGTACATCCTGCTTTATGTGATTCAGCGACTGCTCCATCCAGTTTTTCTTGTACCAATAACAAACTTGCACCTACCTGCATGTTCATGTGCAAGTTTAAGTGTCTTGACGTCGATTTCATACATGAAGTGTGTTTAATTTTTGTTCATTTGGACTATAGAGAAGTAATCCTAATAATTTTACAGGTAACAAATGCTTCATAGATTTTGATATACGAAAAATGCCTTTGGGATTAGGATTTCTACCAGAGGATTTTACTTCATTGAGGCTAGGCACATCATTATAAGTTAATATGGCTTCAGAAGCTGACACTTGGATTAGTTTTCCGTTTTTATTGTCAGTTTAAAGCAGTTTTCTTTTTTAACCATAAGTACCTGAAATTCCATTGAGTGCTAAATGAGTTACTAGTGATTACGGTTTTTCTTTCTGATAATCCTAAACTTTTTGTGCCCAGCTAAAGACCTTTGTAATAGAACACTTACGTTTCATAAATGTTTTATAATAATTCGAAAGTTCTTAGTACCAACAAAAATAGAGGTCTGTATTGTAAGTTTAAAAACTCACTTTTAGAAGTAATTGTGTGGTGGTAATTCATTATACTAAACTTCTCAGTTTCTTTTTATTACCTCAGGCTCCTTCCTCAGAGAAGCTTCCGGTTATGTACCTAATGGATTCTATTGTGAAAAACGTTGGAAGAGAGTATCTCACTGCCTTTACTAAAAATCTAGTTGCAACATTTATTTGTGTGTTTGAAAAGGTATATATGCATTTAGACGTATTTGATTTTTTAAAAATGTTCCTGATTAAATAAATACTTGCCTTGTGTTGGGTTTTCTTGGGTGGTGAAGTATTTTATTTTCTTGGACATTTATTGTCAAGCAGTGTTGCAAAGGAAGTGGCAAAATGTTTTGTGCTTGACCTTTAAAATGGATCCTAAGATTTTACATTGTCCATTAAAGAATACAGTATGCTTTTATTCACATTTAGAATTGTGCTTTTTGACAAGTTGGACATTGGTCATCTGTAGATCTGTTTCATCTCTAGAGTGTAGACAAAAAGATACAAAACTGTCAGAGTTCTTAAGATTTCATTGTTTAAATTTCTCGTGTTAGGAAGAAAAGTGTGATCCTCTAGTGTGTGTCAGTCTTTTGTGTTTACTGAAACCTACGACTCCCCCCCCCCCCCGTGTTTCTTCTTTTGTTACTGTAAGTTCTAGGTGAATGTTGTAGGTATATGAGTGGTAGACCACTTAATTGCCTTAAGTTATTTTGGAAGTAATTTTCCCCCCTCTTAGTGCTTGGTAGTTTCCAAAGCTGGAGATTGAAATTCCTGTGATAACATTGTATTTGGTAGTTGGGTAATAGTACTATGTTGAGGAAGATTAGGAATTTGTTGAGGTAATTCTCTGCCTGTTAGACTTTATCCTTCACACTGAGCAAAAAGGACTTAACAGGATGCCTAGGTTTGAAGGTTTGTTTCTTAACAAATAATTGGTAGTTGTCCTTATATTTTAGTGGATGCACTTGTGTCTGTAGCTGGAAGATTTGTAAGGTTGGAAAGTTTTTTTAAGGAAAAACTGTTCAATATTAGATTTTACTTATTAGAAAGCATGTAGTTGCTACTTGAGTAATTTTTTATTAGAGAAGAAATAGTATATGCAGAAGAAATTTGGAAAGCAATGTTTTAGATAGCATTAAAAGTAATGTTAGTAGTGTATTTGTAGCTCTTTGCTAAATCCTTCTTACCTGAGTTTGTAGTGTTATAGAGAAGCCAACTTTGCGTTAAGGAATTAGGGGAGCTTAACCTGGTTTGTTTTAGTATATTCAGATTATTTGGATGTTTGGTATTCTATCTGGGTAGTACGTTACAGTTGATTAAAATGGTGTCATAGTTAATACGTTATTTAAAGACATGAATACAGTTAAAACTTGATTGATTGTCCTAAAGGTAAAAATCTAATTGTTTTCCCAAGAACTAGGTTTCTCTGATGGCTGGATTTTAAAAAATTGTTAAACCCATCACAAATGTGAACAGATAAGTTACATAGCTAAAGCTTAGTGGTTCAGATTTTGTGAATTTAAATTATCGGGTGCCTTATGGTTACTAACCGTATTATATTGCGTTTTTGTCTTAAATTTAACTTTTTACCACTATGTAAGATTAAAAATTAAGCCATCAGGTAAGCCATTTTTTTAGTTTATATTTTTGTCCAGAATGAAGTAAAACTAGGAATGTTACGTGAAACCCCAAAAAATGGAGACTTTTTTTTTTGGAGACATCTTTTTACTTCTAGAAATTCAAAGACTTGCCTCAATCCTTGCTTGAAGGATAGGTAATAATAAATTTTTTTCTAAAAATTTTAAGGATAAATTATTAACATTTGTAAAACAAAAATACCTTTAATTGTTGTATATATTCACAAATGGGCAGTGTATTTCTAATTTATGTGAAGTAGAACAGAGTTATGTAGCTTTCTACTTATATAAAACATTCTATAGTAACTTAACAAGCCATAGAATTGTTCTGTTGTTCTAGGTGGATGAAAATACTAGAAAAAGTTTATTTAAATTACGTTCTACATGGGATGAAATATTCCCTTTGAAGAAACTTTATGCCCTGGATGTCAGAGTCAATTCATTAGATCCTGCTTGGCCTATTAAACCTCTACCCCCCAATGTGAACACATCTAGCATCCATGTGAATCCCAAATTTTTAAATAAATCGGTAAGTTTTAGTATGAATGCTATAGAAATACTAATATTTTTAACTTATCAAATTTTAACGTCCCTAAAATCTTTTGCCAGAAAGCAATAGAATACCATGCATTCAGTCAGGTAGTTAGAAGAGTGATGAAAGTTTATAAATTTTTAAATTAAGAATATATTTATCTTGTTTTGTTATTCTGATAATTTACTTTGGGTTTTAAATTCCTGAAAAGTTTTCTATGTGCTTTTTAAACAACTTACAGCCATGAATAGTTTACAAGTTAAGCTGATAATTTTTAGTTAGTCCTTAGCCTCCTTTTAAACTGTGATACATTTTTCTTAACAAAAGTATTTTTTGTTGTAGCCTGAGGAGCCTTCAACACCTGGCACAGTGGTCAGTTCCCCCAGCATCTCCACTCCGCCAATTGTTCCTGATATACAAAAGAATCTTACCCAAGAACAACTAATAAGGCAGCAGTTACTGGCAAAACAAAAACAGTTGTTAGAACTTCAGCAGAAAAAGCTGGAGCTGGAGCTAGAGCAAGCTAAGGCACAACTGGTAAGTAATGGAGGTTTGGTAATTTAAATTTTTTTTTTTTTTTTTTTTTTTTTTTTTTTTTTTTTTTTTTTTTTTTTTTGGTGCTGGGGATCGAACTCGGGTCCTTGTGCTTACAAGGCAAGCACTTTAACCACTGAGCTAAATCCCCAGCCCCTGGTAATTTAAATATTTTAAACCTGTCTTCTGCTAAGAAGTATTTTGTCTTTGAAATGTATTCACATAGTATTTTATTGATAACTGTTTTCTGTTAGGCTGTGAAGTGTAATGTATTAATTAGACCAAATTTTTACATCCTTATTGTAAAACTCATTTGGTTATATATTGTACAGTGTTCTTCCAAATATTTTTGTTAGCTATTTTAAGAGTAGCACCTTAGTTTTGTCTGTTATATTAATGTGGACTTAATATTCAGTCCCAAGATGATAGTTGTGTTGTGATGAATGTTTTTCCATAGTCTTTAATGTTTTATGAGGGTAACAAAGAAAGAAAGTGTTTCTAGACATCTACAAAAGAAAGCCATGAAAAAATTGAGGAGACCTGGAGGCATATGTGTTTTTTATAAATTCATTAACAGTGCTATTTTGGGAGAAACCTAAATTTCATGACAGAATTTATTTGGACTGACTCCTGTGCAGTGCAGCTGGAGTGTAGCAGTTTCTTTGGTACAGTCTAGTTTAGAATCTCGAATGCATAGGAAGAGGGAAGCCACCCCCCCATTCTATGTGGAGATAATATGAAAGATAAAAGCAAAGGACTGAGAAGAAGTAAAGAACCACTTAAGAACCGACTTTTTCAGCTTTATAATTGTATGTTGGAAATGTTCGGTATAAATACAGTATTGAGTAAAGAGGTTTATTGAATATAGCATTGTATTCTGTATAATGTAAAGAGATTGAAATAATCTGCATGTTTCATTGTATTTTGGGGGAGTAGTGCTGGGGAGCGAATGTTTATAATGTTAACATGAACATTTATGTTTTATGTCAGGCAGTTTCTCTTGGTGTTCAGCCTGAGACATCCAACTTGGGTCCTGGATCTGCACCATCCAAATTACATGTTTCACAAATTCCTGCTATGGCGCTTAAAGCTCCCCATCAGGTTCCTGTGCAACCTGAGAAAAACCGTCCAGGTCCATCCTTACAAATTCAGGATTTGAAAGGCACTAACCGGGATCCCCGTCTCAACAGGATGAGCCAACATTCCTCTCATGGAAAAGATCAGGGTCACAGAAAAGAATTCCTAATGAACACGTTGACTCAGTCTGAGATTAAGACAAGTAAAGCCGTACCCTCTGAAAAACTAAACTCATCCAAGCAAGAAAAAAGTAAATCAGGTGAAAAAGTAATCAAGAAAGAACTTGACCAAGTAGATTCTAAATCCAAATCTAAATCTAAATCACCATCACCCTTGAAGAACAAATTGTCCCACACAAAAGACTTGAAAAGTCAAGAATCTGAAAGTGTGAGGTTGTCTGATATGAACAAGAGAGATCCAAGATTAAAAAAACATCTTCAGGATAAGACTGATGGCAAAGATGATGATATAAAAGAAAAGAGAAAAACTGCAGAAAAAAAGGATAAAGATGAGCACATGAAATCTTCTGAACACAGAATGATTGGAAGTAGAAATAAAATCATAAATGGCATTGTACAGAAACAGGATACAATAACGGAAGAATTGGAGAAACAGGGGACAAAACCTGGGAGATCAAGCACTAGAAAACGTTCAAGGTCGAGATCACCCAAGTCCCGGTCACCAATTATACATTCCCCAAAGAGAAGAGATAGGCGGTCACCCAAACGAAGGCAAAGAAGTATGTCTCCGACTTCGATACCTAAAGCTGGAAAGATTCGCCAGTCAGGAGTTAAGCAGTCACATGTGGAAGAGTTTACACCACCTTCCAGGGAAGAAAGAAATGCTAAGAGGAGCACTAAACAGGATGTTCGAGATCCAAGACGAATGAAAAAGACTGAAGAGGAACGACCACAAGAGATTGCAAGTCAGCATTCTACAAAATCAGGCACTGAACCAAAGGAGAATATAGAAAATTGGCAAAGTTCTAAGTCTGCCAAAAGATGGAAATCTGGTTGGGAAGAAAATAAAAGGTATGATGTGAACTTTTTTTTAAGTATGATTAAGATAACCTTTTTTTTTTTTTTTTTTTTTGGTGCTGAGGATTGGACTCGGGTCCTTGTGCTTGCAAGGCAAGCACTTTAACCACTGAGCTAAATCCCCAGCCAAGATAACCTTTTTAAAGATAAGTTAATTTAAAAATTAGGAAATGTTTATTGTGTGTTACAGTTACTGTTTATTTTTCCATCTAATTCTTACAACCCTGTGGGTTAAGTACTATTATTCGTATTTTACAGGTAAGGAAACTGACACTTAGAAAGTTTTGCTAATCTACCTAAGGCTGCAGTCCAGGTCATGGAAGAATCAAAATTCATACCTGATGTCCTTTTTTGTGTATTGCTACTTTTCATGGTTTTTTAATATCTGTTTTAACCAGACCCTTTGAAAAGGATTTTGGAATATGGTCCCAAGTATTTAAAAAAAGACACTTTGAAAATAATGTACTGCGTTTGTGCTTTCAGCTTACAACAGGGGGATGAACATAGTAAATCTCCTCATCTAAGGCATAGGGAGAGCTGGTCAAGCACTAAAGGAATCTTGTCACCTCGAGCCCCAAAGCAGCAGCATCGCTTAAGTGTAGATGCCAATCTTCAGATTCCTAAAGAGTTAACACTTGCAAGCAAAAGAGAATTACTTCAAAAGGTAGTTACTGCATTTAGTCCCTTGTAGTCATTTCTCTCTCTCTTTTTTTTTTTTGTAAGTGTTTTTTATATTTAAAATATTTAATTTTCTTTTATCATCCCTATGCAGACGAGTGAACGTTTAGCCTCTGGTGAAATTACACAGGATGAGTTCCTTGTTGTTGTGCATCAAATTCGACAGCTATTTCAGTATCAAGAAGGTAAACATAGATGCAATGTACGGGATAGTCCTACAGAAGAAAATAAAGGTGGATTAAAAAAGAAACCTCTCTTATCTGATGCTGAATTAACCTACTATGAACATAAAGCAAAACTGAAAAGGACACAGGTTCAGCATTCATTTCCAAGACTTGATCTTTTAGATCCTGATATTTTTGACTACCCTTTGACTGATGCCTTGTTGTCTGGAATAGAATGTGAGCCATCCAAAAGTAAACATGCAAGTAGGAATAGTGGAGCACAGTTTGACAGAAAAGAACAATTTAGTGAAAGAGCAAGACGTCTTTCTCCTATATCTGGGAGTCGTACTTATGCTGAGAATCTTTCACCCCATGAGGGCCGGAGAAGACATGACGAGCAAGTCTCTGCTAAAGGTAGAAAAAGTTAAATCAGATTATGCCTATTGAATCACACAGAAGTGAAGGGAAAGTGAACAAGCTAAGTGGGGATGGATTTTATTACTGTTCAGACTACGTTCTTTTTTTTTCCTTCTGTTTGTTTTGTTGTGTTTTATTTTTCCCTCTGGAAAGAAAGGCGCTAACGTGAGGACAGTTATTTGTCAAGGACTTCAGTAGCTATTTTTTTTAATATGTAATTTTATTTAATTCTTACAACCCATCCATTTAAGTATATATTTACCCCTTTTTACAGAAGAAACAAAACCAGAGAGGTTAAATAACTTGCTCTCAAACTGAGTTGATAGGAGGGGGATTTTATTTTTTTTAATCCAGATGCGCTTGAATCTAGAGGGTATCCTCCTGTATACTGCATAGTGCTTTCTGTCTCTTCTCTCCCCTCTAATATAGTGAGATAGTTTTTTATCTGTGGTAAACATTTACCTGAATATAAATACTTTAAGATAATTTGATGCGAACTCAAACTTAGTGAAAATATATTTTTCTTTTATTTAAAAGGTGTGCGAGAAGAGCAGAGATCTCCATTCAATGATCGTTTTCCACTTAAGCGACCTAGATATGAAGATTCAGATAAACCATTTGTAGATAGCCCAGCATCAAGATTTGCTGGCCTTGATACAAATCAACGACTTACAGCTTTAGCTGAAGACAGACCATTATTTGATGGACCTACTAGACCATCAGTGTCAAGAGATGGCCCAACCAAGATGATGTTTGAAGGACCTAATAAATTAAGCCCTAGAATTGATGGACCTCCTGCACCAGGTTCTCTTCGGTTTGATGGGTCACCTGGCCAGATGGGGGGAGGAGGCCCTTTGAGATTTGAAGGACCACAAGGTCAGCTAGGAGGTGGGTGTCCTTTAAGATTTGAAGGTCCTCCAGGACCAGTAGGGACACCTCTGCGGTTCGAGGGACCAATTGGTCAAGGAGGAGGAGGTGGTGGTTTTCGGTTTGAAGGTTCCCCTGGTATGAGGTTTGAGGGATCTGGAGGTGGTTTGAGATTTGAAGGACCAGGAGGTCAGCCTGTGGGTGGCCTCAGGTTTGAAGGACATCGTGGTCAACCTGTGGGTAGTCTGAGATTTGAGGGACCTCACGGTCAACCTGTGGGTAGTCTTAGGTTTGATAATCCCCGAGGTCAACCTGTAGGTGGTCTTAGATTTGAGGGGGGTCATGGTCCAGCAGGGGCTGCAATGAGATTTGATGGACCTCATGGTCAGCCAGGAGGTGGGATCAGATTTGAGGGGCCTTTGTTACAGCAAGGAGTTGGGATGAGGTTTGAGGGCCCTCATGGTCAGTCAGTAGGTGGTCTGAGATTTGAAGGACAACATAATCAACTTGGTGGGAACCTGAGGTTTGATGGTCCACATGGTCAGCCAGGGGTTGGGATCAGGTTTGAAGGACCTATAGTACAACAAGGAGGTGGAATGAGGTTTGAGGGTCCTTCTGTACCAGGAGGTGGCTTGAGAATTGAAGGGCCTCTGGGTCAAGGTGGTCCAAGATTTGAAGGTTGTCATGCTTTAAGGTTTGATGGGCAGCCAAGTCAGCCATCACTCTTGCCAAGATTTGATGGATTACATGGCCAGCCAGGTCCTAGATTTGAAAGAACTCCTGGTCAGCCAGGTCCTCAGAGATTTGATGGACCACCTGGACAGCAAGTTCAACCAAGATTTGATGGTTTACCTCAAAGATTTGATGGTCCACAACACCAGCAGGCATCAAGGTTTGATATTCCTCTTGGTCTACAAGGCACACGATTTGACAATCATCCTTCACAAAGGCTTGAATCAGTGTCTTTCAATCAGACTGGTCCATATAATGATCCACCCGGCAATGCTTTTAATCCCCCCTCCCAAGGACTGCAGTTCCAAAGACATGAACAAATGTTTGAATCACCTCAAGGACCAAATTTTAATGGGCCACATGGCCCTGGAAACCAGAATTTCTCGAATCCCCTTAACAGAGCTTCTGGACACTATTTTGATGAAAAGAATCTTCAGAGTTCTCAATTTGGAAATTTCGGCAATTTACCTGCTCCAATGTCAGTGGGAAATATTCAGGCATCCCAGCAGGTAAGTTTGTTGGGGTTATTGTAAATTTATGTGAGCCGCAGATAAGTAGTTTTTTTGATGTTTGTAGGGTTTGAAGCAAATAATTACATTGATTGGAAAGAAAGAAGCTTTTTTTTTTCTTTCTAAAGGACATGTAGTTAGTGAAGGGAGTTTTTATTGTACTTCAAAAATCCAGGAGAATGGGATGAGCCTGGGGAATGAAATTGGCAAATTAAATGCAAAACTCATTTTGACTCTTCAAAGATCCACAGGGGGATTTAGTGCAGTGGTTAGAGTGCTTGCATTGCAAGCCCAAGGCCCTGAGTTCGATCCCCAGCACCAAAAACAAAACAAAACAAAAAACCAAACGATATTTTGTGCTCGCTTTGGCAGCACACATACTGAAAGATCTGGGGAAAATAGTCAGTCAGTCTCCCTCCTTTCTTCCTTCTCTTCCTCACCACTGTCTGTCATATACACACATACAAGGCTTTCATTTTTTTTTTTTTTTTTTGGTTTTAAAGCTAGTGAAGTATACAGTGTGTTTCCTAAACCTGTGCTACATTGGATAACTGTGACTGTTGAGCCGTAATATGCTACACAGTAGACCCTTCTTGACTAAGAAGTTCCTTAACCTGAGTTAAACAAGAAAAAGAAATTATCCATGCTTTTAAAATCTGATTCCCTTTATTGTCCTCTCTTCCTACTTTGACCGTCTTTCCAGTCACTCCAGTCAAATACAATTGCTTGACACTAATTTGCCACCTGCCTTCCAGATACTCTCTGGTACCTAAACATACAGTCCTCCATTTGCATCATCCATGCTTAACAAGAATATGTTTAAGAATGCATATTAAAATAAATTTAAAGCAGTGTGTTTATAATTTGATATTTGAGTGACTGCTTTTGCTTGCTTACTAAAATTCTCCTAGTCTAAATTTACCTTTTTTTCTGGTGCCAACATTTTACTGGGACAAATTCATTTTGTAGTAGCAATGTTGCATAAAAGAAAATGTAAAATAAGAATAAAAATCTTAAAAAATGCGTTGTGAACAATATTGACGGAAAGTAGTCATGGCAATTTGAAGAAAAAAAGAAAAATTTGTCTAAGTTTGATTTACTCTGTTGCATGACTTAAAAGAAGTTACAGTTATTGGGAGGTACTCTAGAATGGGACTTGACATATTTAGTATTGTTCCTACATTGTACAGAACAGGTAGACCTTTTTTTTTTAATAATTTATTTTTTTAAATTCTTTTTACCAAGAACATGTATTGGTACATTATATACGTAATGATCATATTCATCATGGTTATTTTGTACCTGTACATGATATATCTTGTTTTTCCCCACCTTCCCCACCCTTCCCTTCTGCTCCCCCCTTCCCTATTTACAGCAGGTTTATTTACATTTTTCTTTTTTTTCCCTTTCCTCTTTATTTCCTTTTCCCCTTCCTTTTCTCCCTTCTCCCTTTCTAGTTCTCCTCTCTTTTGAATATTATCTTCCTTCTATATAATACCTATTATACCTCTTTGTCCTGTTTATACTTATGGTTTCTCATGTCAGAGAAACAATTCGATGTGTACTCATGGGAGGGTAGACTTTTCTTATGCACTCATACCACTGAAGAGTCACATGAATACTGGTCCAGGTTTGTAAACAGTATTTGTTCACATTGCAGCAAAATGTAGAAGTCCTGCCTTTTTGTAGATCACAAATACCGTATGTGTATGCCAGTATTTGATTCAAAAAGGTCTTACTTTGAATTAATTTGTTTCGTTTTTTTGAGCCAGGGTCTCACTGTGTAGTCTAGGCTGGCCTTGAACTCCTGGTGATTGTCCTGCCTCAGCCTCTGAGGTGCTGGGATTATAGGTGTGGGCCACCATGTCCATCTTTCCTTTTTACTTTTTTGTAGTGCTGAGAATTGAACCCAGGGCCTTCTACATGCTGGGCAAGCAGTCCACCAATGAGCCATATCACCAGTCCTTTTTAATTGCTTTTAACATTCCCTTTGCTGGCTTTTACACTGTCTACTTTGTGTCCAGACATAACTTTATTTAAAGATGGTGGCCAAGCAGCATGATCATCTACAATTCAGGTTACTAATTAAAGCAGGCTTTTGATTGGAAAGAGGCTCGGGACTCAGGTTTGTAACTAGCCCCTATAGTTGTGTACATGTTACAATTGCTTGATGCTGTTTCTTCCATTTGTAAAATAAGGGAAAATACCGTCAAAGTGAACTGATCATAAAGAGCACACAGCTAATTGGCGACTGTGTTGTTTTTGCATGATATCTTAAACTTGTCAAGAAAGTTTCAAGCCATTCGTAATTCTTTATGACTCTGAAATAGATAAGGGCATTGCTGATTGTAGATCTATGTGTGAAGTGGCCCAGTCAAGTTACCTTTTAAATCTTTATTATAGTAGAAGGTAGGCCTTAGGGTATCTGTGAATAGTTTTATGTGATTATAATGGTAAATTTTACTTAGAATATAGAAAGAATATTCTTAAAATTAAGGTTTGTCTTAAAGGTTCTGACTGGCGTTGCTCAGCCAGTAGCATTTGGCCAAGGACAACAATTCTTGCCAGTTCATCCACAAAATCCCGGAGCATTTGTTCAGAATCCTTCAGGTATGTACTTTCTGAACTTTATTTTGCACAAAAGATATTTACTATCTTGAAAATGGCCAACTTTGTCAGCTACACACGACAATATCGAGGGGGGTGCTTATTCAATTTCGAAAGATTTATTTGGGTTGAAATGTTTTTGCTGCCTTTCTAAGTTTACATTGTTGATAAGTATTCACATTGACTCTGCTTTACAGCTACAGAAGGTTAGCTTGGATTTGTAGATCATAAGAAAGTAAGGAAATATATTGGGTGGAAGCTGGGAGAGGGAGTAGATACTGACAAACTTCAGAAATCTCAGTTATTTGCTATTTTCATTTGATTTGTGTGTATGTATGTGTTATGATCCAGTAAACATTTACTAAGTGTATACTAGGGTTACTATTTTATAAAATTAATGCATTCATGTTTTTATGTTCACTGAAATTAGGGAAAAAATCTTGTGATTTCTTAGTTAGGTCCCTTGATAAACATGTTGGTTACTCTGGGGTGAGTCATAACTAATAATGGACAAAGGGACTTTAAAGACTAATTTTAATTTTATTATATGGTAAGTGGGAAGTATATAAATTATGGTGATTTGTTATATAATAGCAAAGTTAACATACTGAGCACTAGCCTAAGCAAGTATCAGTGATACTTGTTTTAATTTCTAAATCATTAAAAATGTTTTCACTAGCATACTTTTAGTGGTTTTTTTGTTTTGTTTTTTTACTTTCTGAGATGGAGTCTTGCTGTGTAGGCTGCTATGTAGGCTTAGGCTGGCATACAGGATTACAGGTGTTTGCCACCACACCTAGCTAGCATACTTCTAGTGTTGAAGTAAGTCATTCAGTTCACAAATTTAGGGAGTTCTTTAAAACTTATGAAGTAATTACGGAAATCCTAGTCAATTTTATGTATTACTTTGTACATTTGTTCATTAATTGTGTCAGCTCAAAGTTCATTTAATATAGAAGATTTTTGTGTTTAATTTCTAGATAGACAATTAGGATATATAAAAAGTGAAGGAAAGGATTTGGGATCTAAAGTTAGAAGACCAGCATTAGAATCTCTACTCTGCTGCTTTGTTTGGTGGGCAGGTTATAAGCAAGAGTCCTTCTTGCTTTTCAGTTGTTTCCTTTGTGAACAGGAGATGGTAGTGTCAGTATTGCCCAGGGTTTTAAAAAAAAAAAAATAAATAAATAAATAAAAAAGAGTATCAAGTAAGGTAGTATACTATCTAATAAAGTGCTTCATAACTTGGAAATACTATATTAATGTATTTTCCTTTAGAAACCAGTTTTTCATGTTGAATGTAAGATGAAAATTTGCAGTGTTCACACACTATCTCAGGCTACTAACCTCAGAACAATGTTAGTGACCTGCAATAGTGTGCAAACACTGTATGTTTTCACCTTTGTTTTACAATATTGGCTTATACATGGATAAATGCAGCATGTAGCAGTATCACAGAAGAAATCCCATTTCATCCTCCTGGGTTGGGAGTATTGGATATTAGGCATGTCTTCCTTTTTTCAGAGACTGCTTATTCTTACAGATTGTTTGAACAGTGTTCAGTGGGCTATTTTCAGTTTCTTTCAAGGTTTTTATTCTGAGAGTGAAGCCTTCATTTTCCTAGTAGTTTTACCCTTGTTCATTTATTCATTAAAGCATGAGTTGATTATTTACTGATGCTAGGCATTGTACTACTAGGAGGAATTTGAATACAATTCATCCTTTAAAGAACTTTTTAGTGTAGCAGATCTGTTGATTGATTTGCTTATAGACTGTATATGAACCAGCCATGGCAGTGCATGCCTGTAATCCCAGAACTCTGGGAGGCTGAGGCAGGAGGATAGCAAGTTGGGTCAACCTAAGACCCTATAAAAAAAAATAGGGAGTGGAAAGACCCTGGGTTCAGTCCCCAGTATTGTTGCAAACAAACAAACACACACAAAAAATACCAGATGGTAGTGCTGAATACTTCGGTGACTTATGAATACTAATTTATTTGATCCATATAACAACCTTTGGTAGAAGCTATTATTACCATTTAACGGGCAGGGGAAACCTAGGCGCAGATAAGCAACTTGATCATGTCCCCAATTCGAAAGTAGCATTTCTAGCTCTGGTTCTGTAGTTCAGGTATTGTCCCTTAGCTCTAGTTCACCTAGTTCAAGCTCTTTTTTGGGGGGGGGTGCTGGGGATTGAACTCAGGGCGTTGCACTTGCTAGGCAAGTACTCTACCACTGAGCTAAATCCCCAACCCCTAGTTCAAGGTCTTAATAAACTTAGCTTCCTACAGACTTTGAATAGCTAATTGTCCCTCTTAGACATATAAAGTAGCTAATTCTAAGGGACTGTAATGTTAGTTTGTGAAATACATATTAACCTTTGAGATTTATTCATTCATTCATTCATTCATACGTTTAATTTGAACAGACTTTAATTAGCCTACTTTGTATAAGAGACTGATTTGTGTACAGAGTTATGTGATGATTAAGGGTAGGGATTGTAAGTATCATGGATACAAATTGAAGTTCTGCCCTTAAAAGGAACAAGTAGTCATTCAGAGCTTTTTTCTGGAGGTGTAGGCACATGTATAATATTGACAAATAAATACATTAAAATACTCTTTTTATTTTTTGTGTGTGTTGCTGGAACTCCAACCCAGGGCATTGAGGATGCTAGGCAAGCATTCTGTCACTGAACTGCACCCCAAATCTGTTTTTGTAGTTGAGCTTTATTAAGCTTGACACTGTTTAGCAGTAGCCTGAGCTGCTTTGCAAGGGCAGTAATTGAGCAAAGGTCGTAGTGGCAGGCATACTCACAGCTGTATGTCGCATCTTGCCTCACTTACTTTGTATAGTCAGGGCAGGGAGCAGTGGAATCAGGCTTTACTCTGGCTTTGTTTTTTTCCCTAGAAATTTGTGCTAGGAGGCAGTATACCTCTTTGCCTGTACAAAACTTCTTTCTCCAGTGTGGTTAAGGTGACTAGAGAATTAGAAAGGTGGAAAATGGAATCTAAGCACGGTGCTGCATTGCATAGAAGGAGATGTGAGGCTTCTGTTCCTCTTTATCTTGCCCTTCTTCAGCATGGAATTAATTAGACAAAAGTGGGCAGTGCTCGTTTCTTAGATTATATATACACATATGCATTATACATTATTAGTCTTCAGTATATGTCCTAGAATATTTTTTCAAGTGGTGTGGATTTGTTGACCTAAATGAGAAGTTAACTTGAAGAACCTGTGAAGTAGTTAAAACCCATCATTAATACGGTTCTGTAATATTTATTGTTAGTAGAACATCTTGAGGAAGACTAAAAAATGCTTAGTATACTATGCATCTTTCAGTCCTATTCTGAGATTATGAATGTTTTTTTTAAAGGCACTCTTCCTAAAGCATATCCTGATAATCATCTCAGTCAGGTGGATGTAAATGAATTGTTTTCAAAACTGCTAAAAACAGGAATTCTCAAATTATCCCAGCCTGATTCTGCCACAACACGTAAGTATGGTTTTTAAATACTCCATGTCCATAAAGGTCATTAAGAGTTGCATTGTGTGATATTAAAAAGCTCTTATAGTAACTGGATCTTTAGTAAGCATACCTTTTACTTATTTGAAAATCAAATCTAATTGATTTATAATGACATTTTGGGGGCGGTTACTGGGAATTGAACACAGGATCTTTGAACTGAACTACCTCCCACCCCTGTGTATTTTTTGAGTCAGAGTCTCACTGAATTGCCCAGGTTGGGCTTCAACTTGCAGTCCTCCTGCCTCGGCCACTGAGAGTGCTAGGATTACAGGTGTGCACCATCACGCATGGCAATGACATACTTTTAGATTTTCTGAAATTGAACTATTAAGCTTGTATAGGACGTATTGTTTAGTTAACTTTCTTGCAAATGTCATATGTAGATTTTTTACAAGTTATTCTACATAAAGTTTTAGATAATTTGAATACTGAGGACATAAAATTATAAGAAATTATATTTTTTATAATTTGGCCAGTCAACAGTTCAAAAGCACTGAATAGACTGGGTGGGTTTCTCTATGCTTATATAGCACTTTAGTGTTCTTACATAAAACATACATGAAGAATGATATTGAGCAGTTTTCTCTCTTCTCAATTGAAGAAGTAAATGAAGTTGCTGTTCAGCCTCCCCCTGAAGAGGAGGAAGATCAAAATGAAGATCAAGATGTTCCAGATCTTACTAATTTTACAATTGAAGAATTGAAACAGTATGTATTCTAATTTTCTTTAAAAGACAGAATGACTTGTAATGATGTTATTTGATTTTATCTCTTAATGTTCTAAATTTAGAAAGCTTGTTTTTTTTTTTAATGTGGTAAAATACACATAATCTTTAGGAAGCTAATTTTTTTTTTTTTTAGGAAGCTAGTTTTTTAAATTCACTCTTAAAATATGTCTGCTACACAAGTACTTAGGTCAGAAGGCCACACCAACATTTCAATTTTTATATCTGTTTGGGACAGAAAATATAGGAGTTCAAATACTGAGTGTTAATAATTATTCATGTTTTCCTTTTTATCTTCATTTTCTCTTTATCATTTTCTTAGGAAAAAAGCAGCTCAGAAAATTGTCTCATAGCCCAGCATTTAAAAATTTTTAGAAAAATCAATTTTTGTCTTATAAGTAGTGTTATGATCATTGTGGAAACTTAGAAAGAAAATATAGTCAGCCTTTGGTACCCAGTTTTCACATCTCTGGTTTCAACCAACTGGATTGAAAATATTTTTAAAAAAGGTATTTGTACTCAGTATGTACAGATTTCTTGTCATTATTTCCTAAATAATACAACATTACAGCTATTCACAAACTATATACATTGTATTAGGTATCATAGGTGATTTAGAGATGATTTAACATACAGTAGGATACATGTAGGGTATATGCAAATATTATGCTGTTTTATATGAGGGACTTGACCATCAGCAGATTTTGGTATCTATGGAACTCCTCGAACCAATTCCTTGTGGATAAAAAGGAAGAACTATAAATCAAGAAAATAGAGTTACCTGTAATTCCCACCTTATGGATAACCACTATCAATATTTTATACATTGTCTTTAAATAAATTTGTTTTTTTGATTTTGGTTTTTTGAGAGAAGGTCTCACTATGTAGTTCAGGCTGGCCTCAAACTCACAGCAATCCTCTTGGCTCAGCCTCTCAAGAGCTGAGATTACAGTCGCGTGCCATTGCATCTGGCCTAGATAAATTTACATTGCCTGTATTTTTCAAAATGCTTAATGCTGTTTTCCAGTATATAGATTCATAATATCCTTGTATTTTATGGGTAAGCTGAATGGTTTTTGCCCTTTTTAAAATGGTTATTTTTTCCAATAGCTGAATGGTTTTTGCCCTTTTTAAAATGGTTATTTTTTCCTTAGTAATACTTGGACATATTTAAGGGCTTGTAACAAAGACAGCATTCCCTTCTCCTGGCAGCTGTTCTTCATCCAGCCTTGTCCCCTAGAAGCAACTGATTTTAAACTTTTTTTTTTGAGACCTGGTCTTGCCATGTAGTTCAAGCTGGCTTCGAACTACTGAGATCCTCCCAGTCTCCCAAGTGCTGGGGTTCAGACGTGTCATCATGCCTGGGTAAATTTTTTTTAATCGATTTACCTCTTTATTTCTTAAAATATGCATATTTTTTGCTTAATTTATTATGTTTAGACCTTAAAAAGCTTCAGCTTTTTTTTTTTTGCTATTATTTTTGCCTTTATTTTTATTTTTTTTTATTTTTTTATTTTTTATTTTTTTATTTTTTTTGGTGCTGGGGATTGAACTCGGGTCCTTGTGCTTGCAAGGCAAGCACTTTAACCGCTGAGCTAAATCCCCAGCCCCTTTCTTTTTATTTTTAAGGGTGCTGGGAATCTTGGGACCTTGTCTTCCACAGGCAAGTGCTTGCTGTACTACTTGGCTATATCTCCAGGCTCCCTCACCACCCCCGCTTTTTTTTTTTTTAACAGACAAAGTCTTGTTCAGGATCTCCCTGAACTCTTGGACTAAAGTGATCCTCCTGCCTCAGCCTCCTGAATAGTTGAGACTGCAGGCTGTACCACTGTAGCTAGATAATCTTTTTTAGTATCCTACCAACTCCCTCCATGTAGTTTTGAAATGGTTTTCATTAACTCATTATTCATATTAATATTACAAGTATTTGTGTGTTGAGAAGCAGTGTAGCAGTGTTCTGTATTTTCCTTTATCCTTCCCCGAGGGGGTTGATAATTACACTATTTGGTCACTTGACTTGATCTATATTTATTTCTTCTCAAACAGGGAGCACAGAATTTTAAAAAATGCATTATTGCTCACCAGCTTACCATTGGTCTTTTCTTTTTTATCACCTGTATTGTTAGTATCTTTCTTAAGTGCTTTCGTTTGGGGGGGCCGGGGAGTGCTGGGGCCTTGGGCTTACTAGGTAAGCACCCTACCTACTACTTTACTTTAGTAGTAAGCACCTCTTACTACTTTTTGAGCCAGAGTGGACCAATTGAATTTTTCAGACCTTCAAAGATCTAGAGAGGTGATATTCAACTGTTGTGTCATGTCTACCTTAATAGCAACTCCAAGCTAAGAATAGGCCAGTTATTATTGCCTTAGCCAGCGTAGGATCCTTCCACATTTAGCCAAAAGGAAGTAAGTAGGGGACAAGCCTGTCCAGGTAGGTTCCATGATTCATCAAAGTTCAAGTAAAGTGGGTCACTGATACACTGTTAGTTGATAATAGCAATCTTTTGGTATTAACTGCTTCAGCCAGTTGTTTTTGGCTTGCTCCTTATTAAAATATGGAAAACTGAAGTAGTTGTAATTTTTCTTTTAAAGCCATTAAGCCATGTTATCAAAACTAAAGATTAGTTCTTCTTCAAAACAGACGTTATGACAGTGTTATAAACCGGCTGTACACTGGTATTCAGTGTTACTCTTGCGGAATGAGGTTTACAACATCACAGACAGACGTATATGCAGATCACTTGGACTGGCATTATCGACAAAATAGAACTGAGAAAGATGTTAGCAGAAAAGTCACTCATAGACGTTGGTACTACAGTTTAACAGTAAGTAATCCATATGTTTTTTGAACTTCATTTAGGCTTCAGTTATATGTTTCTAAAGGTATATTAATTTAAATAATAAATGTGAATTAATGTGAATTTTCACAAATAAAATCTGACCCCTAGAATATAGTTTCTTAAATAAAGGAATTTTGTGTGTTTGTTGTTTATTGAGACTATAATAGTATATAGACTTGTTCTGGTTTTAAAATTCCAAGCTTCAGTTACCAAAAGTTTTTCATAAAAAATTGTACATAAAGTTTGTCTATAGTTGTAACTTTAGAGTTAATGGAAAATTAACATGAAGATATTAATTGTTCATCATTTTCTCCATAGTTTATTAGTTACAGGTCTAAAAGAAAAAGTGTAATTTTAAATATTAGAGCATACTGTAAAAGAGTGAACCATTACCTTTAAATTGTATTCTATTGAAGAAAACTAGTAAGTTTAAAATAAATGAAAATATTCTTTATAAATCAACTCATTTTAAGGACTGGATAGAATTTGAGGAGATAGCTGACCTTGAAGAACGTGCAAAAAGCCAGTTTTTTGAAAAGGTACATGAAGAAGTTGTGCTCAAAACTCAGGAGGCTGCTAAAGAAAAGGAGTTCCAAAGTGTACCTGCTGGACCAGCTGGAGCAGTTGAGGTAAGAGAACAGTGTTAAAATTTTCTGCCTTTGGGCGTGCCCGTAAGCAAATTATGTATCACTTTATATTTCCCTTTTAAATATCAGTGACCAGGAGTTATGAAATGTTAACTGTTTTTGCCTGAAGCTTGTCAGAGTCCTTAAAACTTAATTTGTATCTGCACTATATATTGGATATTGTTTAAACTGTTATATTCCAAAATTTCTTAGGGTGTTTATTTTACTGAGATCAGATGTGTTCTGTTGTGCAAATTTTCTTTTATGTGTTCTATCTTAGAGTTGTGAAATCTGCCAGGAACAGTTTGAACAGTACTGGGATGAGGAAGAGGAGGAATGGCACTTAAAAAATGCTATTAGAGTGGATGGAAAGGTAATTTTTAATTTTTTACTTTTTGTGGAAGTGTTAAGGTAATATTCTTTTGCTGGGGTAGCTTACCATTTCAAAAGAATATTCATAATTTTTTTCGTGGTCAGTACAAAAGGCCCTGGACTTTAGAGTCATAGAATGTTTGCGTTTTGAGAAATCTTAGCAGTCATCTGGCTCTGTACTTGAATAGCAGGTAGCTTAATTAGTTAATGCTAGACTTAGACTTGGTTTCTAGAATCTGCTCTGCCTAACTAATACTTTGGTTTTGAATTTATTTTGTTATAAAAACTGTTACTGTCTTGAAAGCACACCATGTTATATTACTTAAATATACAAAGCAAATTTAATGAGCAATCAGTTGTCATACTCCTTAAATTGACTTTGCTTATTTTTGTGATCAGTTTTTAACACCTTTGCAGACTGTTACCTTCTGACTTAAATTTTAAAAGGAAAAAAATCATTTCAGAATCGTTCATTTTAGAAATTACATGTGACTATTTACTTTTTTTCCTTTCTGCTTTAGATTTATCATCCATCATGTTATGAAGATTATCAAAATGTAAGTTGTTTGATTACTGTAGTTCTCGTTTATATTAATAAATTTTATTTTCAGTTATTTTGGATTCAGAGCAATTTAATTTACTCTTAATATATTGAGCTGTTTTTGTTTTGATGTAGCAGATGGTTGTTTACTAAACACTGGTGTAGGACAGGATGACATAGGCAATCTGCTGTCTTCTGTGATGTGCAAACAATTTAAATTTTGATGTATTTTTATCGTTTCTTGCCTCTGTTCACTTGAAGACTGATGTTTTTCATTAGACCACTAGGTTAGAGGACTGTGAAAAACTGAAGTATGATAGGAATAGGTTTCTAGAACTATGGGAAATAATAACTTTTTATTTACTTTTTTTAGCCATCTAATGCAGTAATATATTCTAAATGACCACATATAAAAATCTGAGAAAGACATCAGTGTGGTGACCTTAAGACTTTGTATTGTTGCTTGGTGTGGTGGTGCACACCTGTAATCCCAACTAATCAGGGGGCTGAGGTAGGATAATCAAATTTGAGACCAGCCTGGGAAACTTAGTGAGAACCTGTCTCAGAATAGAAAGGGCTGGGTATGTAGTTCAACACTTGGTGGGTTTAATCCCCAATGCTACAAAAGAAAAAACAAAAATTCTAATTGTTCTATTTGTAGCTTGATCATGTTTTAAAAACCAAACCATGGAACATAATGATTCAAGACAACTGGGTTTGATAGTAGTTTGGGAGGTATTTCTCGGTCACCTGAAAGATTAGGGTTTCCTAGCATGGTTGGTGGAGATTGAAAAAAATAAAATCCAGAAGTAATCATTGCAATGGCCAGAAAAATTCCAGGGTATTTGTAGAGATTACCATTTCTGTAGGGTTTGAATGTAAAAGCATTTCTAATAACTTCTTTTGGTCTGTATACCTGTACTAACTCAGTTGTTAGCTTCATGGCTCCTTGCCAGATATGTGTTGAATACTGTATATTTTATTATTTGGCTGCCTTTGTGGCATGTCTTCTAAGGAAGCATTGTTCTTTTGCGCATACAAGGGTCATAGAAAACTACGTCCTTTTGTGGTAACTTTGAACTTTCAGCAGTACTTATAGGCCTTTTCATTTTGTAGACATCTTCATTTGATTGTACACCATCTCCCAGCAAGACACCGGTTGAAAATCCTTTGAACATTATGTTGAACATTGTCAAAAACGAGTTACAGGAACCCTGTGAAAGTCCCAAAGTTAAGGAAGAACAAATTGATACCCCACCAGCTTGTACAGAGGAAAGCATAACAACATCCACTGAAGTTAAAACAGAAAATGATACAGTCGAGTCAGTTTAAATAAAATGACAAAGGGTTTTCTTTTTAAACAAAGCTGCTGTTGGATGTAGAGGGCGAAGAATTTTTTATGTATATATAGACCTATCTATATAAATTGTCTAGCTGAGGCAGGGCCTTCAGCTATAATTTGGATAATAAATACATTTTAGTATTTGCATTTCCTACTGCCTGCACAGTTTCAGGTGCTTGTTGTGTGAAAGTTCTGTAGATGTGTGCAAATTTAATGAAATGAAATTGTATGTGTAAAAATGTACGATTTTCACTTGTCAAACTGTAAATTATAAATAAAAATATTTTTGCTATCCATGGAGTGTAATATTTATGCACACCATCAAATAAAGACAGTGTTTCTGTACTTTTTATTGAGTAAGAATGGAATTGAACAGCAACCTCAAGATAAGACTTTTTTTTCTAGTAGCTTTTCATGATTGAAGAAGCAATGTGCGAAGTTAGTTTTATCTTTCAAAAGGGGATGGTAAGAGAATACTGCAGGACTTTTCTAACAGAAAAGCCGGATTTGAAAATTTTAAATAGGACATTTTTGCATACATATATATATAGATACGTATCTTCAGCTGTAGAGAACCATCTAGATGTCCAGTTTTGCAAAGTACCTAATGAAGCAACTTTTATTCTTGAACTTGGACCCTGCTGCCATCAAGCGATTAACAAATATATTTAAGTACTAAAGGTGATTTTTTTTTAAAAGATATTTTTCAAATTGTCAAATTTAATGCAGATGAACATATTTCTATTTTAAGTTACAGGGGAATCTGTAAGAATGTTCACTTGAAACATGGTTAACATTTTTCCTTTGTTGGTTTTGATTTGATTAGATGGATACCATGAGATGTTAATATTCGTACATATAATAAATAGAATGATGAAGAAATTTCCAATTTGTATGTCTTTATTTCTTGACTGTGGAATGTGATTTTGCTTTTTCTCGTCTTTCCTTCACCTGTTTTTAGAAAGATGAATGTGCTACCTATTATGACACAGCCAGGCATTCTGAGAAAAGGGTAAATCTTCCCTGTCATTTACTGGAGGAGATAGACATAAAAATCCCTAAAGGCCTAGTTTATTGAACACTTACTATGTGCCAGGCACTAGCAGGCTGTGTGTGTTTTCCTTGGTAGTTAACAAACTGATGGTACGTGATGTTTCCACTTTATACATGAAATGTAGCCACCCTTTTTGGAAGGTGGACAAGATTTTGAACCTGGCTTTATCTTTATTCTAGTATTTCTGCAATTAAAAATAAAAGAGATCTTCAGATAAAAGAAACAGGCATACCAAACTATCTGGTAGTGGGTTAAGACTTTACAGAGGTGATATTTGAGTCTTGCAGCATAACTAGGAGTGGAGTTCACAAAGACAGGAAGGATATCTTTGGAGAATTAACAGCAAATAGACCTGAAACAGTTCGTGTGTTCATAGTAATTTTTACACAGCTGAAAGTAGAAAATCTGAATAGGAACTATCTTGGTCATACTAAGGAATTTGTATTATACTGATGATCGACCACAGCAACCAAGTAGACGTTCTAGACAGAAGGTCACATTCTGTCTGCATTTAAGAGGTTTTTTTTTTCCCCAAGAATAAAAGAAAAATTTTAAAGAGATTATAAAATGTTGGAGAAAGGCCTAGTAATAAAATTGATCTTTACTGGATTTGAGACTATACACGAGACTTTTTTTTTTTGGTGCTGGGGATTGAAGTCGGGGCCTTTTGCTTGCAAGGCAAGCACTTTAACCACTGAGCTAAATACCCAGCCCTAGTTACGGTTTTCTTATCAAAGAAGCGTTGTAAAAGAGATTTATAAAGAATATTCAGGAAAAGCTTAAGGCATCTAAAAACACCCGCAAGCGGGAAAAATGTAGCTGACCAAGGAGGAAAATGCAGTAGGAAAAGAATATCACAAAGCTACCATCAAGAAAGCCTGAACTCTGATGAGGTTGGAAGTTCTCTCTTAATCCTAAAAATGGTCACCTCCCTGGAAATGAGCGCTTTGTTGGGTAATTGGGGAAGAATAAGCCAAACATGAAACAAAAGTATCTATGGGCTACCCCAGGATTTGGAGGTGGGCACTAAAAAAGAGCAAGAATGCCTTGGAAGGAAGAATACACGGGCAGAGCTGGGGTACTGTGCACCTGTAGTTGTAGCTAGTGGACAGGCAGTTTGAGGGCAGCCTTGGCAAGTGAATGAGACTGTCTCAAAAAATTACCACCTCAATTTTGAAAAACAAGTAAAGCAGAGGGATTAGCATTTTTACTAACTGAAACTATGACCTCCAACCCACAAGTGTTTCCTATTCTTTTGAATTCCGCACCTTGTATCACTTACCTTAAAATCCTGTGCAATCTGGTTTTTGCATCTTGACCATTTTATTAAATTGTTCTCCTGAGTATATCAATGACTGCCCAAATTAATGTTTTTCTTAGTCTTTTAATATTTCCTAGTCCTGTTTCCTGAAAGTATCTTCTTTTGCTTTGCCCAAAAGTACGTTTTTCCTTGCTTATACATTTTTTACTTAGTAAGGATTAAAACAAAACTTTTGAAAAAATACAAATATTAAAAAATGAAGTCTTTTGCAGCCTCTCATTCTGTGACCAACAGCTAACAATTTGGTATAGATCCTGTCCAAACCTGTAATTTTTTTTACAAAACAATTGTTAAAAATTAAATCACATGAGGGCTGGGGATTTAGCTCAGTGGTTACAGTGCTTGCCTTGCAAGCACAAGGTACTGAGTTCGATCCCCGGCACCAAAAAAAAAAAAAAAAAAAAAAAAAAATTAAATCACATGTATTATTTTGTACCATTTTCACTGTCTGTAATCTGGTAATTTTTCCATATTGATTAGTGCTTGTAAAACTGCACTTCTATCAGTATGTAATATTTTGTATTATAAATGTAATTTTACTTAGCCATCTTTTTACTGAATATTCAAGATTTTAAAAACTCAATTATAAAGTTATCATGACTATCATAGTATATGTATCTGCACATTATTTTGAAGCCTTTATAATTGGACACCTGCAGGTTCACAGGTAATATATATTTAAAATTTTAACAAAGAGTTGGGAGACACTATCCTTCTTTGTTTTGTTCTTGGTGACTTTTGAGGACATCCTGCTTTAGGATATTCTTCACGTTACCAGTTTATTAAGATTTTCTAACTCTCGAGCCAATTTTTGAAATTTATATTTTTCTAGAAATGGTCCAAGTCCATTTTCGAGATTGTTAACAAAAGGCTACATAATCAATTTCTGATTTACTAAGTCTGCTTCTCATATGTAATATGTTCCATTTGTTTCCAATATTATTTTCTCTATTTCTATTGCTAAGTGTCTGTTATTTCTCTATTTCCATTGCTAATAATATTTTTTAATATTATTTTTGTTTCCAATATAATTTTCTCTATTTCTATTGCTAAGTGTCTGTTGTTCTTTTCAAATACCAGATATTCTGATTAATGTTATTGTCTATTTCATTAATTTTTGCTTTTTCACTCTTTTTAAGTTTATTTTGGGAAGGAAATTTAATTTTACCTGCTTATCTGCTTATTTGTTTCCTCTGCTGTTCTTTCCTGGCATGTTGCCTCATTCCCTCAGTGAGTTTACCCACGCTATATAGCAAAAATGCCTTTACCATTATTATATAAGTGACTACATTATATAAATGCATTAATTTGAAGTTGGTCATAGTAGGTTCCAATTCCCCAATTCCTACTTATGTGATCTTGGTCAAATATGAACTGTTCATCTGTAAAAATAAAAATAACAATAAAGATTAAATTTGAAAGCATGTACAAATCATTTATCATAGACACTGTCCTATGTTCATAACTCCAATAGTGCCACAGTTCTCCCATTTATAAAAATGAGATTGGAAAGAGTAATCCCAAATTCCCTTCCCACAGTGAAAAATTTTATTTTCAGCCTATCAGTTCATCCACTGGATGATCAACTGATCAACCCACCCACTGGGCTGCTCACACAATAGCTATTAAGTAAGCTCTTCCCCTGAAATAAATATTCTAGATATTAGAAATGCCAAGATGAATAAATCAGAGTACCTACCTTCCAGAAGCTCTGAATTCTTAGAGGTGTAGTCAGGGGTGAGAATGAATTGTTAAATAAACAACTACAATACAATGTGATAAGTGATCTAATTAAGGTTGTGGGAAATCAGACTTTGAGGAGCATGTGGAGCAAAACCAAGGATCTAGACTGTAATTCTAATTCAGGTATTTATTACTTACTAGCTGTGTAACTTCAGGCAATTAACTGTTGTGCTCTTTTTCTCCTATCTGTAAAAAGGAATAGCACCTATTCTGGAAGGTTATGGTAAGAATTACATTAAGAAAACTAAAAGCACTTAGTATCAGACCGATCTTACAAACTCAATAAATGGCAGTTACTAATACTACAAAGGGGTATGGTAGAGGAAGGCAAGTTACTGTCCTTCAATAGAAAGGAGGTAGGGCTAGGGGAATTTCCTATTCACAGAACAAAACAGGAGGTGGGGGGAGTTCCTGAGAGGAATGCATACGCAAAGGTAGAGTGACATGCAGAAGTATATGTTTCCAGGATCCCAGTTCATTATTTCTGAAGAAGGTCTGTGTGGCAGGGCAATAAAGGGTGGGGGAAAAAAAGGTTTGAGAGGGGAAGCAAGGTGGATGATGCCCCTGGAGGATACAATTCTTACTACTTTCTGTATTTTCAGCTGCTAGCACAAAACACATTATATTTGCAACAAATTGTGAAATGAAAGAATATGTTACACAGTAGGGTTGGAGAGAAAGATTTGGGCCAAGGTTTTGAAAGTAAATATGTTACAGTGAAGAAAACTTGGATTTGAAATCAACATTCCTGAAACAGTCTTTCGACTAATGATGTGTGTTTTTATCTCGTTTTACAACTTACCTGACGTTTGGCCTTAGCAAATTACTGATACCTTAAGTCTCGACCTGTAAAACGGGATAACCTCTAAAAAGCGATTATCAAAGAGCCTGGTACTAGTAACCACTCAATAATGACAGAGGGTGCAGCTGCTAACTTCTCTTTAGGTCCTTTTTCTATATTTGTAAAAACAACAGGGCGAGAAAAGATTTTCTTCCAAACAGCACTGAAAAAGTATACCAGGTTTGTCAAGGACGAAAAGGCCCCGCCCGGCCCGCGCCACACAGGTCACCTACGCAGACTGCAGTCCTGGGGCCTCCATTTATGTCGCTGAGCGATAGAGGGCGAGATCGATGACAGGCTGTTCCAGATATGGGCCTAGATAGGATCTTGCGACACGCTGCAAAAGCTCATAGGAAACCGGTCCATACCAGAGCCCCACTGCTCTGGGGGCGAAGCCTTCCAAAAGGTGAAAGGAAGGGAAGGAAGCAGGAAGTGAGGCGAGCAGGGAGGATCCGGAAATTACCGAAGACGCCGGAAGTGTGCTCGTTACCAAGGCGACGGCTCGGCCACCGCTCCCTCCTGGTGGCTGGAGCTGGGACCCTGGAAAGCAACTCGGAGAACAGGGTACCCCTCCACGGCGGCCGCCGCCGCAGCGACTCGTGGGGAGCAGTAGACCTAGACGGCGGCCGCCTCACTAGCCACCAGGTGTGGAGGATAAACGGCCGACGCCGTCAGCTCGGGGCAGAGTCCTGGGAAAGAGTTAGGGAAGACCAGGGATATTTTCGTAGCGACGACAGGGAGAGAAAACGTGAAGACGGTGACCGCCGTTGCGGGGTCTCCCCAGAAAGAGTAAGTGAAGACATCCGTGTCTCCCGCAGGGCCTCTACAAGAGTCAGGGGAGGTGGTGGCCACTGTCACGGCAGCTCGTGGGTGAGGCTGAGGGGAGACGGCGGCTTCCGCAGCAATGACCTGGGTTTAAGCGAAGTCGGTGGCCCACGAACAAGCGACTCGGGGGAAACAGTCAGAGAAGACCGCGTCCTCCACCCGTCTGGCACACGGGACGGAGTCAGTGAAGTCCAGGCCCCCCGAACCAGTGACTGCCGGGACAGGATCGGTGACGACCGCAGCTGCCGCCTCAGTGGCTCTTGGGAGGGAGAGAGTGTCGATGGCAGCCGCTGCCACAGTAGTTCTTGGGACGGAGTAAGTGAAGACCGTGGCTACGCGGCCAGCGACTCTTCCGGAGTGAGCGTTAGCGAAGACGCCAGGCGCAGCCTCTGTGGCTTCTGGGAGAGAGAGAGTGAAGACGAAGCTTCCCGCTCTAGGGGCTCCTGGAAGAGAGCAAGCAGCAGGGACCGTGCCCCGCGTCCTACGGACGGCGGCGAAGACGGCTGCTGCCGCTGCAGTGGCTCCTGGGTGAAAGCCAGTGAAGACCGCCGCAGCAGCAGAGGCCTGGATCCGACTCCGCTCGACAGTCCGAGGACGAGGGATTGCACCATGCCCGGGGTGGCCACTTCGGGGCCCTCCACTTCCTCTCGGGAGACTGCAAACTCGTGTGAGTCGGACTGTTTTGTTGGCCCATGTTTTTGCCACACTCTTTTCCTCAGTTGAGTCCACTTCAGCAGATGACGATTGGTGTGCTAAGTGTTAGAAAGGACGGTAGAGCGCCTTTGATTCCAGTATGGGGTGAGGATAGGCTCAGAGAAAGCTGGCAAATACTGAGACAGAGTGGCACTGAGACCTGAATTCCGTGTGGCTACTCCGACTGCAGACTTAGGTTTACATCTCTATTCTGGCCATCTTCCATGGGCACCCCAAGAGCAACATGTCTAACGTGTAATTTGTATTCTGTTCTTCAGAGTTTGCTTTCTCAGTTAGTGGCACCAGGACGCTCAAGTAACTAAACCAGACAGTTGGAGTTATCCCATTAGTCTTATTTCATCTGCTATCTCCATCCAAGTTCAGTTCATCCTATTTTCATTGATGTATATTAATTCTATCTCCTTTTCTGTGCCATTGCCCTATCTTAGTTCAAGGTCTCAAACTTTCTGGTCTAGACTATCGCACTTATCTTCTTACTGGTCTCCTTGTTGTGCGGTTTTGCTCCCCAGTCATAAATTTCCCTCGTTGCCAAGTCATATAAACCCAGTGTTACAAATCTGATCGTTATAATTCTGTCTAAAAATTCCTCACTGATTCTCCACTGTCTCATGAAGTCGAAGTGTTTTTTTTTGTCGTTGTCATTTTTCCATTTTTTACAACTTGCACTATAGTCTATTGTCCAGTTGTAGCGTCTTCTTCCATTTTACCCTTTGGCGATAGGACTTTTTGTTTGTGTGGCTTTTTCAGTCACATCCTGATGTTCATGCTCTCTTAGGATGCCTTTCACTGCTTCTTACCTACTTGATAAATGCCTGCTAATGCCTGAGGATTTATGTTAGAAGTGTTACCTTCTCCAGGTTTCTGAGTAAGGTAGAATAGAAGTACCTGTCATATTCCTCTCTGTCATGTGATTCTGTAAGTGAGAAGAATCAGGTTACTAAAGGAGAAACTGTATTCGGAGGGGAGAAACAGAAGAGCTCAGGGAATCAAGAAAGAGGTGACAAGAAAACTGAAAAAGAAAATAAATTAACATTCTGATTGTAGCAAGAGGACGGACACACACACACACACACACACACACACACACACACACACTGCAGTACAAATTTGCATAAATTGTTTTCTAGAAGTACTTCTGAGTTGTTTTAAGGCAACTTTTTTTTGATGCTGGGGATCGAACTCAGGGCCTTGTGCTTGCTAGGAAAGCACTCTAACCACCGAGCTAAATCCCCAGCTGACAACTTGATATCAGGAATAATTCTTTTTTGTTTTTGTTTTTGTTTAGGGAATGTTTGAATTGAACTATTTGTCTCTTCTTCCACCTTCACTAATTGTTCATGCTTAGATAACTTACTGCTTCTGGTTCACAAGACACATTAAAATATTTCATGGAGACGTGTGAGCAAGCCTGACAATGTACTCTTGATGTTTGTGACATTAGATTATAAAATATAAACCACTAGAGTATATGAACTAAAATATGACCTGCAGTTCCTTTCTTATAATAAGACATATGAATTAGAAAAATAAGAAAAATATTGATAAAATGTATGTATGTATGTGACATAAGGCTAAGGTGCATCTTTTTTCCACGAAGAGTAGGCCTTTGTTATAAAGAATACACTGAGCAGGAGTTGGGAATACAGCTCAGTAGTAGAGCACTTGACTAGCAAGTCCAAGTTCCCGAGTTGGAGCCCCAGCACCGCCTCCCACCAAAAAAAGCAAACAAAAAGAATATGCTGAGCATATTGAAAAATTATTGCTTCCCAACCCCTGCTAAAGACATGAGGTGATCATTTTGACTTTTTACAATGGTATCTTGATGGGGTGTCTGAAGGTAAAATGTATCAAAGTGTAGGCTTTCCAGGGTTGCAGGCCTTCCAGGGTTGCAGGTCTCTGAAGTTTCTCATTTTGGGTTAGTCATACTCAGCCTGGGCAAGTAATCAGAATTACCATTCAGATGCTTCTACCAGTTTATGGCTCCAGCAGTTTTTGCTCCAGGTAAGACGAACTTAACTACATTTGTCTGTATTTGCCTGTCTCTCCAGATTTGAGATGGAAGTTTGTCCAGAGACCTCAGTTCCTTTGGTGGGTCTGAGAAAAGTTGATTTTCAATATATCCAGTTTTTTTTTCCCTGTAAGGATGAATGTGTCAGTCTTCATGGTCTTTATGTATCAGGGCTAAAACCAGAAGTCTGGTTAAGATGCTAATTGAAAAAAAAAAAAAGATGCTAATTGCAAACTTCTTTGTAGCAAATTACTTGGAAATCTGAAGTGATTTTGTGCTTTCTTTTTTTTTTTTTTTTTTTTTTTTTTTGTGGTGCCGGGGATCGAACTCAGGCCCTTGTGCTTGCAAGGAAAGCACGCTAATCACTGAGCTAAATCCTCAGCCCCTGTGCTTTCTTTTAAACCATGGCTGTAGTCTTTTTTCCATAGTTGTGTAATACATCTGTGCAATTTTATTTATCAATAGGTTCCAATAAAAAGGTGCATCTTGGTAGTATCCATGATGCAGTACGAGCTGGAGATATAAAGCGGCTTTCAGAGATAGTGGACTGTGGAGCCAACATTAATGAAGTTGATGTTCTCCATAAATTTACCCCTTTACACTGGGCAGCACATTCTGGAAGTTTAGAGGTAAGAAGCTGTCCTGTTAGTAAAATAAGGTAAGTTTACAAATACAGCAATTTTATGAATTTAATGAATAAGGCTGAAACCTTATAATGTTACTGCCAATATTTTCCTTTTTATTTTATTCTAATATTTGGGTGTTCTGTTTTCCTAGGCTTTTGTTTGTTTGTCTTTTGTGACGGAGTCTCTTTATGTAGTTCAGGCTGCCCTTGAGTTTGCAACAATCTTCCTGGCTCAGCCTCCCAAATACTGGGATTACAGGTGTGTGCCACCATGCCCAGCTCTTTTTCTAGTCTTAAAATAAATTATCCCAGAGCTTAGTGTCATAAAATAACCTTTTATTTATGCTGATGAGTGATTCCAGGGATAGGTTGTCTCAGCATAAGGTCTGAGGCTTTAGCTGGAAGATTCAAGGGCCAGAATTAGAATCCTCTGAAGTCTTGTGCACTTATATATCTGGTACTAGACTGATTATAGACTGGACACTTTAATTCCTTTCCATGTTCATCTTTTAGTGAGGTCTTTCCACATGAACTGGTTTGTGTTTCCTCACAATGTGGGGGCTGAGTTCCAAAGGCAGGCACAGAGGGTAACTTACAGAAGAAAATGTAATGAGTATGTATGCTAACATTTTTGCTATAGTTGCCTCAGAGTTTTAGAAATGGAATACTGCAGCTATTCCAATTCCAAAGATAAATATACAGATTTTGGTGCTCTTATTACATAAGATTATACAATTATTTTGACTGACGTTATGCTTTATATAAACGTCACATTATATACATCATTCCTCAACATATTTCTTTAGTAGTGTTTTCAAGTTTTAACCATGTGATTACATGTATGTAGTTCATTATATCAGCATGTTCTAATGGTCTGTACTTAGATTGCTACCAGAATTTATCCATTTTTCTGTTATGGATATTATTGGACTTAAATTTTGAGCTTGTACAAATAATGCTTAGTGAATATTTTTATGCATTCTCTTATTCTTGGGCTGGATACCAGGCCAGCTGGAATTTTTCTCTTGATTCAAGATTATATGTGGTGGGAGTGAGAGGATTATTTTGGCTACTAACATTTCCCCAGGCTGTAAAGCCGCAGTCGGTCTATTCACAGAGCTGTCTTTCATTTTTACCCCTCACACAAACACATACATAGAGATTGCTTTCTATGAATATGACTGTTCTGTGTGATTTCCTCTTTGTTTGCACTTATCTACTCCTGCATGTAACCAACAGAGAATCTTCCTGTTTGTGTGCCTCAGTTGAAGTAAGCAAGGACTTTTCTCTTTGACCTGTATATGGAAGAAATGTCCTTTTATGGTTTGTGAGTTTGTAGCCTTGAGGGTGTATTTTCTCTCTTGTATCCCTCCACATCTCTGTTTGATTTGCACTTGGGCAGGCTTTTTACCAGGTTTGTGGTTTGGCTTATCTGTCTCCTAATTTCATCAAAAATTAGAGATTTCTTTCTATTTGTCTTGCTTTTTGTTTTTGGATGATTTTGGAGAAAAGGGGAAAATATTGAATTTACCCTGCTATATTCAAATAGGATTTTGTTTGCTTATTTATTTACTTTTTTTGTGCATGGTATTGGGGATTGAACCTAGGGGTGCTCTATCACTGATCTACATCCCCAGCCCTTTTTAATTTTTATTTTTAGACGTGTTCCCACAAAGTTTCCCAGACTGGTTTTGAACTTGCAATCCTCCTGCCTAGGTCAGTTTCCATAGTCTTTGTGATCATTTTTGATAACCTCATCTAGTTTTAGCATCGCTGTTTGTTGGAGATTTGACAAGCTCCTTACTCAGCCATTTCTGAGACCCTACTGATTTTTCTTTCTTTTTTTTTTTTTTTTTTTTTTTTGAGATAGATTCTTCTTCTGTTGCCCAGGCTGGCTTCAAACTTCTGGCTTCAAGTGATCTTCCTGTCTCAGCCTCCAGAGAAGCTGAGACAACGGGTACACACTACTGTGCCTAACTGTTCAATTGATTTTTGACAAAAACAAAAATGCAATTTAATGGAAAACAGGTAGTATTTTTATTAAATGATGCTGGCACAATTGGACACTCATATGTAAGAAAAGGAATCTTGACCCATACATGATACCATATGAAAAATTTATTCAGAACAGAGTATAGATAAATATCAATTTTAAACTTATAAATCTTATAGAAGAAATCATAGAAGAAAGTCTTTGCAATTTTTCTTTTTTTTGAGACAGAGTCTCACTTTGTAGTTCAGGCTGGCCTTGAACTCACTATGTAGTCCTGGCTGGCCTCAAACTTGAGGTGATCCCCCTGCCTCAGCCTCCCAAGTGGTAGGATTATAGGCGTGCACCACCATGCACAGTAGTCTTTGCTAATTGTATTCTTGGGTTTGGGGAGTTAGCTCAAGTACGCCCTGAGTTCGATCCCCAGCATCCCCCACAAAAAATTGTATTCTTGACTAAAAACCTGAAACTAGTTTGTATAAAGAACTCTTAGAATTCAACAGTAAGAAAATAATTTTTGTTGTAAATAGGCAAGAGACTTCAATAGATGCTTTCTCAGAGAGAACAAGCAGATGGCAATTAAGCATATGAAAAGATGTTCACCATCCCTAGCCATTAGAGAAATGCAGGTCCTAGTGAGATGCACTACCCTCCTGCAAGAATGGCCAGAAACCAAAACCAAACAAAACAAAGAAAAAGCAGCCCAACCCCAATAGGACTATACCAAATGGTACAAGGATATGGAGAATCTAGAACTCTGTTATACATGGCTGGTGAGAATGTAAGATGATGTAAAAACAGTTGGGCTGATGTTTTCTATATAAAACTAAACAAACTTATAGAAAACTTTTTGTCTGAGCAACCTCATTTCTACATGTTTTCAAGAGAAATGTCATATGAGTTCATGTATGTTTATAGTGGCTTTATTCTCTGGTACCTGAATAGTGCTGACACATAGTAATCTGTCCATATGTATTTGTTAAGTAAATGAATTACTTACAGTGATTATTAGTGAGGTTGAGCTTTTTTCATATTTTATTGGTTATTTCAGTGGTAGGCAAATGGCATCTAAATGTTAAGCCTTTTCAGCTTAATGATGTGGTTATGAATCACATGCAAATGCATCCCAATAATAGAGTCAGTTCTCTTAAAAAGAATGAGGCTTCTTGGAAGTACGATTTATACATTTGAACCTATGAAGACAATGACACTATATATGGGACAGACCTCCAGCTACTGTATTACATTGGGGCTTAAGTTTTAACATTTTTAAGATGCATTTGACTTCTTTCTCCTTTTTTTTTTGGGTGCTGAGGATTGAACTCAGGGCCTTGCACTTGCTAGGCAGATGCTCTACCACTTGAGCTAAATCCCCAACCCCTCCCCTCTTTTTTAAAGAGATAAATCACTGATTTAATTTTTTTAAAGAAGGGTATCATCCAAAACACAGTGTTCACTCTGATACAAAAGCCTCTGGGTTCATTTACAGATTTATAGTCGGAGGCAGGTACAGTGGCATGTGCTTGTAGTCCCAGCTGCCTGGGAGGCTGAGACAGGAGAATCTTTTGAACCTAGGAGTTGCGGGTCAGCCTGGGCAACATAGTGAGACCCGATGTGTTAAGTTAAAAAGCAAAATCTATACTAAAAAGTGGAAACTGGCAGGCCTTGAATGAATTTGGTTCACAGATGTGTTTTGTTTGGCTTTCTAACAACTGCCTGTAATTGAGCAGTGTCTGCACCATGTAGACAAGGATTGTGGTTTCCAGTTTTCTATAGTTGGTACTACTCTGGTGTTTACCAAATAGGCCAACTGTGGGCTGCCATGTCATTGAGATGTTTTTTTTGCCTATGCTTGACCCTTTGTTCACTTAATGTTTCGCAGGCTGTAGTGCGAATTTCATGATAATAGACTAAATTTGAAAGTTGCAGAATTGCTAAGGACATTTACTTTATCACTTGTTAACATGATCATTTTCTTAACTTAGTGTCTTCATTGGCTGCTCTGGCATGGAGCTGATATCACACAAGTGACTACGAGAGGTTGGACAGCGGCTCACATAGCTGCAATCAGGGGTCAAGATGCTTGTATGCAGGTAATAACAACTTTGGTTACTCTTTTATTTTTTTTTTTTAATTCAGTGATTTCACTTATGTTAGCATAGTTCTTTTGGGCTGTTGCTGTAATTTTTTTTTTTTTTTGATGCTAGGTATCGAACTCAGGGTCTTGAGCTTGCTAGGCAAGCACTCTATGACTGTGGTAAATCCCCAGCCCCTGTAATTCTAATTGTATGATCCAATAGATGTAGTTACATGGTCTAAATAACAACTTACTGGATTCCAGTGACTCAGATTTTGATACCAGCTATACATTGCAACAAATGATATGAGACCAAAAGACCCTTAATTGACTGTTGGGGTTATTTTGAGAGATATCACAATCATGCCCAGATTATCTGCTTTGTAGCTTGCTGCTGTGGTGCAAATGTTTGCATTCTTCCAAAATAAACATTTTGAAATTGTTACCCTCCTGATTTTATTACCTTCCTGATGTTATTAGAGAGTGGGCACTTTAGGGAAGTTAGTAGGTCATGCTTCCTTTATAAGAGAGATCAATACAGCCTCTTCATATAAGGATGCAGTGAAAAATTTCTGTTCATGTGGAAAAGGCCACGATTGGACATAGACTCTGCCAGCACTTTGATCTTGGGCCTCCCAGCATCTAGAACTGTATGAAATAAATTGCTTTTATTTATGAACTTCCCAGTTTGTAGTGTTTTCATTCTATTTTTCTTCAAATATTTTACTAGTACATGTTTACAGTACATAATGATTACATTCGTAGTGGGGAGTTGGTACAGGTACATAACATATCTCAGTTCTTTTTTCATCCCCTCCCTTGCTACCCCCTCCTCCTCCCATCTCTTGGTGCCTTCGCATTTGCAGAAGATCTGTCTCTCCCTACTTCCTATTATCTGTCTTTTATTTTGTTGTTTATTTATATTTTGAGTTTCTCATATAAGAAAAACTTTGCAATATTTAATCTTGTGTGTCTCATTTATTTCACTTAGTAGTGTGATCTGAAGGTGTATCCACTTCCCTACAAATGACTCAAGTTTATCCTTGTTTAAGGCAGAGTGATACTCTATTGTGTATAATACCTTTTCTTTATCTATTCATCTGTTGATGGACACATAGGCCACTTCCAAGGGGTAGCTATTATGAATTGTGCTTACAGTTGGGTGTGCAAGTATCACTGTGGTATGTCTTCAACTCTTTTAGGAAGATACCTAGAAGGGGAATAGCTAGGTCGAATGGAATTTCTAGTTCTTGTTTTTTGAAGAATCTCCATATTGATTTCCATAGTAGTTGTACTAATTGACATTCCTACCAACAATGTAGAAGGGTTTCTTTTTCCCCCAGTGTTATCAGGATTATTTGAGTTATTATTTGAGTTCTTGATGATAACTGTTCTTTCTGGAGTAAGATGGAATCTCAGTGTTGTTTTAATTTGCATTTCTTTAATGGCCAGAGATGCTGAACATTTTCCTCATGTATTTATTGACCATTTGTACTTCTTCAGAGAAATGTCTGTTCATTTCAGTTGCCCGTTTTCTTGGTCTGATCTTTTATTTGGGGAAGTCTAACTTTTTTGAGTTCTTTCTACTTGATAGTAGTCCTCTGTCTGACATATAGCTGGCAAACATTTTTTCCCCATTCTGTACATTGTCTCTTCACTCTGTTGGCTGTTTCCATTGCTGTGCAACAGTATTTTAATTTGATACAATCTCATTAATTGATTCTTGATGTTATTATTTGTGCAGTTGTGGTTCTGTTCATGAATTTTATGCCTATGCTGTAGTATTTTCTTATAGTAGACTGAACAGACAGACTAAGACACTTGCCATTCCTGAAATTGCTTTTTTTTTTTTTTTTTTTTTTTTTTTTTTTTTTTTTTTTTTTTTTTTTTTTATTTTTTTTTTTTTTTTTTTTTTTTTTTTGAGACAAGGTCTTATTATGTAGTCTCTACTGGCCTTGAACTTACTTTGTAGTCCGGGCTGGCCTCACACTCCCATGTTATAAGTGTGCAGCACCATACCTGTCTTAAAATTCTTTACTTAATGATTTCCTGACCTTTTAGTAGTGTAAAAGTTGTTTGCTGGTGTTTCTACTATAAAGCTCTCCTACATATCAAAATGAAAAAGCAGTTGTATATGTAATGGTGATCAGAGACTACACAGTGCAGACATTTAACATTTGGGTGACAAATTTTAATCTAACGTTGTGGCCTAATATTTATTACATACTTACAATCCAAAGCAGAACTGAAAACAAAAAAAACACATGCTCTTATCAGTACACCTTCTTGGCAATATCTGGGTTTAGATAAATCTGTAGAAAATAGATAAACTGTTAAAAATGTATTTTCTTAAACCAGCAGGAAAAAAAGTATATTAGCAGATGTTGGTTTATATTTTCTTTGTATTGCTGTGGATTTGAATGTGGAATTCTTATAATTATGTCAGTGCATTATTAACATTTTAGTAATATATTACAATTTTTATAATATATAATTATATGTAATTTCCATTAATTATATATATGGTATTATATATAGTATATATAATTATATATAAAATTTTCATTAATTGAACATTTAAAACATACTTTAAAATTGAATTAAATTTTACAAAAAAACTGCATTCAAAAATCTGAAAGGTGTACAAACATGAAATTATAAAATAAATATTGAGTTATAGCTGTCAACTGAACTTCCACAGAAGTATGTCTGCAAATGTGGATAGAGGGACCATGTGCACTTGTGATGGCTGGGTGGGAAGACATTCCCCAGTGAGAGCTAGCTAGTCTCTAGCTAGTCTCTTGCTCCTGCATATAGAGAAGAATTTCCAGGTATAAAACATGCAGAATCTTTTCCAGCCTTTATTAATTTATGATCTTTTTCACATTTAAGGTTGACTTATGATGTCTTAATGTATTTAACACATTCTGAAATATCAGTGTTTAAGTCAAGGCTGTTACACGTTAGCCCACCTTGTTTCCAGTTCTTGTCCAAGTAATAGCTTCCTGTCTTTGTTGCGTTTTTAAGTAGCTCATATATAAATCCAGTCTGGGTTAGTTACGTAAGATGTATTTTCTGCTCTACTCGTTTTTAATTTTCCTTCAGTATTTATTGCGTAGATGTGTACTGATTAATAGGTCAGTGAAAATGACACTGATAGTGTGCCATCATGCCTGGCCCTGAGCTCTTATTCTTGAGGAATGCAGAAGGGCTGAAATTCTGCCTTCTTGTAACTGCTTGAGGCCGAGGAGGGGTGCTGACTCTGCCTAGTCAGAGTTCAAAAGTCTCATCCTGACTGATCTAAAGGAGACAAAGGAAGATGGGTTTTGTTGTTTAATGAAACGTTCTTCTTTGATAGTCTGGAAAAGAATACAAGAACATTAGCAAGTTATTGATACTTAAGCTTCATTTTATAACATGTTAAATAAGCAGGGGCCAGATAATAAACTTTCCCAGTGGTAGCAGTCAGTTAATTTTTTAAAAGGTGTGAGATCTGTGTGTAGATTAATTGTTTTTATGTCTGAATGTCCAACCATTACCGCAACATTTGTTGAAATAATTTTCTTTTCTCCATCGTATTGCCTTTGCTCTTTTGTCGATGGTCAGTTGACTACATATGAGTCTGCTTCTGGACCGTATTCAGTTACATTGGTGTATCTGTATACTTTGACCAGTGTCATACTGTTTTGATTATTGTGACCTTTTAGTGAATCTTAAAGTTGAGTAGTATCAGTCTTCCTGTTTTGTTATTTTCTTTTTTTTTTAATTTTTTAATTATTTTTACCAAGAACATGTATTGGTATATTGTATACATAATGATCATAATCAACATGGTTATTTTGTACCTGTACATGATACATCTTGGTTTTCCCCCCTCTTCCCCCCCTTCCCCTCCCCTCCCTTCCATTCACCCACCCCTCCCTATTTGTGAAATAAATCTGTTTTGTTATTTTCTATCAGTATTGTATTGGCTATTCTGATTCTTTTGTCTCCCTATATAAACTTTAGATATGTTTGTTGATGTTCTTAAAATAAATTGCTGGAATTTTGATTGGGACAGGTAATTCCTTTAAATCAGTTAGTCTGTATATCATATAGAGGGTATGCTGTATATGTAATATAATCCATATATAGAAACTGGGTCATTGTAAATTCAGATGAAACTTCCTTAGCAGCTTGATCTGGAGCTTAGAACTACTTTAATAATAATTAAACTCTTTATTGAACTCAAAGCCCAGTTAATGAAGATTCTGTTTTTGAGATAATGAAAGTTTGTTTCTTTTATTAGCTCAGCATTAAATTGTTTCACTCAGTGGTTATTAATCTGTCCTTTGAAAACCGTGTCTTAGAAATTGTATATCTATGCTTACATCAGAATATAAAATCACATCCCACAAATATCTTTTAGAAAATGTAAAAAAGGACCTCACACATTTTATTAGGGTTAGCTAAGAATGTCTCATGCCACACATATATAAGGACATAAATAACAATTTAGCTACAGGTTAATGAATTGTTTTTCTTTCCATAGTCATAATTTAGCATTTGTACTCTTATAAACTCATTTCCATTTCTCTATTTTTAGGCTCTTATAATCAATGGAGCAAATCTGGCAACTCAAGATGAACGTGGATGCACTCCTTTACACCTTGCTGCAACTCATGGTCATTCTTTCACTTTACAAGTAATGCTCCGAAGTGGAGTGGTGAGGGATACCTATTATTAATATGTGATAGTGTGTAATTATAGAAATGCAATAGTGGTTGGTAGTCTGATTATCTCTTCCTGACTTTTTAAATCTCTTACATGCCTTTGGGAAAGCAATTTAATTGTTCCTTTGAGCTTGTAAACATGGGAGAAATCATTGAGATAACCCCTGCACAAATGGTTTAGTAGTGCAAAGTATTTCAGGCTTTGTGTACGTGCACGCGCGTGTGTGCGCACCAGTTCATTAGTTTAACTGGAAAGATTACTGATTTTTTTTTATTATTGATCTTTTAAACACATTTTAACCAGGTAGTTGTAAGTCTTTATAAAATTCTGTTTGTCTGCGTATGTGTTTCTTTTGAAACTTTTATTTCATACACTTTAGGAAGTTATTTGTACAGAAATTTTACTTATTAAAATACTTATTTTTAATATTATCCAGTGGTTGTAAAAAAATGACTTCTTATAACAGTACATTATAGCCAAGCATGGCGGCACACTCCTGTAATCCCAGCACTCGGGGGGCTGAGCCAGGAGGATTCCTGCAATTTCAAGGCCAGCCTGAAGTGCTTAGTGAGTTCAAGGCCAGTGTGACCTACATAGCAAGAGCCTGTCTCAAAAGAAAAAAAAGAATATTTTGTAAAGTTTCTCTAATATCTTACTATCTCATATTCAAATCAGTGGTTGCAGTAAATTTTTCTATTATGTTTAGTGTTTGCTATATGATTTGAAAATAGCCTCTAATTTTCTTTTGTAGAGTTAAACCGCTAGACTTAGAGTTTTCTCTACAAAATGGGAAAAACTGAATCTTTGTGACTGTTGCCTGTAGGATCCCAGTGTTACTGATAAGAGAGAATGGAAACCTGTACATTATGCAGCTTTTCATGGGCGGCTTGGCTGTTTACAGCTTCTCCTCAAATGGGGATGTGGTATCGAAGATGTGGACTATAATGGAAATCTTCCAGGTATTCTACAGAAGCAAGTATTTTAGTTTTTCCTTACTGTATTTTAACTGTTTATCATATTTAATAAATTTAAATTGTCCTCATTCTATAGTTTCTCTCAAAACTAAAATAATATGTTGACATGAATATTTTTGTCTTATATCATGCTGATGTTGTGTACCCTCATGACTGATTTTTTTCCCCTAGAAGTAGATCAGCAAAAGAGAAAATGGCAGAATCACACATATATTGGCACTTCTCACCAACTTTTTCTTTCCTCTATTGCCTCAGGTTCTTATTTTTTAACTTTATATCCTTCTTCTCCACAGATAACTTAAAAAATTCTAAAAAATAATATAAAAGAGGACACTAGTGTGTGAGTAATTTGCTGCTGCAGTTGTCTAACCTGCAGGTAGATGGCCAGTTGAAACCTAGAGTCTAAACTGTTAAAGAAATGCTGTAGAAATTCAGAGAGCGTTGGATCACGTGAGATGGGAGTGAAAATGATACTTGAATGACATCCTCAATCTTAAGGAGCAGACGTGTGAAGGGGGTGCACAGTCAGAGTAACAGAACAGCTCTGAGTGCCGTTCAGAGCTGCTGGCTCCTGGCGCAGCCTGGTTCCTTAGCTGCTTGCCGGGCCTCCCTGCTGTGCCTCTGCACCTTCACGCTGCCATCTGGGGTTGCTGTGCTTCTTTCTGAAGTACACATTTTTCATGTTTCTTTAGTAAAGATTTGTTGGTATGAACTCTCATTTTACTGGGTATGTGAAAGTGATTTTATTTGCTCCCTTCCTTTTCTTTTCTACCTTTTACTTTGTTCAATCTATAAAAACAAAATTTTAAATTGAAGTATAATTCGCATATAGAAAAGTGTCCAACCCAAATGCAGAGCTCAGTGAATTTTCATAAATGAACACGTTTCTGTAATCATCATTCAGGTTAAGCATAGAAGGTCACTAGCACCCCACAGTCTCCCTCTTGTCCCTCTTCCAGTTACTTCTGTCCTCTAAAGTTAACCACTATTTTGCAATATAGAGAGTATTTTCCTTTCACTTTTGTGAACTCTATAAAATAATACAGAAGTATTTTTTTGTATCTGCCTTATTTTGCTTTTCCAAACTGGTTGTACCAATGTACACACCTGGTAGCAGTGTTTTTAGAGTGTCAGTTGTTTACCCTTTTCTTTGACTCTTGGATTTATCATTATTATTTTAGTTTTAGTCATCCTGATAACTGTAGATGATACTGCATTGTACTTTAATTTACATTTATCTTGGTGTGACTAAAGATACCGAACGTCATTTCCTATGCTTAATGACCATTTTGTTATTTTCTTTTCTTTTTTTCTTTTCTTTTTTTTTTCTTTTTGGTACCAGGAATCAAACTCAGGGCCTCATGCTTGAGAGGCAAACACTCTAACCACTGACCTAAATCCCTGGCCCTATTTGGTTATTTTCTTTTGAGGTTTCTGTCTTTTTCTTATTGAATTATAGGACTCCTTCATATATTCTAGTTACAAGCTGTTTATCAGGTATATATGTTGCAAATATCTTTTCGTGCAAATCTTTTTCCATTCTCTGGTTGGACTTTTTTTTCTTTTTTTTCTTTTTTTTCTTTTTTTTTCCCTAGCTAGGGTCTTGCTATGCAGTTCAGACTGGCCTTGAACTCACTGTGTAGTACAGGCTGCCCTCAAACTCATGGTGATCCTCCTCCCTCAGCCTCTGGAGTTCTAGGATTACAAATGTGTGCCACCATGCCTGGGTCAACCTTTTATTCTTTTAAGATGCCTTTTGATAGCTAGTTCTGATGGTGCACTCCTGTAATCCTGTACCTTGGGAGACTGAGGCAAGAGGATGAGAAGTTCGAGACCATCTTAGGTAATTTAGTGACTTAGTGAGATTCTGTCCCAAAATAAAAAATTACAAAAGGGGCTAGGAGTGTAGCCCAGTGTAAAGGTCCTGGGTTCAATCCCTAGTAGCATAATCAGTCAATTAATCAATCAATATTGATAAAAAGAAGTTTTAATTTTATGTAGTTCGTTTTAATAATGTCTTCCTCTTAGAGCTAGTACTATCTGTATCTTGTTTAAAAATTCCCCTATTTTGTGATCTTGAAGACATTTCATTATTTTATCTTCTAGAAATTTTATTATTTTAATTTCTCATTTAGATCTACTCCACCTAGAAGAGGCTGTTACACAACTCTTCTGTGTGTAGCACATTGTAGGAGTTAGTTTCATTCAAACACACCCAATCATTTTTGTCTTTTGTTGTCTGCTCAAAAAAAGCTTTTTACTTTTTTTGAATATATGCAATTGTCATGCAACCACATAGAGTATGTTTTATAATACTGTAATGTATAGGTTCAAGAATGTAGCCTCACGATTAGACAGCTTGTATTCAAACCTCCCTCAAAAATATTAATTTGACATGTATTTATTGAGTACTCCTATGTGGCAATCCACTTGTAAGTGCTGGGCATGTTGTGAAAAGTAACACAAAGTTCTTGCTTTCATGTGGTAGTGAGGGGAGAGATAGATAATCATCAAAATGAATAAGCCAAATATGTGTACATATTAAATAGGGATATGTGTTTGGGTAAATATAATGTGGCAAAGAGGTGTAGAAAATATGAGAGGGGTTGAAATTTAACATAGGGTGGTGAGGAAGCCTTCACTGAGGAAGTAAGAGTTGGGTGAAGACTGAAGGAGTTGAGGAAGCAAGCCTGTAGGTATCCTGGGTGAAGAACATTTCAGGAAGAGAGGTATGAAGCTTCTGAAGCAAGGATGTGTGTGGTGTGTTTGAACAACAGCAAGTCCTGTTTGAACAACAGCAAGGGGAGTGAGGGGTAATGGCTCATATCTAAGAGGAAACAGGAACCTTTGAGGGTTTGTGCACAGGAGTGATGGGACCTGACTTACGTTAAGGCTGTTATGTTTATAATTGGCGGCAGTGAGATTGTGAGGGTGGCAAGGCAAGAAACAGGGACAGCAGTTAGCAGCCTAATGTAATATTTTTGGCTACTATTTGGGTTGGATTAATGTAGCATAGTGTAAGAGGCAACAGAGAGTGAGAACTAAGTGAATTCTACCTCTCTAGTTTAAGGAGCCAGGGGGACTTGCTGATGTTAGCTGTGGGGAGTGATAGAAAGGGGAGTTAAGGATGGCTCTGAGGTTTTGGCCTGAAAACATGGAGATTTGCCATTGACTAAGATGCAGAGGATTACAGAAGTAAATGTGTTTAAGGAGGACAAGGACTGTAGTTTTCAACATGCTAATGAGGTAGCAATCACAGAAGCCTGAATTTTCAGGGGGGGATTTATTGTGGGAGGAGCAGCTGGCCTAGGATAGCATGGTGTGTGCCCACAGCTTAGCTTCTGGACTGTGCCACCTAATCTTTTTGTGGTGCCGGGGATCGAACTCAGGGCCTTGTGCTTGCAAGGCAAGCACTCTAATCACTGAGCTAAATCCCCGGCCCTGTGCCACCTAATCTTAATTGCCAGCTTGGCTGGATTAAGAGATTCCTGGAGACGTGATTTGATCATGGGGTGATATTAGTGGATTGTGCTACTGATGCTCACAGCTGAATGTGCTGTTTAGAAGTGGGGCCCAGTTGGAGGTGGGTCTTTGGGTGTGCCGTTGAAGAGTTCAAGCCCATCCTGAACTACCAGGCAAGACCCTGTCTCAAAAAAAAAGAAAAAAGAAAAAAAGAAAAAACACCCAAAACAATAAGAAGATAAGAAGGAATGGTTGTGAGGCAATGATTACAAAGCCCAAGAAAGTCTTTATGCTTCTTATTTCTTTCTTGCATAGTTCATAAACCACATAAACCTTGACTATAGAGAAGCGAGGTGGTTCTCAAGTGGCCATGCAGGGTGGGCTTGAACTCATGTAGAGAAGGCTGACCTTGAACTCACAGTAATCTTCTTGCCTCAGCCTCCTGAATGCTGGGATTACAGGTGTGCACAGCCACACCCAGCATTTTTTTTCAGAAGGGTTTGGGTTACAGTTTTCCCTCAGTCTGATCTAGTATACTTTCAGGGATTCTTTAAATTTCTTGTGTAAGAAAAACAGTCTCTTGTCTGTTCATGTCAAACTCTAGTTGTTTATGGCATTCAAATTATCTTTTGGATATTTTTAAGGATGTAGGTAAAAATGACGCATTTAGTGGGTGTGCTTAGCCTGCAGTTTTGGTGTAGTCTTGTGTTTATAATAAAAGCTAATATAGAGAAGTGATAAATGTACTACACAATGATGAAAATAATAGTCAGATTTACATAGTGACCATTTTGTGTATTTCACTTTTTCTCAGATATTACATTTTTATTATTTTATTTACTTAATAACCATTTTTCTCTGTAATTTTAACCTGTATAAGTGGGATTTCACTTCATAAGATAATTTTCTGGGTCCTGCTTTTAGGTGACCGTCATCCGGTCCCTGAGAGTCACGGTCAGTGTAATCGCTCAGGAAGCAGGCTCCTGCTTTGGTGTAGCTGAAGGCTGGCTGTGCACAGACATGCGATCTGGGAACATGTTGTCCACTCTCCTCGCTCAGGGAAGGCCTGTCGTATGGGGCTCAGTGATCATCTTCCTGTGAGGAACAGAGCTGATGTGTTCTTTTTTCAAGTTATTTTACTTTCAATTTTAACATTAAATTCTTTTTTTCTCCTACCTTTAGTTCACTTAGCAGCCATGGAAGGCCATCTTCACTGTTTTAAATTCCTACTCAGTAGAATGAGCAATGGCATGCAAGCTTTAAAAGCTTTTAATGACAACGGAGAGAACGTACTGGACCTGGCCCACAGGTTCTTCAAGCAAAATATTTTACAGTTTATCCAAGGGGCTGAGTGGGGAGAAAATAACCCAGATGATCAGGAAAGTGAGTCACTAAGATGAAAGGAGTTACAAGTACTGTGACGATGATAGTAACGATGTATGAAGTAGAATCAGAGAGGTAGGAAAGAACTTGTAAGGAAATGTTACATTAAAATTTATTAGGTATCATTGTCCACATACTCATCTAGATTCTGTATCATGAAATATTTTAGACAAAAGTGGATATGAACACATAGAGCATTGTTTATATTATAAATTTAAGAAAAAATATTAGACTCGAAGTCTCTTGGCTCTCTATCCCTAATACCTTTACCTTTATTTTTCTTCTCATGAGTAGACTATTATTTTGGATTTATTCCATTATATATAAAAGAATATATAGTAGTAAAGTTGTCTAGTTACCTATCTATATTTTTCTCTCTTTTAGAAAATTGCATTCTTTAAAATAATCAAAGAGAAAAATGAGAATAAAAGCACAAAAACACACAAAAAATTGTTCTGTAATTTTTCTAAATAATTTGAATTTCTATAATTTTCTTTTGTTTATTTTGAGACAGTGTTTTGCTATGTAGTTCACACTGGCCTTAAACTCAGTATGTAGCCCAGGCTGGCCTTGAACTCCTGGCAATCCTCCTGCCTCAGCCTCCTGAGTGCTGGGAATACAGACTTGTGCCACCACAGTTAACTTGAATTTCTATAAATTCTAGATTCCAGTCATTTAATTATTTGTATCTGATATAGACATTTTCTTTTTCACTTTGATTATGGTATCTTTTAAAAGAGTAACTTTATAAGAGTATAATCTATTAAAACGTGAAATTTATAACAATTTAAGGCAGAGAAAAGAATAAACTCATGTACTGACTGAAATGCTGAATTTTCTTTTTCCTAGCTTTAGCATTTCCAGGTCATGTGGCTGCCTTTAAGGGTGACTTGGACATGCTTAAGAAATTAGTAGAAGATGGCATAATCAATTTTAACGAGCGTGATGATAACGGATCAACTCTAATGCATAAAGGTGAGCTGTTAGATTCCTGCTTCATTTTCGATTCTGATAAAACTGCTGAATTCACGTGAAACACATGACAACATGAAACTTGCTTCCCGATGCCCTTGTGGCTGTCAGCCTGTATTACATGGTGTACAGAGCGCCTTCTTTTCAATTCAAGTGTCATCTGCTTTTTATGATGCCAGACACATAAAAGCACATTGTCGCATCTGTGGGTAATTCCAACAGAATTTATGTTAGTGAAGATGTGAAATACACTGCAATGATGTGTCTTAGAATAACATTTTTTAAATGACCTATTCATGTTAACATGGAAATAATCTCTTGAAAAAAGTTGTAGCAGAATTTTCTTCTTTAGACTACTAAGAAAATGGTTTTAATTTCACAGAAATGATCAATCAACATTATTAGAGTTGAACATGTTTTTAGGAGATCTCTTTTTCTCTTTCTTTCCATATAGAATTCTATAGTATTTATTAAATTTTCCTTGTTTTTTAATCAGACTTTGTCAAATTGTTAACTCAGTATTGATACCCTAGGAGTTATGCTTTTCAGTCTTCATCTTTTTTAAAAAAACTAAAAATCAAATATTTAACTTCTATAGCTAAAATTTCCATTCTGCTTCATTTGTGATAATGTTGATTTTTTTTCATGATCTGATGGTATGTGATTCTGATAAAATTTAGAGAAAAAGGGTTATAGAGTTGTTAATATAGTCATGTGTTTGAATTGGGCTTTATAAATATCTTCTGGCAGTCCCCAAATCATGTATTATTTTACCATTAATATTTTTAGCTTAATTGTTAAACTTTGTTTAATCCATAGTATATATCAAGTATAAAATCTAAGTATCATGTGTGCTAATAATTTTATAACAGGGGCATTGATTTGGCAGAGGGAGTGTGAAGGTTTTCTCATACAAATAAGGGGGGCCTCAGATTAATAAGCTGTCTGCCGTAGGCTCAGAGGATCTCACTCTACCCGTCTGCTTGCTGTCTAGGGGCTCTGGCAGGCTTAATTTATACATTTAAGAAAATGTGGTTTATTTTTCTTTAATGTAGTTCCCTGGACCAAAGCCATATATTAGTTTATCAGGGCTGACACAACAGAATGCCACACACTGGGTAACTTAAATGATAGAAATTTTATTTCCTCACAGTTATGGACACCAGGAGTCAAGGAAGCAACATGGTTAGTTTCTTTCTTTGGTAGGCGGATGGCTGCCCTCTTGCTGTGTCTTCATATAATGAGTGCTCTGCGCATGAGCATGTGTCCTAACTGGTGCTTTTTTTTTTTGGTGCTGGGTATCAAATTCAGGGCCTTGTGCTTGCAAGGCAAGCACTCTAACCACTGAACTAAATCCCCAGCCCCTCTCCTCTTCTGTTGTTTTTGTTTTTGGTGCTGGGGTTTGAACTCCCTCTCATCTTCTTATAAGGACACGTTTACATTTGATTATTCCCTTTTATGTGACGTCATTTTACCTTAATTACTGCTTTTTTAAAGCCCCTAACTCCATTTTCGGTCACATTTGGAGGTACTAGTGTTGATTAGTACTTAAGAATGTGAATGAGGGGAGCACAACTCAGCCCATAACAAATCCATTATAGTTCCCTCATATTCTCAATATGTTTATAATTGCCAGTGTATGTATGGGATATAATTTAGACACAGTAGCAAAAGGTAGACTGACTAAGGGTGCTCATAGTGAAGTCATTCATAAGAAATTTCAGGGGTTGGGGATTTAGCCCAAGTAGTAGAGTGCTTGCCTAGCAAGCGCAAGGCCCTGAGTTCAATCCCCAGTACCCCCCCAAAATTTCAAATCACTGCATAATCTTATCTTATTCTGTAATAAAATCTTGGTTGAATTAATCTATCCTCATCAATAAACAATAAGAATCTTCGATTAAGTCCTTTTGTTATATTTCATTGTAGATAAATTATTTTCCCTTTCTCATTTTTAGAAAACATTACCCTGGTTGTTAAAATGGAAGTGTTTGGCTAAACTTGTTTTGTCTTATAAAGCACACTATCATCCATTATCATAAATGTAACTTTCATCATATTTAAGGATAGAAAAACCAATATGTTTATGTTGCTGCTTTGGGGGCTTATTTATAGAAGTCTGGGAATCCTGTAGTGTTCTTTGTGACCTAGTTCTGGATGGAGGTGGTAAGAGGGAGGGGAGAGGAGTGGAGAGAGACTGACAGACACATAAACAGAGATACACTGAGACCTCGGACTCTTCAGGAGTCAACTTAGAATTTAGCTGATGGCTCTGAGTTAGGCAAACAGAGACAAGCAAGAGTTCTTCAAGACTTTTGGATTGTAGTGTTAGGGTTGTTTGTTATTGAATGTGGCTTTATGACTTTGTTGTCACTAGTGGAGGTGGGTTCACTTTTAAGCACCACATTTATACCAAAAGTTTCTATTCTTTGATTCATTTTGCTCCCTCTCTACCCAACTCTGTGCATGCACTGTGCAGAGAGAATGAGATCCAGGCCTTACTATTAAGCAACTACATTATTTTTATACTGTGAAACAACTAGTGGTTTTTATATGACAGGATTAATGGCAAAAATTTGATTAAAATAAATGTGGTAGGAATTTGGGAACAGGTAAGTATTGAGGGAGAGAGTCGCTAAAGATCAGATTATTGAGGAAGTGTTCATGGGGGTTTAGTAGTAGTACCTTATGTTTACATCACATTTAACATAGTGCAAAGCTGTTGTCACATTTGTTCATTATTGCATTTTTAATGACGCAGTAGTGTGCTCTCTTTATAAATAAAAGCCACCTCTGTTAAGGGTGTGAAATTGATGTTCAGAGAGGTCAGGTGTCTTGGCACGTTACATTGCTGTTAAGAGCAGAGCTGAGGTTATACTTAATTTTTTCATGTATTCATTTACTTATTAGTCCTGTAGCCATTTGTTAAGGGTCTGCATGTGCTAGCCACTTGCTAAATTCTGGGAGATATGAAGATCTGGTCTGTTCTCAAGTCTCATGGTTTAGTAGATGTAAGTTCAGATCTCTGAAGATTGTTTTCCAAAGCTTTGCTGAGGCTTGAGATGGCCCAAGAACAATAGAAGTTAAATGAGCACACAACTGAATGATGGGCTTTAAGCAGAGTTGTGTAGGTAAAAATTAGTGTAGAAGGTATATGTTTTAAGGACAATATTTATACAAAAGTAGTAGTTTATGTCATTAAGTATAGTTTGAGAGGCCTATAAATTTTGAGTTGTAAGAATCAGAGTAATAAGAGCATATATATACATTTATATTATATATATTCGTATATACATACACACATAATATATGCCGAAGCAAGATTTTTGGTGTCTATGTGGGTCCCTGTGGTTGGGATGTACTTACATTGTGGTGTGACACAAGGTTGGGTAGGCACTATATAAGACATAAGCACTTGGATAAAGAGTAGAAAAAAAACTGAATTTTAGTTTCAAATCCATTATTTACTTGGTGTGTGATATTAAATAAATGTCTTTTTTGTATAAGAACGTAGATATTTCATTAAATGTTTGTCTGATGAATGAATAAATGAAATAAGAAAATAACATTTGCCCAACCTCATTTTGTTAGTTACTGCAAGGATGTAGTCTATAATAGTACTATCCAAAATTATAGAAAATCATTATTAATAATATTAGTAATTATTAATAGCAACTTTCTTTGTGCATATATTTCCTATCCCCCTTTTCTTAACAGCTGCTGGACAAGGCCACATAGAGTGTTTGCAGTGGCTAATTAAAATGGGAGCAGACAGTAATATTACCAACAAAGCAGGGGAGAGACCCAGTGATGTGGCTAAGAGGTATAGATGTCTTTGTGCTTTGCTGCTGTCTTTTGTTTGTTTGTTTGTTTTATGGTGCCAGGGATAGAACTCAGAGCCTTGTGCTTGCAAGGCAAACACTCTAACCACTGAGCTAAATCCCCAGCCTCTTTTCTTTTGTTTTTAAAAGTTTTTCATAGAAATTTCTGAGGATTTAATGGAATTTTAGAGGAGTCAGTTAAAGCTAATGCAGTCACAGTTTTCTAGCTGAACATTGTGTCACCTCTTCTCTCCAAAGGAGTGATTCTCCACTGGAAGGTAGGATTTGTACCCTTTCCTTGGGGTAGGAGCACTTAGAAATGAGGAGAAATTGTCACAATGACTAACCTTTGAGGGCTAAGGCTCTCAAACCGGTCAGGGCTGGAGAATGCTGCATGTTGCGTAGTGATCAGAACAGTGGTAAACAAGGAATTGTTCCATTCACATGCCTGTAGCGCTCTATCGAGAAACACTGTAATGAAAATGAATTATCAACATTGATAACAAAATGAAATCACAAAGGTTTTGAAATATACTACTTTGGGATTTACACCTGAATTAAATGTAGCACCACTAACTCATTCAGGTCAGGTTGTCAAGCAATATTTAATCCACAGCTATTTGCTCATTTGTCTTTCATTCAGCTTCCTATTTACCAAGGTCCAGGTACTATGGTTAGCATGCAGGTTAGCTTCTATTATCAAGGAGCTCATTGTCTTATGGAGAGACAAACACACAAACAATAGTTTTTATTCATCATAATCACTGTATTGTATTACATCATGTGTATAAGTTACAGTAGGATGGAGGATAAAAAGTTAGCCTAGCCTTCCTGTCTGTAGACTGTATGTGGGGAGAAGAGGGGGAATTGTGGGGTGACATGAACATGAATGACGGTAAGAGCTATGAAGGAAGCTGCAGAGGGACAGAATTTAGAAAGGGGCTAAGAAAACTATTTTTTTGAAGTAATATTTGTGCTGACACTTGGAAAAAAAGCATTTAAAATAACTCTTGTATGTTTGTGGTTCACAATGACTTGAAGGTAAAGTATGAGTATGGGGGATGGCCTTGGGCCTGATGCTTGGACCCAGTCATTCCCTGAAGTACTATGCGGACTGTGTTTGCGAGCACATGTGCCTTAAAATTTTGTCTGTGGAACTTCTTTGATGCTTTGAGTGTGTTTTTATTGTACCACATGCCTGGAATCATTATCAACTCCTCTATTTTATTTTTTCACAACAGCTTTATCAAAGCTGTTGACATATAATAAATAAAATGCACATATTTGTACAATGCAAACTCTTAAGTTTTATATGTAGAAACCCATGAAATCATTACTGTAATCAAAGATAGTGAACATATTCCTCACCTCTGAAAGTCCTCCTCTGTCACTTTATAATCTCTGTCCTTCCCCAGTGTCCTTTCCCTAAGCAAATGTTCATCTGCTTTTTGTCACCATGGATTAGTTTGCATTTTCTAGAGTTTTATAAAACCAGAATCATACAGCATGTACAATCAATTGTTGCCTACTCTGGTGATATGTTCTGAGACATGTTGATAGTGCAGACATCATAGAATGTACTTGTACAAATTTGGATGAATTAGCATAGCACACACCTGGGCTATATCGTGCAGTTTATTACTGCTAGACTGTAGACTTATACAGCATGTTTACTGTATTGGACATTGCAGGCTTAGTGGATCATAGGCTGAAAACTAAGCTTTCAGTTCCTTAGGTAAATACCTGAGAGTAAGCTTGCTAGATCATATACTCAGTGTGTCTTTTAACTTTATGAAAAACTGCAAAGTGCCTTCCCAAATGGCCATGCCAGTTTGCATTCCCATCAGCAATGGATGAGAATTTCTGTTGTTGTCATTCTCACCAGCATTTGCTGTTCTCAGGTGTTTTGAATTTCATAATTTGAATAGATATGTCATGGTACCTCATCATGGCTTTATTTTGCGTTTTTCTAATGAAGAATGGTTTTAACAGTCTTTTTTACAAATGCTTTGGGTTGAGGAAGGATGAAGGTTAAAGGGACTAGTACTATGGTTAGCCCTATGGATGACTCGAACCAGAACTAATTCTACCATCTACATTGGGCTAACAAGAGCGGTAAATTTAAGGAATTAAATAGGATGGTCCTGAGCTTTCTTTTCCATTGAGTAGCTTTGTTGGGGGCATGCCAAATGTTCTTTTGATACTGGATCACTTCTCAGTGGATTTTTTTTTTGCTAGTAAGAATGGAGTCCGGTTTTAAATGAATGCTTGTCTTTAGAGTTTACTGTATGGAACACTGTGGGAGTTGTGTCCAGTAACTAAGTTCCCTGTAGCCGAGTGTATACGAGACTCTCACAACCCTCAGGCGCAGATTTGCTTCTTGCCTGGTAGGCACGTTCATGGAAGAGCAGACAGTACAATTGCCTAAGTGCAAACTGCAGGTTGAATCTGAAGAAGATTGTGGACATCATTTATTTTTTATTCTTTTCTACAGATTTGCCCATTTGGCAGCAGTAAAACTATTAGCAGGGGTACAGAAGTATGATATAGATGACGAGAACGGAGTTGATGAAAATGATAAGAAGTTTTTTATGCGGCATGGTGTCGAGGGAAGCACCGATGCCAGAGAAGATTTATGTTTGAGTGAATCGGATAAAACAGACGCCAGAAGTAAGTACGTTGTCTCTGTTGTCATTTATTCTTTCAGAAATCTCATACGTATTTTTTACTACAGACTTGGAAATTATTCTAAGGACAGTTACTGCCTCGAAAGTAAACTAATTTGATAGCCTTTGGGATGTAGAACTAATACACATTTTCCTTTTGGGGTTGTGGAACGTATAAAGAAGTATAAAACATAGTCTCTGTCCCTCAAGAGGGGGGTGTTACATAAAAGAAAAAAAATGTTTAAGTGGATCAAAGAATACAGGGAAAAAGTCAGCTCAGAGATTTCCCTAGTTCACTGGCAAATACTTTTTATTGATTATCTAATTTGTGCCAGACACTGTTGTAGTTACTGGAGAAACAGTGAACAACACAGAGGGACTTACATTCTGCTGGTGGTGCTGGTTAGAGAGCAGAATAATGAATAATGGATAAAAAAGAGATGTATAACGAAAATGAATTCAGGCGGTACTGTAGATAACTGTTAGTCCTCTCTGAGGTATGTGGCATTTGAGGAGACCTGAATGATGCAGGTGAGCCATGTGAAGATCCTGGAAGAACACTCCAAGCAGAGGGAGCAGTGGATGTACATGCCATGAGTCGGAGTCAAGCATGACCAGAGTGGCTGGAGAAGAAGCACTAAGAAAGAAGTGATGGATAAGGTTGGAGAGGGCAGCAAAGGCCCAGTCAGATCATAAAGGTGCTAATAAGGCCTTTAGATTTTATTTTAAATAGAAAGCCTTTGTTGGGGTTTGAATTGGAGAGTGATGTGATTTGATTTCGTTTAAAAACAGTATCACTATGGTGGGTAAAGAAAGACTGGACAGTGGGGAAGGGCATAACATATTCAGGTGGGTTATCACTTAGACGGAAAGAGAACCTACTTATTTACTTGTCTGGATTAAGTTTCTCATAGAATTTAAATTTGCCGAAGGTACTAAATTAGAATTGAGCTGTGAAAATACATCTGGGTACAGAAGTACTTTTTCAATCTATCTGTGATTTGCAGGTATTTTCTCCTTTCCCATGGGTTGTTATTTTTATGGTCGTTGGCCGAGGAAACTTTTTAATTTTCATAAAGTCCAGTTTGGTTTTTTATTTTATTGCTTGTGCTTAGATTTCTTTTTGTTGATTACTTTGAGAATGAAGAAGGATTTAGAATTACAGAAAATAAGCTGTTGATCATGTAGGATTTGTTTATTCTGAAATTATTTGAGGAGATATTTGTCAAGAGATCACTGTCAGAAAATGAAGAAATTTCAAAAGGATGTTTCAGAAGAGACCAACAACATACTGGCACTTCTTTCATACAGATGAGCTCTTAGCACCTTTTGTATCCAGTAAGGGTTACTGATGCCCCACTAGGGTGCTTGCAGTTAGTGAAGGGACTGTATGTATCAAATCATGTGCTATATTATTATCCCTAGGAAAAAAAATCAAAAGACTAGATGATACCTTCTTGGAACACTAGTTTTTTGCTGGAGCACCTACAGGAAACTGGTTGGATTTCTTGTCATTCTTGATATTCCTGGAAATGAGCCTTAGTTCAGGGCACTTTTTAGTGAAGTAGGTTGAGGGCTGTGGCATCATACAGTCCTAGAAGTATTTGAGGTTTGACTGCTTGCTCCAGACTGCTGTCACATGCCATCTAGCCTCTATTCCATCACTTGCAATAATAAAGTAGGTCATTTCCTTTTTGACAGTTTCTGTGAGGATTTAAATGTGCAAAATATTTAGTGTAGTGTTTTGCACCTCAGGCATTCTATAAATACATGATAGTTATTATTATTTCTGTTGCAAAGTTTCTCCTTTATTGAGTTGAAATCTGTCTTCCGAAAGCTAATCCCAGTTAATCCTAGCTTTACCTCTGAGGACCCCACAGAACAGGTCTTTGACAACACAGCCTTTCAAATATTGAGGAATATTTTGCAAGCTAAATAGCTACAGCTTTTTCAATCTTTTCTTATGTGGCTTTAATTAGTTGTGGTGGTTCAAGGGCCCGTTTGTCCCTCAGGATTATCTGAGGAGATCTTATTAAACATAGATGCCTGAATTTGTAGGTCAGAGAATGGATTCAACATGCATATTTAAAGAAAATTTTATTTACACATTTTCTTAACACATCTCAGTTGTTTTTGGCACATGTAGTTTGGAACTTGTTGCTCTAACATCTTGATAGACAAATCAGAATGGTATGTGCTAGGAAGAAGAGGTTGTGGTTTGCTAACCTGGTTCTGTAAAGCAGAATTTCTCAACTTTGGTATCTTGACATTTTGGTCCAGAAAATTATTTTTGTTTGGTGGGGGAGGGGTTCCTGCGCATTATAAGATGTTTAGTAGCTTCCTGAGATTCAACTGACTAGAGTCCAGTAGCCTACCTTTTCCCTCTGCACTCCTAAGTTGTGAAAAGCAAACATATCTCTAGACACAGCCAGATGTGAGTTGAGTGATAAAATTTGCTTGGGTTGAGAACCATTGTCATAGAGAATAGAAAAAAACTTGACATTTGGAGACTAGCTCAGAAAATTTCCACACACGTCTTCCCTTGCATATTTTGTTTTTGTTTTTGTTTTTGCATAGATGTTACAAGTGACTAATCACAAAATTTGGGGCTGGATTAGTTCTGGTTTATTTAAATTAGTCAAGCATATTTCATTTTTTTCAGATTTTATGACATACAGCAGATCATAAATGGACCTATAATAGAGCACTAGTCCTAATACACTGCTGGTCTTTAAACGTTGTTCATAGGATTAAGTTATAACAAGATGATACTTGCACCAGTAGGAGGGGAAGAATTCTCCACTTAGGTCTGTCATTGCTTGTTCATCCATATATTCTGCTACTAGTATTTATCCTTCTAAGTACGGTATGTGCCACTCTGCAGCTCCCTACCCAGATCACATGGACAGTGGGTGTAGAAGAAGGAAATGCCCGAGAGGACCAGCACCCCGAGGACACATGTTATCTGTCTAATTAGGTTCTTATTCACTGTCCTGCAGTGAGAGCTTATAAGAAGATTGTAGAATTGAGACACCTCCTGGAAATTGCTGAGAGCAACTACAAACATTTGGGTGGGATGACAGAAGAGGATCTAAAGCAGAGGAAAGAACAGCTCGAGTCTGAAAAGTAATGTTCTTAGCACTTCATTGATTTGTATTTAGTTACTTCCCTAAATGCTGTGTGAAAATTCTTTGATCAGCAACTTGTTCTTTCATCTTACCAAGCATATTAGATTTCATCTAAGCCCCTAAGTAGAGGAGTTAAGATTTTTTCTTTAAAAAATTGTGGTAAAATACACATAATTTTATGTTCTTAACCATGTTAAGTGTATGGTTCAGTAGTGTTAAGTACATTCGTGTAGTTGTACAACCAATCTTCAGAACACTCTTCATCTTGCAAAACTGATACTCTTTAAAGAACTGAGACTTGTTTCGAGACCACAGCTACTCTGAGCTTTCAGTCACCACAGATGATAGTGTTTTAACATCCCCAGCAGACTGAACTGCCCACTTGGGGAATCTGAGAGCCACAGAATGCTCTCGTGTCTGGAGGCAGTAAGCCATTGTGTACCTTTCCTCAGCGTTCACCTCCTGCACCCTGAGTTGGCTCCTTGGACACTGGGTACCTCTCTGATTAATTAATGGCTGCAAGGCTAGAAGATGCCTGTGTTTCTTCCCTCCTACTGCCTCTATACCCATCTGCTTTCTAGAGTGAGCAGGAAGCAAAGGGTGCCAGGAAATGAGTCTTCTAGGTTAGTCAGATACAAGTCTGTAAAGAGAATGGCATATGGATTCCCTTTTTCTTCCTTACTTTCCGTGCCCTTCCTTTGCTTGCATGTCTCTCATACCCTTTCAACCTTCTGTTTCCCTTTCTTCACTCCTTTCTGAAACTAGCCTCAATAAGAAGTCTACTATATGTATTCAGAGTAATATGCAAATATTAATGTGCAGTGTTTCCATGGATGGATAACTGGTACATTTAAACAGAAGAAGATGAAGCCTTGGTCTAAAACATTCCGTCTCTTACTGGGATTTTATACACTAGGAAGCTGTGGCAGAACGCTGAAAATCAGTGGCCTTGCAAATCACCTCATATAGGCAGCTCTCCACTGCCTCATACTTTTTAAAGTGGTTTGAGATGTAGAACACTTTTAGTATTGGCCTTGCCCAAAGATCCTAGCTGAAAGTTCTAAGAACCCTTTAGCCTAGAAGAGTTCTTCACAGTGAAGCAATTATTTCCTGTCATAAGCTTTAAATTTCAGTTCCCTTGCGTCTCTTCTAAAGCAGATTATTATACTATCCCTAGGGCTGATTTTTATACTACCATTATTATGAACACTGCTATATGCTGGGCACTAGGTAAGCAATGTAATCCCATGCAGTCTTCACACCGCATGAGCTATTATCTCACTCTTTGGATTTGGAGACCAAGACTTCATATTAGAGGCTAAGTACCTTTCATGAAGTAGCAAATAGAATAGTAAGGGTAGACATGTAGCTAGAATTTGAGGCGAAGCCTGTGACTCCAACCTGTTTAACATCATTATGATTTTAACAGTCCTTAATGGAACTTTCACTCTAATGGTCACAGAACAGTCTGTCAATGTGAAATGGCATTTGATATAAGTGTGTGTGTGTATGTGTGTGTGTGTGTATGTGGCACTGGGGATGAAACTCAAAGGCTTGTGCACTATGTGCATTGCTCTACCACTGAACTACACCCACTGAGCTACACTCTTAGCTCTTAGTGTGATTTTTTTTTTTTTTGAGACAGGGTCTTGCTATGTAGTTCAGACTGGCCTTGAACTCACTATGTAGCTCAGGCTGGCCTTCAAATCATAGTGATCCTCCCACCTCAGTCTCCTGAGTGCTGAGATTATGGGCGTGTACTACCACACCTAGTTTGAACTGATTTTTAAAAGGTTAATTAAAAAATTGTGTTAATTTTTGTGCTGGAATATACTTTCATATCAGCTAAGACTGTATTGTTTAAATTCCACCCTGAGTGAGCTTTAATTCTTCTGTAACAATTGGTTTCCACTTTGTGTTAAGTATATCCTAAGACTCTTTGGGTACAAACTCCTGATCCTAGATATAGCTGTAAAGAAAAAGTGGATACATATTGATTTGAGGGATATTTTTTTATTTTTTTTATTATCTGTTAGTTAGATCAAACTCATAGTACAGTTAGTTTGATCTAACTGGGGATGATTTTCCTTCCTTACTTATTAAACTTCTAGGCTTCCACAGTTGACAGTCCTCTTCCCTATCCCTAGTCTTAACTCCATTTGTGTCTGTACCAGCACTACTGTATACTCTTAGAGTACCCCCCTAGCATGAGACCCCCAGCCCAGCATGCTTTTGGAATTCTGTGCCCCTCACTGTCCAGCTATAGGCAGACAAAATCCCCGGCTCAAGTCACAACCCCTTTTGTCTAGATTTTTTTTTTTTTGATACTGGAGATTGAGTTTAAGGCCTTCACACTAAGCTACATCCCCAGCCCTTTAAAATTTTTTTGAAAAATTTTGAGGCAGGGTCTCACTATGTCACTAAGTTGCCTAGGCTGGGCTTGAACATGTGATCCTCCTGCCTCAGCTTCCTGGCGTGCTGGGATTACAGCACGTGCCACCAAGCCCTTCTTGGATTATTGTAACATTCTCCTGATATTCTCCCAGCTTCTTGTCCCTGTACCCAGACACTACCCCTTACCCTGTAGTCTGTTCTCTACACAGCATTTAGAGTAATCATATTAAAAATAAGTAAGATCATGCTGTTTCTCTGCTCCAACCCTCCATTTGCTTCCCATTTCACTCACTGAAAGCTAAAGTCCTTACTGTGACTTACAAGACCCTACTTATTCTGTTCTTTTTACCTCTGATCTATATTACTCTTCCTTTTATTCTTTGATCCTGTGAAGGTTGTGGGTCAGGTGTTACTCCTTAATGATATATAAGAAGATTTTTTATTTCTCAGATCAGTCACAACCTTTGAAGGGTTGAACTAATCCAGCCACATTGCCCTGTGGTTTTCTTGTACTTTACCAGACATTCTTAATTCTTAGGGCTTTTGCACTTGTTCACTGTACCTAGAATATTCTCCCCTTGATATCTAAATGGTCATCTCTCTTTTTTCCTTCAGGACTTTGCTCAAAGTCCCATTCTCAGTAAAGCCTTCCTTAGCTCCTGAATGTGAAATGTTAATCTTATTTGCAACATTTTATATTTCTCTTCCCTGCTTTATTTTTTTTTCCTTCCTTAGGATTTGCCACTTTCCAACATAACATATTGTTTTTTACTTATTTATTTCTTTACTGTTGGGCTTCCTTCATTTTTTTTTTTTTTTTTTTTTTTTTTTTTTTTTTTTTTTTTTTTTTTTTTTTTTTTTTTTTTTTTTTTTTTTGTGGTGCCGGGGATCGAACTCAGGCCCTTGTGCTTGCAAGGCAAGCACTCTAATCACTGAGCTAAATCCCCAGCCCAGGCTTCCTTCATTCTTAAGGTAAAGAAGTTATATTTTCACTACCTATCCCTAGTACCTAGATCAGTGCTGCTTCATGGTAGACCCTTAAGACATAGTTTTTAAATAAGTGGTTTCTTCATTTTGTTTGCCTTAAATATGACACATGGATACAATACTTTCCAGTATTACCAAAAATAACTGTTAGTTGACACTGGAGATTGATCAGAAAATTATTTTTGACAGGATCATCAGAGAGCTGCAGGGCCAGCTAGAATATGAACGACTACGTAGAGAAAAATTAGAATGTCAACTAGACGAGTGTCGGGCAGAGGTGGACCACCTCCGGGAAACAGTGGAGAAAATTCAGGTTCCTAATTTAGTGGCCATGGTTGGTATCTTTAATCTGCTTACTTTTCTTGAGAAATAGTATATAGGAGTAGCTAAGAGTGTAAGCTTTGTGTTGGAGCTGTTTCTGTTTGAATCCTGGCTATAACTTTTTTGAACTGAGCAAATCATTTAACCCCTTAGTGCTTCAGTTTGTAAGCTGGAAATAATTTATACTTTCTTGAGCTCATGCCAGGATTAAGAAAGATATCTATGTCTGTACCTGTAACTTTCTCTCTCCGTGTCCATTCCCTGCCCACAGCTGATATGTTTATGTTGGTTAGAATGATAGCTTGGTTTATAAGTGTGCAGTAAGTGTGATTGTTGTTATTGTACCACATAAAGGGAGAATTAATTTTTGCTGGGGATCAAACCCAGGACCTCATGCATGGTAGGCAAGGGATCTACCACTAAGCTACCCTCCCCAGCCCCAAGAAGAAAACATTTATTAGCAGAGTAATCAATAAAAATTCTAAGACATCTAGAGGGTATAAATATTTTAATATTCTGAAGAAGCAAAATGCTTTGAATGGAATCCATTTTAAAAAGCTATAGCTCCTCTGAAGAGCAGTATTAAGAGTAGAAAGGAGCCAGAAAAGAAGTTGACATAACATTGCTTTTCTCAGCTTACGGAGTAATAGTCTTTTGTGCAACACCATCTCTGCAAAGTGCTTTCTCATGTTATCTTATTGTACACCATTTAACCTACTCACATTTACCATATGAAGCAGGCAAGGCCGGGGCTAAGTCACTTGTCTGAATTCACACAGCTAGAATATTGGAATCAGTGTCAGTCTCTAGCCTTTTGACTCTGTAGTCATGGATCTTTTTCTAATGCATTATGAATTTGGAATTCAGAATATTGCTTTAGAAAATACTTAAAAGGATACATATGTAGAAAGAAGCTAAAAATAAATCGATAATGAAAAGTAGATACAAAGAATAAGAACAGAGAACAGCAAAAGTGACAGCAAGCAACCCCGAGTGGTGCTTGTGTTTCAGGCAATCTAGTCTCGGAGTAGATGGGCAGAAAGTGTACTGGGGAAGCTTGGACCTTCACTGTCTTCTGCTAGTGAAGATGGCCATGACATATGTGGCCCATGGACAGTCTGTTGTGATGCTGTGTGGGGATTCAGACATGCTTTGTATTTTCTTTCCAGAGAGGTTTTTATTCATTGTGGACGAATTGTGTTCTAGACCTGTATCACTTCTTTTGATCTATAACAAAAACTTTCTAGTTTTTTTTTATTTTGCAACAAATAAACACTGGTCTTTTTTGGAAGGGGTGTTGCTAGGGATCGAACTCAGGGCCTTGTGCTTGCTAGGCAAGTGCTCTACCACTTGAGTCAAATCCCCGACCCCAACACTGGTCTTCGAATTGCCACTTTAGAAATGCTTCTGCATTTCAGTTAGCAGTATGTTGTCCAATATTAGTCTAAGACAGAAGCAGAAATATTAAGGTGTTTGGAGGATGTCTTAAGTAGAGATAAGACTGAATGATTTCTCAAGGTGCCTCCTGTCTTATGACTCGGCACAGCATAAAGCCCTTGACAAAGTTCTAAGAGAAGTTTAATCAGAGCTGAAAATACTTAGCATAGTTAATGGTTTCCTGTTGAACAGACAATGTAGAAAGATGATAATGTGTGTTTAGAATGAAAATTTTATTTGACCCTCTTTTTCGTTGTTTATAGGAAGATGACTCAAGTGAGTCCAGCAAAGAGAAGAGGCGAGTGAAGAAAAAGGTGTCATCTAGGGGGATGTTTGTGAGAAGGTACTAATCAGTGAACTAACTTTAAATAAACTTTTCTTTCATTTAAAAAATTAAATGTATATAAATCTATAAAAACTTCTCAGAATTACTCTGGTATGCAGCTCTTCCATTTCTGAAGGTGGAACTCTTATATTGAAGGGATTTTTAAAGTTACACAGTCAGTTGTACACTCCTTCCAGTATACTTTGTATATACCTATACAGGCAGCAAGTGAAGAGGATTATGAGTAATGAATTTTGCAAGTATTCACATAAAATGTAAAATATAGATGGTACAGTCTAATCTGGAAATGTAGTTCTAGATGTTAAAAATTATTAAAAATTATGTTGGTTCCATAACAGAATTATAATATTCCTTACACCTTCTAGAGTACCTCTAATAATGTGCATAAGTTTTAAAATTTTTGCTTTTTATTTTTCAGATGACTTAACTTTAAAAAACATCTAAACTTGGGAGAAAATATAAAGACCAATAAGTTTTAGAAAAGAACTTTATCATAGCAACCACATATCTCTGCCATTTTACATAAAATGAAAATCTCATTTGAAGAAAAACTCATGTGCTTGCTAAGAATGTCCATTTAAATAATCATCTTCAGAATTTAACCTTCCTTCTGTCTTGCAAGCCTCTTGTGAAGTGAATATAGGTAAGAGCCAGACTGGGCAGAGTAAGAAACACATGCTTTTATTATTTTTTTCCCCCTGAAACATTAGTTGTTCTTTGTAGTCAGAAACGGCTTACATTTCAATTCAGTTCTGCTGCACTGTAGTTTCTGTATTTTTTTTACCTTCTTTCCCTTCCCGTCCTGAGCTAGCAAAGATCTGTGACTCTTGGGGCAGTTGTCTAGATCCTATCTCCTGAAAATCTGATTCTAGCTTTGGGTTCTCCTGGCAGCAGCCTTCTCACCATACACCAGACTGCCCAGCCTCTGGACCTTCACATACACTCCTCACGGATGCTTAAGGCTACTTAAATCTAGTATCATCAGGACTAGTTTGCCCCAATGAGAGCGCATTTGATTGCTTACAGGTCAAAGCCTGTAAGTGTTAAAAAAAAATGGCTTACCTATCCTTTTGATAACCCTTTATGTTCACTGTTAGTTTCTCTGGAGTTTTCAAAAGGCTTTCAATCTATAGCAATAATATTGGGCACTTAATTTTGTGTGAGCTCTGTGTCACATCCTTTAGTATCTCTTAATTCTTTCAACAACCGTATGACGTAGGTGCATTTTATAGACAAAGTCTGGGTAGTTGTGCCTGGGATCACACAATAATGTGGAGTTGGCAACAAAAGTTGTCTTCATCCTCATAACCACTACTAGAATTCCAAATGTACCTCCTGGGACTGCATGCAACCTTACTTTTCCAGTCTAACCTAAGACCCTAAAGTACCAGTGAGGTAGAAAACACTAGAAGTGTGTTGTAATAGAAGCATGTACCTGTGGCAGAGGTTCCTGGTAGTCTTTCAACAGCTGTTCTGTGTTGTATAGTTGAGATTTACCTGGACCTGCGGCTGCTCGGATAAGGCCTAATTCCCAGCTTCCCTTGCTGCTAAGAAACAAAATTGTGACCAGTAGGATGTGATGAAAATAAAATTTATTGTTTTAGTTCCTTACAAAAGAAGATAATCTCCAGCTTATATAATGTCACTTTCAAAATCTAAACAACTTTGTTAAAATAATCCTTTTCTTTTCCTGTAGAGGAAAAGAATGCTAGACTTTAGTGGCAAAAGTGATGTGATTAGTGCTCTAAATTACATATTACCATATTTCTGAGAGGTAAATCTAGAAGACATAGAATCAACATTTTTACCATTCATTTGTCTGCTTTTTTCAAATGTGCAAAATGGAGATAATTCACTGTATTATTTGAAAAATAATATTGTGCAAGATAGCCCTCCCCTAACCTGCATCCAGCAATTTAATTTACAAAAATAAATTGAAGAAGCTTTTTCTGCAAAATTTGTTAGATGCAGAAATTCAGGAAAAAAGTGACTGCCATGTTTATGCAGTCCAGCCTTTTAGTCCTAAATTTAAATGCCAGTCTTTCCGAAGAAACTGACAAGTGCTTAAGCACAGGAACACTGCCTGGCAAAGGATCAGTACGAAAGACGACAGCTGTGGACAGTCCAGGGTGCTCAAGGGCCTGAAGGGCACCTGGAACAAGCTCCTCAAGGCAATACAGAAAGAGTCAGAGACAAGCAGAGAACCCAGCCAGTTGTGGAAGATGCTGCTGAAGAAAGAAACCCCAGGAGACCCTGTAGCGGGGAGTGCCGAGGCCCAGGAACCTGGTGGAAACTCCCCCTCAACACAGAGGAACAGAAAGAAAGTAGCTCTCCCTTCCTCCCTGAAAAGTCCGTTGTTGGGTAGGTCTCCCTCATCTACCCCTGCCAAAGCCTAGATGGGCATTTGGGCTTTAGAACATGCAGATGCTGAGAGACAAAAGCATGAAGGCAACTAAATCTATATTACACTCCAGAAAAAGTCACCACTGTCTTTAACTCTCTTGTGCCCCTTGGAACACCCAAGGCCAAGCTGAATGAAGAGCTCACAAAGGAAGATGCATGCAGTAGACTAAAGCTTGCAAAGAGGCCTCCCAGCTCAGCGATGAGCCTCACAATTCCCCTTCAGGCGAGTTCTTTACATCTTCACACAGGAGACCTTTGTCTGAATTATATGCTCCTTCTGTAGAAAGCAAACCTAACACAGGAGATGCTTTTGAAAGAAATATTTCGCAACAAACACTATTTCTGCTGCAGACTTTGCTGTGCCTGAGATATACAACCTGATATCAACTGATAATCAGGCCAGTGAGACACAGTGGGAGTGCCCCACATGGACACCGACCCCCAGCCCGAAAGACTTCACTGCCCCATTGTTGTCACTGCCACATGATCAGTTTGAAGCTTAGCTGAGCCAGCGGGTCCATCCCCTCACCCTCAGCACTGATGTGAGAAGGCTTATTTCTCACATTATCTGAACTTTGAAAATGGGCTGAGACTCCCATTTTCCAGGTTCAGCCTCTGCACTCAGGGTTCTCCGAGAGCATTTCCAGCATTTTAGCTGGCCGGTGCCAAGCCCATCTCCAGAACAGGCCTCCTGAGGAAGCTTCTCACTGAGCAGCAAGAGGTCACGGTGTTCCGGGTGGAATGGGATATGGGCCGTGAACAAGTTGAGACCTGCATCCATGACAGCACAGAAGCCCAGAATGAACAGAAGGGGCAGGAGTCAGGGGAAGTGAGGAGCCCTACCCACTCCAGAACCCAGCAGGGAGACTGAACCTTCACTCACCATATAGGAGACCTGAATTTCCCTCCAGATTCATAGAAGGCAGCTGTAGCTCTTTCCCCAGGGTGTTATGAAATGAGAGTTACATTTTCTAAGAGGATTTTTTTTTTTTTTTTTTTTTTGAGACAGGGTCCTGCTGTGTAGTTCTGGTTGGCCTTGAATTCACTATGTAGCCCAGGCTGGCTTTTCTCCTGTGGTGATTGTCCTGCCTCAGCCTCCTAAGTGCTGGGATTACAGGTGTGCACCACCATGTCTGGCTCAAGAGGGCTTTTTCTAGTTAAAGCAGCCACTTTGGCCTATGGATATGTACAGTCTAATGACCCCAGAGAGCAGGTCTTTGTTCCGAGGTAACCACTTTGGAGAGCAAGTCTGGATTCTACAGGCCCTCTGGAAGCAGCTAAAGATCTGCAGCCCTCTGTAGCCCTCTGGTGGGGGTGGTCCTGGGGAGGCTGGTAGAAATCATCTTTGAAGATCCAGCTCTTGCTTTCCAGGATGGTGGCTGGGGGCAGGAGTGTTCTGTCCATTGTCCACTACTGAGAACCTTTCCACTCAGGCAGCAGCTCCAAGGAGACTCATGGGACACCGAAATCACACTGGACAGTTCCTGGAACACATCTGACAGAGCCTTCTGAATAGCAAGCGTCTGGACCATCTTCCTTTTCACAAGGAATGGCACTCGTCCTTCACTGGGTAGTTCTGGGAAAGCCACTTTCCTTTGCAGGCCTTTTGGGTGCTTCCAGCATCACTTGGTGAGTAATTTGATGATGGCTTAGAAACCAGGCTGGACCACTGTGCCTTTCGGAGAACCCTGACTGAGTGCAGAAGGCTGAACCTGGAGAATGCTGTGGACAAAGACTGGATGTCTTCAGGGTTTTTTGGGCTTCGCCCCTCTGGATATGATATCCTCGTCCAACAGGAATGTGACATGGTTGGCTACAGTTTTGAGGTGCCCATTGGCTGGGTGCTGGCTTCAACTTCTGCGTCACTGCCTGGTTCAGGTGGCACCTCAGGCAGCAGATCTGCATCACCACTGCCACCTCCTCCTGGGAAGGCAGGTACACGCCCCAAGCCTGGATTTAGCTCTCCAGGCCTGCTGGCTTTCCCAGGACGTGGGCTCTGCTGCTGCTGCCTCTGTCCCTTCCCCCCATCAACACTGTCCTAATCTTTTACTTTCTATAAAAATTTAACTGCACTATCAGAAAAGTTAAATCTTGTAAGTGTGGAGGCCAAGAAATAGTTTTCAAATATGCAGCAGCTACCAACAAAATTTTATTTATAAAGTTCAAACGCAAGAAAATTCTGGTTCAGTTTCTATGAACTATCAAAAGGATAAAAAGGATAAAGACAAAATGCTCTTTCAAATAAATCAGGTTTTGGATGATGGCTTTTCAGCATTAAATAAAGACACACAAAATCAAGTTGAAATATGTGAAACACTTCTCTAGTCTATATATATTTTGAACAATCTTGTAATAAGTTTCTTCTGCAACTGACAGTGTTGAGAGAAAATCTGTTTTGCTGTAGTGTTCTAAGAAGTCATTGGCAGCAGTAGTAGCAGCATTAGTAGTACTTCCAGAATCTATAAAATCCCAGAGCTATTGCCAGGCAAGTAAACACTGAAGCTGTGGAAAAAAGAAACATTCCAGGTCATGCATTTGTAATCATTTTGCTGAGAGTAATGGAATAATATTATCTTCACATTAAATGTAGAGCTATAAACAAAGGAAATAGATTTTATACTCTATGCTTTTCATTTCCTAGAAAATTAAAGATGAAAGATATTAAAGGCACGATTAATGTCAATTCTTAAAAGTGTCTTATATTTTAAGACACAATAAAAATGAAAATAATTTTAAAAATGTAGATGAGTCAGAATATTTAAAAGTCATCATAAACATTAGCATTATTAATGACTTTAAAAAACTTAATTTCTTTTTCTCTTTTTTTGGTGGTAGTGAGAATTGAACTCAAGGCCTTGAACATGTTAGGCAAGTGCCCTATCACTGAGCTACCTCCCTAGCTCTTTTGTTAAAAATTTTATTTTGAAATGGCATCTCGTTGAGCAGTGGACTTGAACTTGTGATTCTCTTTTGTCAGCCCCCCCAAATAGCTAGGTGTTATGGTCTGTGCCTAAATGTCCCCCCAAAGCCTCATGCGGTAAGAGGTGGCTGGATCAGAGGCGGCTGGATGTGTGTGATGCCAGGATTAAGGGCGTGTGATTACTAAATCAATCCACTGATGAGTTTTGGCACCAACCTAATCCTACTGGCCTGGATAAGATATAAGGCACAGGAAGAAACTGTTTAGGTCCTTATTGCTTCCCCTTGCTTACCTTCCTGCCTTCTGCCTCTCTGCCATTCCACCCTGCCTTGGACCCAGGTGATTGTATACTGAAACCTCTACGAACTGTGAGCTAAATAAACCTTTCCCCCTTCAACTTTGGGTGTTGGGTATTTTGTCTCAGCAACGAGAGAAAAGTAAGTAAAACACTGGGATTATAGGTGTGCACCACCGCACTTGGGTTTTATTTTATAGTTTATGATAAATGAAAACCTATCTTATATTAAATATTATGTAGCAACATAGCAAGACCCCCATCTCTTAAAAATTTTTTTAGAATTATAAAAAAATGGAAATTTAATGAAAGTTTATGATTAAAGAAACAAGGAATTAGCCATGCAAAGTAAAGCTATCCAAATTATAATGTATATATCTATCCCATTTGATTTCACTACTTAATGAAACTCACTTAATAAGATCATTTACTCGATTTTAAGAAATGGGATTAGGCCTCTTTCTAAGACAAATAGAGAAGCTGGACATTTGAGGAGAAAGAAATTAACAACATTGAGTGTCTTGTCTTACTGCTCCTGGACAATTATATATTATCCTATTTGATCTACTACTATTTACTATACATCTGGTAGCATGCTAGTGTGCTGGGCAATTACATACATTATCTTATTTAACTGTAATTAAAACTTAGAAACATATTTTATTTTTGAGAGTTTCTCGCTATGTATTCATTCCAGAATGAATGAATTTGCAGAGACCTCCTGCCTCAGCCTCCCAAGTGCTGGGATCACAGGCATGCACCACCACACCTGGCTTATCTGTAATTAAAACCCTATGGGATTGGTGGTAATGTTCTCACTCTACGGATGGGGCAACAAGCCCAAGGTTATATCAGTAGCAAGTGGTAGAGCCAGGATTCAAGACTTATTTTAAATGTACTTGTTGTCAGAGCTTTGTTATCCTGTGACGCCAGAAGGATTCAATCTGATTTGTCATTTTCTGAGCCATATAGTGCTATTTAGGTCATTATGTCCTTTGTTAATTTGAGAATTACTAAGTTTTAGACTACCAAATGAACACTTGTTTGTTATGAGGAGGAAAGTATTTTATTCCTTTAGAAGATTACACAACACAATTATTTCTCTATTTAGTTTCTCTTCATTTCTTAGTGCTGTTATTTCAGCTTTTATTTCTTATTGTTGCCATTAAGCTAACTAGGGAACAATCCCAAATTGCTCTAAATTCTACTGTTTACCTTCTAAGCCTGTCTAGGAGATACCCTACATGTATGTAAAATACTTAGGCAAGCAAGTGCTTGGTACATTTTAAGCATTCCATAAACGCTAACTTTGATTACTATTTATCTGCCCACAACAGAATCTGCCACATTAACAATAGATTAACTCATTTATACCAAAGGTTGCAATTTTTTGAATTTTCACATGAAATTGATATATATTACCTAAAAAAATTCCAGGAACAAGACTTTGAAAAGAAACATTTTTATTACGTTGTGTGCTGTTCCAAAAATGGAACAGTAAGCATAAAAGGATTGAATAGAAACTGCCATTATCCTACAATGGTTGCCTTCTTGGTGGTGTCTGATCCAAGACAGGCCATTCAGATTACTTCCCTGGGATTTTCCAAACTGGAAGTAAGGAAAGAGGGTAATCTCTCTTAGTTGGGGAAGGTGGAATGGTATGAGTTGGGGAGGTGGTGATGTTTCTAACTCATGGAGGAAGCTGGTATGAGAGAATAAGGCAAATATTCAGAGACAGTATACAAAGTTCTGTTTCCATAGTTCCACAATAAGCCAATATATATCTTTTTATGCCTAAGCTAGTTTGAGGTTGATTATACATCACCTAAAACTAAAATAGTGACTCGTACATGCTGAGGCACCAGAAAAGCAAACTGATTAAGACTTACAATTTGATAAGGATTTTTTCTTCAAGTGAAATACAAGGATTTTAATGCTGGGGCTTTGACAGGTGAATTAGGATACCCCCAGCCCCTACCCATTCATGACTGAATTTAATACATGAATCTCAGATAAATGGGGTGTTATTTTAGTGCCAACATCTCAGGTATTCTAGAACCAATAAATCCATTCACTCATGACATCGTCTTCCCAACTATTTAACATATGGAATTCTGGCTTCCTAAAAGGCTTAGCAATAAAAGCAGTATGCAGTAGTAAGAAATAGTTGGAGGATATGGAAAGAGAAAAAAAACCATCAGTAGTGTTGTTTCTACATCCTCACTGAAAAAAAGGAAAGGAGGATGACTTTAAAAAGTATTTTCTAAACACTGACTGACTTGCTAATTTCTTTTGCTATTGCCATTAAATCTATTAGATTGTGCCTGGTATACCCTCCTGAATGAAAGCTTTCTAGAGATCACCACTTTCTTCAAACTAAGGGTAAAAAAGATTTTATTGTTAACCAAAGTATTGATTCCTTAGGTAAATATTCTGGAGGAAGCTAAGTGGAATCTGAAGTCTTTCTTAACCCATGTTGCTCTGGAAATGATCTTGAAAGAGGGAATGAATACCCTAAACAGGACTGTTTTGAAATTTCCCTGGGCATCAGAATTGAACTGAACGTCTCCAGTTCCAGAGACTTTGTTAGAGCAGATAGTTTCAAAACTTGTTTTAATTTTATAATTCTCTCTCCAAATGAAGCTTAAGCAGAAACTCAATATTTTAAAAGATAAAAGGAAGAGGATATGCATCAACTGCAGACCGGGGCTCATTTTTCACCTCTCCTGCCATCCCAATACCAGTGGTGGCTGCCCACACAACCACTGATAGGACAGATTAACAATTTTATTTTGGATGCAGTTCATTAATACACAAATTTATTTATTTATAAACTAAGAGAAGACAATTTATTTAAAGGTGGCGAAAAGGGGGAAGAGAGTGAAGATAGACAGCTACTTTAAGAGTAGGGAGCATTCGAAAGCAAAATACCCCTAATACACAAATTTAAAATACACATCTTTCTGTCCTCAGATTTTAAATGTGCACAGTAACTTGTTATACAGAGATAACAGCTCAAGGGCACAATGATGTATGTATGTGTATCTTCTCAAATACAGTACTGTACTTAGTGATGAAAAATTAGGAGTAGAATGCTTGTTAAAGAGAGGATGACCTAAATCAGACATTTATTAAACAGTAGAATACTACGCTTTCTAATAAATATGTCTATATAAGTATTGATGCTGAAAGATTTAAGACATTTTTATGTTATAAAAAGTTGTGGAGGGCTGGGGATTTAGCTCAGTGGTAAAATCCCTTGCCTAGCAAGTGCAAGGCCCCAAATTTGATCCCCAGCAACACTCCCCTCCAACTAAAAGTTGTGGAGTGGACCATAACATTATAATCTAATTATTTTTAAAAAGCACATATAATATTTATATACAGAAGAAAAGAAGACAAATGCTACTTGACCACTGCATTCTTCTTAACTCATTGGGTGCATATAATTTTCAGGTCAGATTGTAATAGAGGAGCTCAATTATATGACAAATATAATTTTAGGGTAGGAGCTATGCTCAGTCAGCTGATTCAAGGTAAGGGATTATTTCCCACTACCCTCTGCTTGCTATGGTTTTTCATGGCCTGGTCTAGTATAGTGACCTTTCTCTCTAACTTCTCTCAGATCCTTAGGGAGCTGCATAAGCAGTAAAAAGAACATTTTTTGCTGGGCGTGGTAGTGAATTCCCATAATCTGAGGGATTTAGCAGGCTGAGGCAGGAGAAGCCCAAGTTCAAGTCCAGCTTTATAGTTTAGTGAAACCATTTCTCAAAAAATAAATACAAGGGCTGGGGATGTTTCTCAGTAGTACAGCACTTGCCTAGCTTGTATGATGCTCTGAGTTTGATCTCCAGTACTGAAAATTTTTTTTCATTGTAGAATACCTAGTTTTTATGCTTTTCCCTAGTTGCAAACTGACTGGTAAACTTACTGTCTTGAGACTGGAGCTTTTTTCAAGTACTTTGGAGACAAAATAAAGGAACCTTGTTACATTTTGTTTTTTTTTCCTCCCCTGTACCTGCATGGTTACCTCGAAAGGTAGGAAATAACAAGTCTGAAAATTCAGTGACAGCAGTTCCTTTCTGTGGTAGTCTTACCTGCAAGATAACGAATTGTCTCAAGTTTGTTAGACTCCATCAGTGTTTTTAAGGAAGCGATTTCTGTGTCAATTTTATTACTGGTCTCTGAAATAACACTTTTGGTTTGGGTATCCTGTAATAAGAATAAATATGAGAACTAAATTTTTTTCCCAATGTATTATGGTCAAAAACATTTACATTAGAAACCCTCACTTAACTGCTAACTGCATATTTTAAAACCTTTAACTGTAGAAAAACAGTAAAAGCATAATGGTATTAAAAACACTAAATGAACATTGCAATCTGACAAATTATGTCCTTCCAATTTTCATATTTGGAGATAATTTTTTAGGATAATCACAGAGTATATTCTAGTAAATCTCAGAAGATATTTGAGACCTAAATATGTAAGATGAAAAATTAAGAATAAAAAGTTTTTCTAATTCTAGAATTATCACTTTATGTCTGTAAATTCCTGAGGATGTTATGGTTAAACTTTAAATATACTCTGCAAAGGAAAAAAAAAATCAACCAGGTTTATAACATGAACTGGGACCAATATAAAAGGAGCTGGCAAATGTACCTGATGGGTAGCACTGAATGTGTAGGGGTTGGAGCTAAGAAATTAGTTGTGAGAAAATCTGCTGATTCCCTTGTTTATCTTTCTCTGACCGAGAAGAGAAGAGAACAGGACCCTTAAAATGAAAAGTATGATCTTCTCTTCTGTGAAATACTAAGCCAGAGTGATGTCTCTTAAGCCAAATGGCTTTTAACGTAAGAAAAAGACTAGGGTGACTCAGAATGCTGGTTTTTCATCAAGTTATAGAGATTAATAGTATTTACAAAGGCTTACATGAAAATTAAATGAATTCGCAGATACAAGGAAACATGTTAAATAGTTTCTGGCACATAATAAATATTTAATAAATATTTACTGTGATTTTAAACATTTAAATACCAACAGTGAATCTCTGTCTTATCAAAAATCGTTATTGTCTCTGTAAAAATAGTTTTGAAAAGTATGCTATGTGGAAAGCTTGATTCTTATTCCAAGGACCACAGCTCATATATAACCATTTACATGGATGCAGCCTCCTCAGAAGTGCTGGCTAACTTTAACAGCTGTAAGGAAACCATGGACTTTGTGGAACTTTTAAAAATTCAAGCTTCTAAACTGATACACATAAAAGCAGTTATATAAGGCTGTATGTAAGAGAAATTTCTATATACAATCTTACCTTTCTGGTAAATTCTGTGGTTGCTTCCATAAGTTGCTTTTCTTGATCTGTAAACTAAAGGATATGAAGCAGCAGGAGGTTAAACAAAAAAGCTTAAAAAGAATCAAAAAGGAGTAAGTAACGAAGAAAGCACATTTAAGAAGCACATTACCATATCTGTTACTCTATTCCTTTCTAGGTTTATGTCCAGTTTATTATCTGCTCTGATTCGGCTGGTTTCATGCTTTAAAAAAAATGAAAATATTTTTAAAAATGATCATATCATATGAAATGTTCCAAAATTAGTAAGTAGAAAAATTTCACTTACTATCAGTTGTTGTTTAACTTGATCTAATTCAATTTTCATTTTCTAGGTATAAGAAAGATCACATGCAATTAACAGTAAACCATTAAGTACATATTATGATTTATTTAAAAAATCTAAAACCTAGAACCAAGATGCATCATGTTCAGGTACAAAATAAATGTGATGAATGTAACCATTATATGTAAAATGTACCAATACATGTTCTTGGTTTAAAATAAAAAAAGAAAAAATCTAAAACCTAGATTAGCACCATTTGGACCTCTAAGGATTTCTTTTTTTTTTTTTTTTTTTTTTCCCTAAGGATTTCTAATACAGAATCTGATAAATAGTTAAAAGAACAGGGCCTCAAATTCAGAAAATAGTTCTTATGAACAAAATGTTAGACAAAGCATTTATGTTTTGTTATTAAATTCTACTTTAAAATTGATTTGATTTTCTAAATTTAAAAATATTTAAGCTAGTGAATAACATCTTAAATTTCTGGTTTAATTACAGAAATACATTCTTCTCTTAAGTAACGAATAATTAGTAGAGGGTGAAATACAATGGAAAACCCATTACTTTTAGCCTCACGAACATTCTTTTCTTTCTTTTTTTTGGGGTGCAAAGTGCAAACTCACGGCCTTGTTAAAGGAAGCATGCTACCACTTGGGCTAAATCCCCAACCCATGAACATTATAATTAGTTATTTTTTCTTTTTTTTGCAGTGCTGGCTATTGAACTTAAGGTTTGCATACTGAGCTACATCCCCAGCTCTTTTTAAATTTTTTATCTTGAGACAGGGTATCAAGACATATCATATGAAATGTCTTGCCAAGTATCTAAGTTGCCCAGGCTGAGCATGAACTTTCAGTCCTCTTGCCTTAGCCTCTCAGACTGCTGAGATTATAGGTATATACCACCATGCCTGGTTTACAGAAGAGATTTTACATAATACATAGAGTTCAAAGATTGTCCCTTGTGTGATTTTTACATACATAAAATATAACTTACTCTTCAGTATATAAGAAACTAATTCACACATAAAAATTAGGCATGGTTAAATAGTATATTTTGACTCTAAGTACTTGTTGTTCAATAACCACATGAAGGTGTTTGGTTTTACTATCTTATTCACCGACTGGCATACTTGTAAGATCAGTTATTAGTAATAAAACTTCTATCACCTCATTTTCTGCTCTCAGATTTGCAAATTCACTTTTTTCTAGGATGACCATATCTTTCCTGATGGAATCCAAATGAGCCATTAGCTGCTGAACTGTTATTTCCTAGAAAACAAAATCAATCTGTGATTTATATAATGCCACCCTTTTACTTACGGATTTTTCCATAAAATTTAAAATAATGTCAAGATACTATAAAATATAATGTTGCTTGAAGTAAAAAAATATGAAATTACATATCTAAAATATCAAAATAAATATGAGATTCAATTAAGAAGAAGTATTTTCCTATAAAAAAGAGAAATAAATGTCTAGGTCTTTTAACGGAAAGAATCCCAGTGACACACTTACTTAGACCCTAAGAACTCCTCACGAATAATAACAGAGGCTATAACAATTTCTCAGTCTTCAAAAGGCCTGGCATGTACACACCTCCAAAAGTAACTTTTAGGTGCAACATTCTTATAAAGTAGAGGTTAAATGTGTGAGTTGTAGAGTTAAGGTGTCTGGTTTTGAATTTAAACTCTGCCACCTTCTGTGAGACTTTGGACAAGTTATTTAAATTCTCTGGTCTCCTCATTTGTAAAGTGTAAACAGCAACAGCACATACACCTTACAGAGTTGTTTTGAAGATTAAATGAGATAATGTACACATAATGCTTGAAACAGTTTTTCTGCACACAGTTAGTGCCCGGTAACTGTTAGCTGTTTTTATTAATGGATTAGGGAAGCCAATGGCTGAAGCAGAACAGTCTGATTCCAAAATTTTGATGCACAGGAAGTTTTGACTTACATGTTGATCCTTTTATAATACAATAAGTATTTTAACTGTGTGTAGCAGATATCCCTGATTTTTATGCTTTCCTTAAACCCTCATATATTATTGAGGAGGGGTTCAATTTCTTTTATCCAGTTCTGCTTGGAATGTTTATGAAAATTAGATGAGAAATCATATAAATGAGTCCTGTTCCCCTCAAATATTATGAAGGAATTCTATGAAATTTTACATATTTTTGTTCCTGAGACTACATAGGGAAGAGTTGCAAATGTAATTACAGATTTCTTGTGGAGATTGCACCTCTAACCTGAGAATAAGAGATTTTTGTTCTGTGGCTGTCAGTTTTTTTTTTTTTTTTTTTGTGGTGGTATGTGGTATTGAACCTTGAATCCAGGCCTTCTGACTGAGCTACATTCACAGACTATTTTTTTTTTTTTTTTTTGGTGCTGGGGATTGAACTCAAGGCCCCGTGCTTGCGAGGCAAACACTCTAACCACTGAGCTAAATCCCCAGCCCACAGACTATTTTTTAAATTTGAGATTACAGGCTTGTGCCACTAGGCTTGACTTAATAGCCTCTATTTTTTGTTTTTCGTTTTCTCTTTTTAACTTCATTCTGTACAGCTTGTGCGCCAAAAAGCCCTTAATACAGTGTACAGGTATCTCTCTTCAAAAGCTTTAAATGGAAAGGTATAATCAATCATTACACAGTCAAACTTATTCTGATTGTTCGAATATTTTTTAGTTTTTAAAAAATTTCTAAGGATTGTTATAGCTTTTATAGAGCCATCAGAAATTAAGCAGTGTTAGTTCAGCCCTTTCTGAAGCAATCAAGTAGGCAGTTTGTTTTCCTGATGATCCTGAGCCTCAGCGCCACCCCTCAACACACTTGTGCCACAGTCTGTCCTAGAGCAGGACTGGTAATGGGGTGGGTTAGGCTCCAGAATGGAATGGGAATTCGATCTCACATACCAGTAATTAAAGCCCAAAGCTTAATAATAACATCCTGCATCTAAACCTACATTTCATATGTAGGATTAAATGGTCATGGCAGCATGAAGATTCCTCAAACTGCAGTCTTAATTCCTGCCTATATTATAGGTAAACTTAAAGATTTATACTGAAAATGTCAGTAGTTCCATGTAGCTCTTTTAGGCTAGGTCAGAGCTTTGGAAGAATTAAATACTTGGCTTTTTCTTTGGTGGATTAACTCATCTGGTATGACTGAATAAATTAAGCTAAAATGATTGTATACACAAATTTAAAAAGTTAAACATAGGTGATAAATGTTCAAATTCAAATGTCTACTTGGAGATTATCTTAAAACATCTTGAAAAGCTTTTGATGCTTACAGTGATGACATTTTGTATAACAGATTCTAGTTTTTTGTAAGGAATCCTAATTTTTCTTTTGTGCTTTGAAATATTTATCTGAGGAACCCTAAATGTGAAAAATTAAAAAAATAAGCATAGAAAGGAACAAATTCTTAAAGTTATTTTACAGCAGACATGAATTATTCCAGTCAAGTTTAGTAAGCCTGTTCTATCATTTATATAAAATTACTGCTTTTTGCCCATATCACTACAATGTGAAAACTACTGCAAATTACTCAACTTCTCTCAGCCTATCTTTAGTGGCAAACTAGAATTCTGCCTGCTTTTCAAAGTTGTTAAACAATATATGAAAATTACCCAGCACTGTGCTTACATTGTCTTAGTAAATAATATTAATTGACTTTAAGTACTTGTATATCTGGTCAAGTCGCAGGGAGCTTTCTATAGGCTCTTAAAATCTTGGTGAGTCACCCAACCTACTGAGCAAGGAGATTGTTAGACCTAGAGGACAAGACTAATATAAGTGTACATCATGCCAGAAGGAGGGACACTACAGGGAAATATTCTCATGCTCCCAAAGAGAGCCATGTGGTCTAGCACAGACCGTGATCCATCCTGGCAGATGACACAACTGGCAGAAAATGAGCTAAAAGCCTCTAACTATGGCCATAAGAGTAATACCTAAAGAGCCTTAACTGACCTTGATATTTGGCAAAAGAAAAAAGGATTAATTTTGATTAATACTGGTATCACTTTAACTTAGCCTTGGACATCCAGCCAAGAAAATAATAATATATGGCCAAAAGACTACCAGTTACCCCTAAGTATGACCACTGATGCTCACTGTTTTAAGCAAGAAAATACTACGTTGGTATAAAATAAAAGGTCTAATCCCTAGAACCCCTCTAGAGTGGCCTATTTACTGTTATCCTATTCGCTTCAACTGCTGTTAAAAGTTACGGGTGTCACCCCATGTACCCACCACACCTGAGTGAAATAAAGAGCAACAGCTTCCGGGGAACAAGAGACCTGAAAAATAAAAACCTACCTAGAAGCGCTACTGCAGGTGACTTGGGAGAAGAAACTCAAAGAAAGAACCAACTGAGGAGTAAGAGAAGCTATAGTCCTGTTCTGGCCGCAATATCTGGAGGCTGATTGGCCCGTGCAGAACAGAGGCCAACAAACATGATATACAGGAGTATAGACTGGGAATTCTGACATGTTACTTCAAAATCTATCTACTCTACTTTTCCCTGGCATGGTGGCATAACTCTTTGCAATAGGGCTAACAGCCACTGCTCCCAGCAACTGGATTTGAAGATCTAGGGCTGCCTTTGCTCTAGTCTATCTTGCTTGTGTGAGCACCTTAGTCACCCTTTGCTGCCTTTAACAAGGAGAGTAATCCCTCTCATCCCAGTCTGAGATGATGACCTGGAGTTTGGTTCTGCTGTGTTTAGGGACATGGTTGCTCCAGCTGCTCCATCTTGTGTCCGTGACTGCTGGAGAAAATTTGAATATGGGAGATGAGGTATTTAGATGGGTAGGGGCTTCAACAGATAACTGAAACAAAAGGTCACTGCGGATGGCACTTTCACCTCGTCAACTTTCTTTCCATCTGCTGTGACCCTGATGTAATTACAGTGACACAATGTACTTACTTAGAGAAATTATTTTAGAAAGAGGTCAAGAATCCGGATTATGCTATACAATATCAGCCATTGAGCCAAGAACTACCAGAATGTGATGCATTTTTGAACAAAATAAGCATCAAAGTGGGGAAAGCCCCAGGACCCAAAACTCTAGATTCTGACAAGAGGTCATAAAATCCTTCCCCAGCTCCTTAGAAATGGTAATGAGATCGGTCATGGCTGACCCAGTCTGTCCCTAGTCATGAGCCTTTGTAATCACCCCCCAGGCCCCACACCCATATTCTGTAATCCCTGGACCAGAGATGAGACTCATCCCTCGGTTTCTGCTTCTATAACCCTGCTGACACATTGCATCAGCCACCACATGACTTCTGAGAAAATGAAACTTGATTCTCTATATAAACCCCGAGGCTTCTTTGTTTGGGGCCCAGGTTTTCAGAGTGTGAACTCTCCTGGGTCTGTTGACGTGAATAAAGCTGCGTTCTCAAAAGAAAAAAAAAGAATCTGTATATCCAGTTGAGTAAAAACATCTTAGTCAAGCAATTTCTGAGATCTTTCCCCAAATATGTTAGTCCTTTCTATGAACCACAACACACAAACGACAGCAGCAAAATGTTTCATATAGAACAAAAGTTAACTCTTCAACTGTGGTAAATCTTCCAGGGAGAAAAAGTCATTTCACTAACAGTTTACCATTATCTCATGACTCAAATATACTTATCTCATACAATGAAAGGTATGGCAAAATTCCGTTCTTTGTATGACCATAATCCTACTAAGATTATTCTAATTCTCAAATTTCTGTAGACTTTATTAAAAGTCTTCCCTTTCTTGTTTTCCCTTTCTCTTTCATTCCCCCTCCATTCCTTGAAAAACAACATCTAATGAAACTGTCAGAAGTGATAAAAATGAATGTATTACCTGTTGAGCTTGAGTGACCATCTCCTTATAGATAGTATCCAGGCTGACATTTGATAAAGTGGTTAATGCTGATACAATTGTTTCTGCTTGTGCTTTGTCAAATCCTGTAGGCCACAAGGATTTGTATTTTTAAAATATAAAATGTTGCTCACTCTTATCAGAAATAGATAGCTAGAATAACTTTCCACTTTCCTAAACATTTATGTTGTTACATTGAAAAAAAAATAACATTAAAAATTGACAGATAATGCTAAGTTTCTTTTAGGTTACTCTGTGATTTTGTTCCAGATAGACCTCATACATCTACAGCAACACTGGATATTACTACTTTTTTTTTGGTTTTTTGTGGTACTGGGGTGCCTATGTTGGGCTCAAACTTGCCACCCTCCTGCTTCAGCCTCCCAGAGGAGTGTTAGGACTATAGGCAAGCACCATCATTCTTGGCTCTTTGCCTATTTTTCTATAAAATTGCTGGGTTTTTTCCTTAGATTCCTAAGAACTCTAACCATTTAGCTTTTTATCTATCTGGAATTTCAGTAAGGGATCTATTTTTTTTCTAACGGCTAGTCATTTATCACATTTATTAAACAGTCCTTTCCCCAATTTGTAATGCCTTATCACATGCTAAATTCATGTATGTCTCTAGTTACTATTGTTTTGTTAATCAATATTCCTATTCCTATCATGTCAAATTATCATTGGATATCTCGTAATTTCTTGTGCTTATTCTTTGATATTAAAAAAAAAATTCTTCAATATTTGTACTTCCATTCAGACTTTTATTATTAACCTCAAAATGAGTTTTTCTTTTTACTTAACTGGAATCATTCTGCACATACAATTTTATACAATGCTTTCTCATTAACATATCTTGAGCATTTCTCGTATTTTTTTAAGCAAACCATTTTTAATGACTCTGAAATATTCCACTGTATGAATGGCACTTCTACTTAGTTACTCCTTAATTGTTCATAAGAGCGATATTGTCTTGACTGGGTAGCTATTAAGAGTGCAATTAATTTTCTTCTTTCAAGAAGTAATACTCCTTTTTCTCACCATGAGTTTCCAAATCCTGAACCAATGCATGGGTATCAAAAGTTAATTTCCTTTGTTCTAAAGGAGTTATGTCCACTGGCCTCCTATCATAGCCTTCCTTTCTTGTGGTAGTGAAGAAATCTGAAAGGAAAAGAAAATAGTGGTTTGTTTTTTTTTTTGTAATAAATGATGGAGGTATCATCATACTTTGGGTTCTAAAGTATTTCCCCATTCATTTACATATAATTTCAGCCCTTCTTAGTTCTATCTCACACAAGTTGACTCTGCTGAGCCCCACTTTTATCTGGAAAGTCTCAGACATTATTCTGTGCACAGCAAATACTTAATAAATGTTTCCTTTTCTTCTTTCAATATTCAAAATTTTAAAGAGTCCAACTAGTGGGACTCCTAGGTAAGGGAACTAGGAGAGGGTTAGAAGCACACTAGAGAGAGAAGATCCCATTTAAGCATCATATATGCAAGTATGGAAACATCAAAGTGAAACCTATTCATCTGTTCAACTAATATGTATTAATTATAATTCAGAAGCAGCAAAAATGTACAGTAGTTAAAAGCTGGTCTTGGCGTTGTGGATTTAGCTCAGTGGTAGAGCGGTTAAGGCCTATCAAGAACAAGGCTATCAGTTCGATCCCCAGCACTAGAAAAAAAAAGTTGGTCTGAATTTATATGATGTATGTCAAATGCTTTGGATAACACTGTCTCCACTCTAATTAATGAAGAGCAGAAACTGCCTAGCTCTTCAGTGTTCAGAAGTTTCTCGAAGAGCTATGAAAAATTTTTGCAACTGTATTTCCATCTAAAGTAGCTTTCCATGTTCTTACCTCCTGACACGTCTACATAAGTTTATTTTCCACACAGTTCTCAGTTCTACTCTACTTGTTTGTTTTTGCCTCTCTGAACCAGGATATAAACTCTGTGATGGTCTGTGTTTTTCATGACTGTATCTTCAGCACCTAGAAGAGCTCTTTGGCACATTGTTGATCACAATTTTTACTACTGAGTCAATCAATGAATTTGATTTTAAATCCTATTTACAAGTATCAGTACAAAAGAACTATTTCTAATTTATGAAATAAATCTTGTTTCAATGAATTCCCACTTTTTAACCTAGACACAGTACAGTCCTTTTCTATATATTGCTGATGAATTTTGTATTTGCTTTGGGGGAGAACCCCATTCACATAAAACTTCTTTACTATTATAACATATTAAAATGACTTCCAATTAGCATAATTACTAGTCAAACACAAGGTAGTACAGCAAATCGTTTATATGCGAATGAAGGAAAGACAGACTTTTGATAAAAAACTAATACCTAGGTAATATAAAAGGTTTGCCTAAGATCAGAGAGCCAGTGGCAGATTTAGGACCCAGATTCAGATTCTTTTGATTTCAAAGGTTTTCTTTTTTCCATTACACCATGCTCTCTCTTTTTTCTAACCTATGACACTTAAAATATTTATGTATTTAAAAGAGAATAGCTGCAGCTTCAGGCATTACTTTTCTGTTAGTATTCTGTACAGCAAATGTGATTCCTTCCTAGATATCTTTTCAGCCAACACAATAAGGAATGCCAGGTGGTGTGCTGGACATGAGACAAAACGACAAGCAAACTCAAACATACTTGATATCTTCATTGATTTTTACAGACTACTAGTTGGCAGAAAACAGATGTTAAAAAAAGTCTAAACATCAACTCTACATTCAAATGATAAAAGATTAAAATTTATTAAAATAGAAAAATTCTATTTAAAGTGATAAAAGGAAGCAGTTATAAAGGTGAAATAGCTTCTTTTAAAGCATATATTAGCACAATGTCAGCATTATTTTTGGCTTGTCATCTAAAAGGCATAAAAGATTTGCCTTTGTATGTCAATGTCAGACCTGAAGGAGAGAAAAAGAAAAATGAAGAGAAAAAAGATACAGAGTTCACCAGGAGTTCCAGTAACAATCACATGATTTGGTACCTTTAGTTTTCTATTCCTGATTAGAAATTCATTCTCTTATTTGGCGTTTAGTCAAAAATGAGTAATAGAAGACAACATTTTACTGTCTTCACACCTCTTACTCAGTCCTTAAAATTCTCATGGATGAGGAAAACTGAGGCTCAGAGTGAAGTGATTTGTCTCAGATCTTATGGTCTTATATGTAGGTAGATTAGTACAGTTCTCCTTCTGTCAACAAACACTAAATAGCTCATAAAGATCAGCTTTCTACTAAATTTGGGATGGAAACCAAATACTTTAATACTGCCAACAAATCTCTGCTGGGTGCAGCTCCTCTCATGTCCCACTATGGTCTCTGGCCCTCTGTTTTTTAAAGGCTTTCAGATTTTAATTCTACAAACATACACTTTCCTTTCTCAGGGACCATTGCCTATTAAGCTCTCTTTTTGTTTCCTCATATTTATCTTTCAAAGTTCAGTCCAGCTTGCCAGACTCCCTTTTAGGTCAAGTCCATCCTTGTGGTACTGTGTAATATTCTTTTGCCACATCCTTCACGATTTACACATTTATGTGGCTCTTAATTAACTTCCCTACTAGATTATTGGTCAGTCAACTATTGCCTTAGGCTACCTCATTAGAAAAAGATTTGGTTTTACAAAAAAAAAAAAAACTTAGTTTTATTGGAACACAGCTCATTTACAGATTATCCACTTTTATGTTACAATGGCAGAGTAAGTGGCTGTGATTGACCACATATCTCACAAAGCCTAAAATAGTTACTATTTAATTCTTGAACTAAACTACAAAGTTATTAAGAGTAGGGACAGCTGTTCCTGCTCCCCGTTGAATCCCTAATGGTTAATACAATTCCGGATGCTCCTACTGTTGAATGAAAGGCACTGTGTTTGGCATTATGCGTACTGCAATAAAAAAAAAGGGAGTTTTTTTGAGATGAAATCTCACTATGTTGCCCAGGCTGGATTCCTGATCCTTCTGCCTCAGCCTCTAGAGCAGCAGAGACTACAGGTGTGCACCACCATGGCTGGCTTTTATTGATGTGATATCAAGGTATATCCATAAGGAAAAACAAAGGAGAGACATTTGATCTTCTTTGAGAGTAATAGAGCAAAAGTAGTTTTGTTTTGTTTTTTTTGAGACAGGTCTTGTTATGTAGCATAGGCTGGCCTCGAACTCACAGTGATCCTCCTGCCTCAGCCTCCTGAATGCTAGGATTACAGGTGTGTACCACCATACCTGGCAAGAGTGGCTCTTTATAAAGCTGTATTTTAAAGTTATCCAGGTAAGACAAACAGAATGTTCAAAATTCACAAGCATGGGATGCCTTTGCTTGCTATTCTCACCTTACTTTCTATGTACTGTGAGGCTGAGAAGAGCGGAGAACACATTAGGATACGTTGCACATTTATTCTTCATATGTCCTCAAGTATTCATGTTATCCTTCATCCTCACAATCCTATAAGGTAGGTGTTGATACTCCTTCTGGCAGGACTTGGCAGGGGAAGTTGTGTTCAGTCATTTTTGGGCATCATGCACACTATCCTGACCATCCATGACCAGTTTAACTTATTAGCACTTCTTAAGAATAAGTATTTGCAGGCATATTACAAGGAAGAGATGAGACAAACAGAATCAGAGCTTTCATCTCAAGGTGGAATAGGTTCTTTTTTTTTGGTGCTGGGGATTGAACTCAGGGCCTTGTGCTTGCAAAGCAAGCACTCTAACCACTGAACTAACTCCCCAGCCCCAGAACAGGTTCTTATAATTCCCAGAACTTAGACATCTGAGTGAAGCTCCAAATCTTTCCTTTCATCATTACATATTTCGATTCTTTCACACCTATTGTGTGTGTTAAGAGTGAGAAACAAACTCAAAATTTAAAGACATAACCAGTTTAAAAAGCTGTAATTATGTATCATGATTTCCATCTCTGGCCTATCATGCTGCTCTTTGCTGGAAAAGATCACTTTATTTTTGAAAAACATGTAAAATAATGTCTTGTTAAATTTAACTTGCAAGTTTTATATTAATTCACTGCTAACTTTAGAGCTGAAACACTTCAGTAACATAGCTGGTTATTTTTGTCAGGAATTCAAAAAAAGGCATTGCAACATACATTCGTTTACATACTGGTCTAAGGACAAGTGCTATGTTAGTTGCATCAGAATTACTAAGATTAGTGAGTTAAATAATAAACAGGGAGATACCTCAGCTCCACCCCTGGAGACTAACTCAGTACTTCCAGGGTAAAGTTTGAGAACTTATATTTTTAAAAACACTCCCACTGTTTCTGAGATTCTACTAAGTTTGGTTTCAGAAATAGTAATGAACAGCGAGTATAGTGCTACTGGGCATAAAACCTAGGAAAAAAAAAAATCACACCACTGTTTCTATGCCATCACTCATTTATCTTTAGAAGCAGAATTGGGACTAGATTACAAGATCCTTCCATGGATCAGAAGTCAAATTCCTGGTTTAGTGATATTATAGGCAAATTTAAACTACTGGCACACAACAGTCAATACTTGTTCAGTGAAGAGGGACACTAAATTGTAAGGGGAGACTTAAGGTTTTCCCAAGACTAATTAGACTGAAGTGGGCTAACTCAACAATTATTTTAAAGCATTAACATTTACTTATGGTGATATATTTTCTAGTATGATACATATTTCAAAGTTCATTCTCTAAAAATGTTCATTTTTTTCTTATGGGGGGGCAGGGTCTCGCTATGTAGTTCAGGCTGGTTTCGAATTCATAGCAAGCCTCCTACCTCAGCCTCTGGAGTACTGGTGGTATTCCAGGCGTGTGCCACCACGCTCAGCCATTTTATGTTTTCATTTGAATATTTAAACAAAGTTCATCTCCAAAAGTCTGCAACAATAAATCTGGATTTGGATGATTTCTGAGTGTTCAAAATAAAATGCTACCCGTTTTTGCACAGTCCATCACAATGTATATTTCTGCTGAACACCCAAATTTGTAACCAAGACCTTGTAGATGATCCTGACAGCTAAGAAGCAATCTTACAAATGGAGGATCAACAAATGCAGTCTTGACTGCCACTATTACTGGTGTGAATAAAATGAAACAATGAGCAAAACAGTACAAAGGGTGTGGATGCAGGAGAGACGTCTGGGTCCTGAATACTTGTAGGTTACCATGTGATTGCAAAGGACTGAAGATTACAGCCAGAATAAAGCCGACCTGATCTGAAATGTGTGATGTGGTCTACCAAATATTGTGTCTGGGCTGCTGACCTGCACCTAAGTAACAGTCTATATATGAACAGGCCACAGCAAAAATCAAGACGCCCCCATAGACTTCACCAACGTTTGATTCTGACAAACCTATGAGATTACTGGCTTCACGTGAAAGTAAAAAAAAAAATGGCTCTAGAAGAAGCCAGGAGCTAAATTCCAGGCCTTCGGAGACTTGCTGTCCTAAAAGGCAGGTAGTTCTCTCCCCAGGTCTCTCTCCCCGGCCCCGCTCCCCAGGGCAAGCCAGGGAGACTGGCAGCGGGTCGCCAGCTCCGGTGTGGTCTGGGGAGGCATGGCGCGCGACCCACCGGAAACGTCTCCCTAGGCAGTACTCGGGAACCGGTGGCACGGTGCTTCACCTCACCTCTCCGCAGGGCCGGCGAGAAACGCCCGCGCGGAGCTGAAACCCAGCTGCCCCCGCTGCCATCGGAGCGCAGGAGACGCCATGCCCAGCGACTCCTCATGTTCTCAGCTTTGCGCCCGGCAGCCGGAAGCGGAAGGCGCGAAGAATCTCGCTTAGGCTTTCGGGCAAGGTAGTTCTCCCACCGCGAGGATGCTGGGAAATGTAGTCTCCGGCCTGTTTCGAGACAAAACGCAACGCAGGCCAAGTTGCCTCTTCACAGACACGGAGTTCACGAACATGATTCAGAGATGCTCCGCTTCTCCCACCGCCCCTCCCCAACCTATGCACGCCTTTACCGCCCCAGGGAAGTGGTGTCCTGCAGAACGTTTCCTGCCATGAGGTACAGACCGACAGCAGGTTACCCTAGGAAAGCCAGCGTCTATTCGCGGTACGGTCGCCTCCAGTCTCCCCGCACAGCAACCTGGGACCTGAGTCCTCGCTGCTGAGCATTCTGGGGAGGGCGGAAGTGCAGATTCCACTAGCTGCCCGTGCCGACTGCGTCACGTGCTGCTGCTTCGCCCTCTGCTGCATTGGAGGACCAGGAGTTTTAGTTGGTTCAGTTCCTCTTTTCAGAGAGAGGGAGTCTGAAATAAATCCTAAAATGTGCACAATCGGTAGGTTTTTAGTCACTTAGGTTTCCTGCGAACTTGTATTCAAAAGTTTGTGAGAGCTACTTAAGTACCATTTAAGCATTGAGACTTTTTAAAAGAGGAACGAGACTTGACTCCTGCCAGCAAGTGATTTAAAAGACCGTCCATGGAGAGAATATAAATGGCTGTTCTAAAAGTTGGAGTCTTGAAGGAGGCAGAGAAGCAAAACGTAAGGATATACCATTTTAGCCTATTACAGATTTAAAACATGGTAATTCCCAACGTTAGCAAATATGCAATTAGGGGTACTCATGCCGCTGGCAGAAGTGTAAATTATTAATACGACATATTTGGAAAGCAATTTATTGATATATACCAAGCTCCAAAAGGCCAGAGTTTTATTTCTAAGAGACTATCTTTTAAAAAATCATATCTGTACCTAAGATTTTTTAAAAGATGGTTATTATAATGTCACTTGTCATGAAAAATTGGAATATCCTAAATATTCCAAAAGTGATTCAGGAACTTAGAGAAATGTTCCAAGTTGGAATATTGTGCAGTCATTAAGTATTTTGAATTAGAATTTTGGAGACAGGAAAATTCATAAATAAATATTCTTTGACTTTCGACGAGGCGATATCCTTATAAAACCATTGCAAACTGAAAATAACATACATGTGAAATACATTTAGCACAGATGATTTCCGACTTACGGTAGTTTTATGGTTTTGTGACTTTATTATGGTATCAGAGCAATATGCGTTCAGTAGAAATGTACTTTGAATTTTGAACTTTTCCTTGTGTAACAGTATGCTATAGAATAATCTTGTAATGCTGGGTAGCCTCGGGGAGCTGCAGCTCTCAGTCAGAAGTGGTTGGCCCTGTGGATGTAGCATTCCTATCATCCAGCAATTAATTTTGGTTCAATGCTTTAAACATTCTTCAAGCCCAGTGTGCTTTCAGCTGTGTAGTTAATGGTGAGTACTCATTACAACCATTCTGTTTTTCACTTTCAGTATAGTATGCAGTAAATTACATAAGATATGCAACACTTTATTACAAAATAGGCGTTGTCATAAAGAAGAATGAAACCATGTTATTTGCCATAAAAGGGACAGAATTGGAGACCATCATGTTAGCTAGACTCAGAAAGTTAAATATTGATGTCTTTTATGTGAGAAATCTAAAAAATAAATAGGTAATAAATAGGCACATAAATAAAAGATGAGATGAAACTAGAAGGTAAAACTTTTGGGGCTGGGGGGAATAATGGCACCAAAAATGATCAAGATATGTTATAAGCATTAAACAGTTTCACAACATGAACCTCACTAGTCTGTATTTCTAACATACTCTAATAAAAATCAAGTCAAATAAATAAACAGACAAAATAGGCTTTGCATTAGGAAATTTTGCCTAACTGTAGGGTAATTGTCCTAAATACAATTAAGTAAAACTTAAAATATAATGTTCAATAGGTGAGGTGTATGTCTTAGTTACTTTCCTCATTGCTGAGACAAAATACCTGACACTCAAAGTTAAAGGAGGAAAGATTTATGAAGCTCACAGTTTGTAGAAGTTTTAGTTGATAATTGACTAGATCCAAGGCAGAGTGGCATGGCTGACAGGCGGAAGGCAGCAAGGCAAGCAAGGGGCCTTAGCAGCTTCTTTCTGCCCTTTATATCTTATCCAGGCTTCTGGGATTAGGGCAGTGCCAAACCAATCACTAGACAAATTTAGTAGTCACCCACCTTTTATCCCAGCATCACACACTCCAGATTCAACCACCTCTGAAAAAGCCCCACCTATGTCTGCGCATGAGGCTTTGGGGGGACATCTAGGCACAAACCATAGTTTTGACTTATGGCATTTTTCAGTTTATGATGAGTTAATCAGGACTGACCCCATCATAAATCCAGGGACATCTCTGTACATAACCTGTGGAGCATGATAGTTAAGCCTAGGCTATCTTTTTTTTTTTTTTTTTGAAGCTGGGGATTGAATTTGGGGCCTTACGCTTGCAAGGCAAGCACTCTAACCACTGAGCTAAATCCCCAGCCCTGGCCTAGGCTATCTTAAACATGCTCAGGGCACGAACATTAGCCTACGGTTGGACAAAATCATCTAACACGAAGCCTACTTTATAATAAAGTGTTTAATATCTCATGTATGCTGTTTAATACTGAAGGGCAAGAAGGGTTGTACGAGTGCTTTTGTAGCATCATAAAAGTGAAAAACTGTCTAAATTGAACCATTGGAAATTGAGGATGGTGTGTGTGTGTGTGTGTGTGTGTGTGTTTGTTTGTGTGTGCATGATTATAATTCTGTTAAATGATGTAATTCCTGCTCTGGAGGAGTGATAGGCTAGTGGAAGATACAGACCAGTAAATGTGATCACACTAAAGTAATGGTTGTGAAAAAATGTTGGTTTTTGTATATACTAATACATGCCGATTATTATTTACATTGCTATGAAATTCTCTTTTCAACATATATACTGTGTTGATTATTCACCCGACCAAAGTTGGGCTAATGGAACTTTTGTGGAACTGCCAGTTAGATTCAAGGATTCTTAGTCATCTAATGACTGTGGAGCTTACTGCCTGTTGGAACCCTCGCTCAGGGTTCCACTGTGTAATGAACCTATTGCATGCTCAGGCATCTGCCTGGGCCCATTTGCATCGCATCCCTGGTACTCAGGGCCAAAGAGCACTGATACAGATATTTCGGTGCTCATGCTGCTTGTGCCCCCAGCAATTGCATCTTTTGTTTCCGCCCAAGGAGTTTCATATCTTCTATTAGCATCCATGCAATTATGTGATAGCTTGCAAGTAGGGTGAGGTCTCAGTTTTTCAGTTTTATTTACAACAGTGTCTGAGTGCAGATAGTCTTACAGATAGATGTTGCGAGAAATGTAAAGAAAACCTGGCAGACTGAGGCAAAAGAGTTCTATGGAGATTGGGTAGAATCGGGGGAGATAAAACAAAAGAAAACTAAATAAAAAAGGCTCAGGTGTTTCATACAGTAGACTTATAGGAGATTTTGAAAGTGTTTGCGTCAAAATGGGTAAAAGTCAGTTTCCATTCTTTTCCAGAAAATAATTGTTTGCTGTTTACTAGTATAGGCAAATTAATCCCTTCTCCCAGTTTTGTGAGGTGGCCTGGCCATGGGAAACACAACCACTGTGAAAACTGCCTAATTTATCCGTATCTCAGAGGCCAGCGGGGTACCAAGGATAGTGAATCTTTGCTTTCCTTACTGTGAAGAACTACGTTTGTTATTTTTACCTGTGTGAGCCCCAAATTTAAACATGTTTTATTCTTTTCAACCATATGTGTGACGCCATTACTTATTTGCCTACTTTCAGTTAATTTAAGGTCATTAAGTTAATTGTGTCTAGATGTCCCCCCAAAGCCTCATGTGGTCATAGGTGGGGTTTTTCAAAGGTGGCCGGATCTAGAGTGCGTGATTCTGGAGTTAAGTGTGTGATGCTGGGATCAAAGGTGTGTGACTACTAAATTAGTCCACTGATTGGTTTGGCATAGTTCTGAGTATGTATAATGGGAAGGCCCACCCTGGGTGTGAGTGCTGCACGCTCTAAGGGCATGTAGCCTGGATAGAATATAAGGGACAGAAAGAGGGCTGCTGTTGTCACTGCTCGTCACTCGCTGTTGCTGCTGATTTGCTATTTTGCCTCCTGCTGCTTGCTGTGAACTGTTTCTCCTCAGGAGTGCCCCTCTGCCATGCCAGTCTGCCTTGGAGCCAGCCACCTTTGCACTGAAACTTCTATAAACTCTGAGCCGAAATAAACCTTTTCTCTTTTCACTTTGGGTGTTGGGTATTTTGCCTCAGCAAGGACAAAAGTAACTAATACAACTACCACTAGTGAGTGGGAGAAAAGCAGCGCTGATCCAACTGTAAGCTGCTAAGTTTCCCCTGAAGGCAAAGATACTTGCAGTTTCTTTGGTGGGGTTCCAATTTCATCTCCAGTGATGACTCAGTTTCTGTAGGCATCTGAAATGCCCCGCTTCTCTCAAGGCTCAGTACTTTCTTCTGATGCCCAGGAGCCTCAGAACTGAGGAACCGAGGTTCAGTGCGATTGCGCAGGTTGGCCAGAGTCCACCAGCCCTGTGACCATAGCTCCGGTGGCTTCGAGAGAGAGAATGCATCTTGCGCTACTGACATTTGTCATTTATTTTTCCTCAGGAGGGGTGATGTGAAGGAATCCCAATGTATCTTTTAAAATAGGTGAATGAAGCATTGTTAACTAAACAGCTTGGGACCCTTTGGATTTAATTTTTTTCCTTTATGTGGAGTTCTTAACACTAGGGGGAGTATGTGGAAAAGAATTGAGGGGAGTTCTTTGTTCTTATTTCTGAAGCTGATTTTAAAGATTTTGTGTAATCTCTGAGTCAAAGAACCCCATTGCTAGAAAACCTTGGGTAGCTTTATGTTAATGTCACATTTTTTTTGTGTGTGTGTGTGTGTGGCTTAACAATGACCACCACTATCTGCCTCCTGCAAATCTGAAGAAAACATTTTCTTCCTTATTGTAGTAAAAGGCCAACAGTGACACCCAACTATAAGTTTGCCTATTATAATAAATCAAAGGAAAGAATGATTAAGGGAAAAGAAGAAAGCTACCTGTCAAAGTATTATATACTTTGTAGTGCTACATTGTATCTTGGTGTCTTTCACTATTTTTCATTTACTCTTCCGAAGAATCTGGGTTGAGCATGATTTATGGTGCAACGCACAGTGCTAGGCCATGGAAATATAGATATAAGATACAGTCATGTCCTCAGGTTACCGTCAGTTTAATTGTAATAAATGCTATGATAGTGGGAAGTACAGGCTTCCTTGAGAATGTATAAGATAGGCTTATACTACCCCTAAACAGGGAGCCCTGAGAAGGCTTTACTTTGGCAGGATAAATAGAAGGTAGTTTAATTAAATGAGTTTGATGGATGAGGTGTGGGGGATGTTTTGTACAAAAGGTAATAGTACTTACAAAAGCTGGGAAGTATCAGAGAGTCTGGTTCATTTGGGTACAGAGACAATGGGTGAAGCAGAGAGAGTTGGGGGTAGGTTTAGAAAATGAGGTTGGAAAAGGTGGGTCTGCCCTTCCGGTTTCTTTTACTTTATTAGTGAGTAAGAGGAATCACTGATGCCCTGTAGCCCGGGGAGTGTCATCTTTGCCTGCTCCATCCTCTTCTTTGGGCTTTTCTCTTACCAGTCAGGACTATGTATTTCACTTAGTACCCTGTCATAGATACTGACCAGGGTGATCTTAGAGATTCCCTCCTTTCTTGACCAGGATAACTTTTTGTCTGACAGAGTCTATAGCTGTAATTGAAGGTACTTGAACAGATAGGCTTCCTCATACTGGTTGGCTAACTTGGACCCCCAGGAGCCTACCTGGGAAATAGAGTTTTGGGACGAACCAGTGCTGCAGTGCAGAGCAAGGACCCGGATTGAGCGTATGATGAAGCCAGAGACACAAATTCTCTGGCATCTAACTCAGGGCTGAAACAAGTTCATTTCTCACAGAGTTAATTTTACAGGGTAGGAGTAGGGTAGGAGTAGGTATGTGTGGTACATGCTCAAAAAACTACCTACATGATTAACATCACTAATGCAGTTTATCTTTAATCTCAGCTTCCTCAGCTACTTCTTTGTTCCTGAACAATTTATTTACACCAGAGGCCTGTTCCTCCTGGGTGTGTCGACCTCACGGTCAGCGGCTCTTTCGCAACTATTCCTCGGCCAAAGTTCTCCAGGAACACGTTAATCCTTAGCAAAGGAGCTGCACACCATCCCTACTCCCACACAATTTCTGTGCTTGGGTACAGGGGAGCTGGAAAATCTCACCAAAGCCTCCTCATGGTCTGTGTCCTTCCTGTCCCACCAAGACAGAGCATGTCCTCCTGTCCCCCAAAAGGGAGATATATAGGTGCTACTTTAGCTGCTCAGTGACTCCGTGAGCTGGATATCATTGCTTCTCTCTCACAGATGGGAAAACAGATTAAGAAAGTGAAAGTGATTGGTCCTGCGTCCCAGTGCAAGTGGTGGAGCTCAGAATTGAACATGCTGCATGTTATGCAGAGAAATCACCTCTGTTTCTTTCACCATTTATTTTCATTGAGCACTAGACATGAATTGTGAATTCATATGTACTCTTAAGGGTACATGATCTTTCATCCTCCAAGAAGCTATTTCCCATCTTTTTTTGTTTGTTGTAGGAAAAACTTCCAGGGGTGGCAAATAGGCTCCATTTAAGTCAACTTCCTTCAGTTGGCAGTGACCACTTGGAACAAAGCAGTGAAACTTGTGAGGCCATATCTGGTGCAGCAGGAAAGAATACTGTGATTGACTGGTAGCGTGTGTCATGCATTCAGGAGAGGGAAGGGGCTGCAGGTCTACTGCTTCTGGCTAATATGTTCCTCTCAGGTGATTATAGTCCTGCGCAGTCACGACATTTCTGCTTCATCCCTCACATACATTTTGCTCATTTCCTTTTATTTTTTCCTTTCCCCGCTGGAACTGTTCCTGCCTATTTAATAATAGCTTCAATTTACTGAGCATGTGCTGGGTACTAGGCACGTTAATTACATTATTTCCAATCCTCACAATAATCCTTAAATAGGTAGGCATAAGAGTGAGATTTAGAGAAATTAAATAACTTGTCCAGGCACACACAACAAATAAGATGGAATTTGATCCCTAACCTACATGGAAATCTTTGCATTTTTATGGTGAGTAATGAGTAACTGCATATTCACTGTTTGCTTTGAACCTCACCACAGCCTTGTGGAGAGAGCTTGAGGCTCAGTGGAGAAGCTGACTATCAGCGACAGAGGTGCAGCTCCTGCCTCCTAGCGCAGGTCTTTCCCAGTGATTTCCTCGGACTCTGGGGAGGACCTCTGAGCCCACAAGGCAGAATTTAGGGGCCCTTGAATGATTTTACTCCTGCCATCCTGCCTTGTTTTTGGCTTGTACTATCAAGAAGGTATTTTTTATAATTGTTAGGCCCTTCTTCTCTAGCTTGTTGCTTTAAAAATTCTCATAGAGGTGAAATGCATATAAAATGAACCATTTTAAAGAAATTCAGTAACATTTAGTATATTCACAATATTGTACAACTACCACCTCTGATTCTAAAATATTTTGGTGACTCCAAAGTAAAACCCCTTAACTATTAAGCAGGTTTTCCCTTTTCTGTCTTCCCTGACTAGTTAACATTTATCTGTCTCTATGAATTTATCTATTCTGGATGTTTTACATAAATTGGGCCATACAGTAAATGGCATTTTATATATGGCTTCTTTCTCTTAGCATGTATTCAAGTTTTTGTCTGTGTTGTAGCATGTATCAGTGTTTCATTACTTTCTTTTCCTAATATACTGAATATGTGTATCACAGTTTGTTTATCCAGTCACTTATTGGTAGACATTTGGGCTGCTTCTGTCTTTTGGCAGTTATGAGTAGGGCTGCTGTGAACATGCATGTATATACATTGTTTGACTGTCTCTTCAATTCTTCGGGTATTACCTAGGTGTGAAATTGCATGGCCACATGGTAATTCTGTGTTTTACTTACTTTCTTTCTTTTTTTTTTTTAAAAGGAATATCATAAAGGAATATGAAGCTTAATGCCAGAAGCAGCCAGTGACAAAGTTAAAAGTTACTTTTCTCTCTAAATGTTTTATACTTTGGGCGTCTTGTATAAGAGGGTGGGGAAGGGAGGAAGGAAAGGGGCAATAAAAAGAATTAAGATGTATTATGTACAGGAATCACCTTCCTGCAATGAATGTAATCGCTGTGTACTGCAAACTTGGAGTAATAAAAAAATGGGAAAAAAAGAGGTCTAATTACAGACCCTCAAGCAAACAAAAAGAAAGCTGTGTGTGTGTGTGTGTGTGTGTGTGTGTGTGTGTGTGTGGTGTGTGTCTGAGTGTGTTTTTGAAACAGGGTCTTGCTGTCTAGCCCAGGCTGGCCTTGAACTTGCAGCAGTCCTACTGCCTTGGCCTCCTGAGTGCTGGGATTGTAGACATGTCCCATCATGCCTGGGCGTGTTTAACTTCTTGAGGAAAGGCCCACTTCTTTTTATTTGCTCCTGTTGGAGGTAGATATACATGTTGATCGTGAAGAAAACCAGCCTTTTCTTAGTTATATAATATCTGTGTTTTCAGCTTTATTTTGGAAACTTTTAAACCAGGTTTGCCAAGTATAGTTACCTCCCCGTGCGATTCTGTGTGCCAAGGAGAGTGCTAGGCACTTTGGGACTTGAGCTCTAATGTCCAGGACAACATTGCCTAGCAGAAATAATTATCCCCCATTTTACAGATGCCAAAGTTGAAGTCTGAAAGGTCGAAGAGCTTGTTCAGTGCCACGGAGCTTCTAGTGGTAGGATTTGGAGCTCTGAATATTTGACCCCAGGGAGCACCTTGCTGTTATACCATGCGGCCTTTCTCAAAAACTTTCTGTGCTGCTGTCCTCAGCTATGTTGTTGAGTTTTTGGTGTAGAGTTTTTCACAATAAGAAGCATAAAATGTATCAAGATTTTGATTGGCAAGTGAAGAAATCGTGGAAAGGGAATATAAAATAATAAATATATGAGTGTGGCTCAAGAAATTCCAAGGCAATACTGCATCAGGGTCTCAGGAAAGATTGGAAATGGAGCTTGGAAAGTTTCTGGGAACCAGAACTTTCTCTGTCTCTTGTCCTACTTCTTTCTGTGTCTAGTGCATTATTTCTCCATATTATTATTATTTTTTTATGCTTGGTGCATGGGGTAGCAAATAGCTGTGCTACAGCATCTATGTTTGTATATCTCCCCAGTGCAAGAGGGCATCTGGTTGAGTCTGGAATCATTTAGTTCCCATTTCAGAATGTCAAGGAAGAGACTCCGGTTGGGTCCTTTTGGATTGGCCACCCAAATATGACTGACAGCTGGCTATGTGGCAGAGCCATGTTATATGGCCAGAGACTATATGACAGAAAGTGGATTGAGAATTCCATGTGAGAGGGCTAACTAATGTTTGCTTGTGGAGGATCTGGAGGTGGCAAAGGATATTTTCTCCTGCTTTTCTTATTACAGGTACGAACCATGCACGAGAGAGTTAGCAATGGAGAAATTAATACTCCGAGTTGCTCTAGGTGAGGGTGGGGGAACAATGTTTGTGAGACACCTGAAGTAGCCCAGGCCAGAGGACCTCTGGGTAGTGTGAGAGTCTCCCGAATGTGGCGGTTTGTCTGGAAGTGGTGCTTTTCCCTGTAGAGGCCCAAGGGTGACATGCAACACTCCCCAGCTCCACAGCAGCTGCAGAGCTGTTGGCAGGACTGGGAACCTCTCTGAGCCTTTTGTAGATTTTTATATTAGGAATTACAGGTAATAGAGCTAAAGAATATTTATCTAGTGACCCGATCAGCACTTAGGGCATGAATTTAGAACTACTAGAGATGGAAAGGTAAGAATTTTCAAAACTAGAAGGTAGCCATTAAAGGCTAGTGTGCAGAATGGCGATGCTCTGCGGGCTTAGAGAAGGTTCTTAATGCAAAATCAGGGGACCAGTGAGGACCTTATGGACAGCAATGGGGCAGAAGTGGGTCTTTAGACAGACAGTACTTGACCAATGATCAAAGGGTGTCACCATTCCTAAATATATCCTCCAACCCCACTGTGGTGTTTATGTACACATATGCTTGGTTTTTATGTACACATATGCTTAAGTGATTTTTATAGTAGCTTGTATTGAGTTCATTCCCTAGCTTGGATTGGTTTATTCTCAACTTTTTGCAGCCATTATAGAGCTCCAAACTTTAAATCTTCCAGAATGAGCAGACCAGTTATACAGTTTGTCACACAAAATGCAAGTTTGAATGTAGCTTTATTCAATATTCAAGGCCTTGACAGAGACACTATTTATATTGTTACCTTAGTCAAACAGATGCCAAAATATCGATATGGTTTCTGATAAAACAGCCAGCTCTGAATGGGGCCATTCAGAGGGTCTTAGTCTTCCTGGTTTAAATTATCTAGACATTTGCCTTGATTTACCTTTAAGCTTTGTACAGCACATTACAAAAGGGAAATCTCAGAAGTTTTCTACTTTTGGAAAGCTAGGCACTAGAAGAGATTCATATTTGGCTCTAAAACATGAAGTCTGTGACCCTGGAACAAAAGTAATTTCTTCACAGAAAGTTCCAACAAGGAAGAACAAATCTTGGACCCAGGTTTCCCTTTGCCTACAAAATGGTCAAATGATAATTGTCACATGTAAGTGGTAATGGTTCCAATTGAAGAGTAATGGGGTGCTCGAGCCCTTTTTCTTCTGTTGACACAAATAGAACTGCTATGAAGATGGAGCGTTGCTTCCAGAGCAGTTTGCTTTGAGCTAGTTCTTTTATAGGGAATGTAGGGTCAGAGAAAAGTGCTGTGTGGGCCCCACTGGGCCTGCTAGCTTGTCAGCCTCTGGGGCTCTGTTGCCTTCTTTGCTGGGCCCTTTTGATACCCACCATCATGTGCAAACCTTGATCCCCAAGTGTCACCCACCTCGACTCAAGGCATGGAACTTGACACTACTCTTGTCAGATCCTTGTACTTGGACAAGAGCCTTGGTGTTTCTCAGATACGCCACAGTGGAGAGTTTGGCTTGAGGTGCTCTTCTGAGACAGGTAAGGATGGTGGCCCTTTCATAATAGAGTTACCATGAGAGAAAGAGGGGAAAGGAGAATGGAAAATGTCATGGGGTGATAATTATGTTCTAGGCACTCTGCAGGGCATTTTCTCATGCGTCACTTCCTTTAGGTAGCAGGATTCCATCTAGTTGAAGTGCAGTAGACAGAGTGACAGGGTAGTTTTGGGAATCAGCCAGGTAAGCAGACTTTTGTGTGTATGCTGAGATCCTGAGCCTCAGGCCTTGACTTTCTGCCTCTGGAGTAGGAAAGAGGA